>JAOWBW010000304.1:0-360784 GCA_026119855.1 Campanula takesimana
GTTGAACCCAAGAAAGTTGATGAAGCACTCCAAGACTCAAGTTTGGGTTGTTGCTATGCAAGAAGAGCTCAACCAATTTGAAAGATGCAAAGTTTGGACCTTAGTTCCAAGGCCACAGATCAAGGAGTGATTGGTACAAAGTGGGTATTCCGAAACGATGGACGAGAATGGAAGCATCACAGGAACAAAGCAAGGTTGGTTGCACAAGGATATAGACAAGAAGAAGGCATGATTATGATGAAACATTTGCCCCCGTTGCAAGACTCGAAGCTATAAGAATATTATTTGCATATGCCTCTTACAAAAGATTCAAGCTATATCAATGGATGTGAAGAGTGCATTCCTCAACGGTGAACTTCAAGAAACAGTCTTTGTTGCTCAACCACCCGGATTTGAAGACCCCAAATTTCCAAATCATGTCTACAACTCCGTAAAGCTTTATATGGACTCAAACAAGCTCCACGAGCATGGTATGATACTCTATCTAAGTTTCTCCTTGAAAAGGGATTCAAGCGTGGTAAGATCGACACAACTTTATTCATTTACTAAATATAATGATCATACTTTACTTGTTCAAATATTGTAGATGATATTATTTTTGGTTCTACTAATGAATTGTTGTGTAAGCGTTTTGAGAACTCATGAAAAGTAAATTTGAGATGAGCATGATGGGAGAATTAACATTCTTCCTTGGGCTACAAATTAAACAATGTGCTGAAGGCATCTTCCTCAACCAAGCTAAGTACACTAGAGATCTCATCAAGAAATTGGACTTGAAATGCAAAGGCATACGACACTCCTATGGCTACTGGTAACAAGCTTGATAAAGACTTGAAAGGTAAGAAGGTTGATCAAACCTTATATCGAGGTATGATTGGCTTCTCTCCTATACTTAACTGCTAGTAGGCCAGATATCATGTTTAGTGTTTGCGTTTGTGCCCGTTATCAACTGATCCCTAGAGAGGCACATCTTATTGCTGTTAACGAATTATTCGATATCTATCTGGGACTATTAACCTTGGACTTTGGTACTCCAAAGATTCAACTTTTGATCTTATAGGTTACTCAGATGCAGATTACGCAGCATGTACCATTGACAGGAAAAGCACAAGTGGAACTTGTCATTTCCTTGGAAATCGACTAGTTTCATGGGCAAGCAAGAAACAAGCCTCAGTCTCTGTATCTACCACAGAAGCTGAATATATAGCTGCTGGAAGCTGCTGCTGCCAAGTGCTGTGGATGAAGCAACAATTGGTTGACTACGGAATCAAAGAAGAAAATTGTCCAATCTTTTGTGACAATACATCTACCATTGCTGTCTCCAACAACCCTGTCATGCATTCCAAGACCAAACACATTGATATCAAATACCACTTTCTCAAGATCATGTTGAAAAAGGTAATATCCACCTAGAGTATGTGAGTACTGATGATCAATTGCAGATATTCTCACCAAGGCTCTTGATTCCAAGAGATTTAGGTATCTAAGAGGAGAAATGGGTATGCTTGAACTCTAACTGAAACTTGTCCATATAATTTCTTGTACTAATGTTTGTCAAAAAGTTCAATATCAAGATAGGTACACACGGCAGACCAACTCACGGTCAAGCATATAACACAAACCTCTAAACTCACTTGACCGCAACTCATGTCTGCCGCATCAACTATGCTGCCGCATAAAGTCTTGTCACCTCAGTAATGATCTCTCAAAAGCTAAATATGGTAAGACCTCACCGACCGCACATGTCACGGTCGACATATCAAGCTACCGCACATGTCACGGTCGATCTTCAAGTTACCGCACTCTAAGGCCCCAGGTAAGTCTTTCTAACTTAGAGATATCTAGGTTGCTTAGATCTAACCTACCTCAAGGGTATTAAGGTAACTTCCTCTTTTCCCTCGTTTTATTTAATTCAAATTTTTTTGAGCATTAAATTTTCATTTAATTTTTATTTCCTTAAAATATTTATGAGCCGTCATTAGGCTATTGACATGACACCTAGTAACCTCGCATTTAATTCGATCAGACCTCCCTAGGTCACATCCGTACCTTTTGCAGAGTTAACCCTCCATCTTCCCATCATCGACCTCTGCAAACCACCCTCCACCTCAAACCGTTCCACTTCCTTTTTATACTCCACCACTCTCTGCATTTCACTTTTCAGAAAATCATCTCTCTCTCTAAAACCTCTCTCTAAACCGTCGTTCATCTCACTCTCGACTCACCTCTATATAATATCTAAACATCAATCCAAGAAATCTTCCAAGTCACTGAATCCAGAGACGAGATTCCCAGTTCTATTCCATCTCAATCCACTCCTCCAGTCGTAGTTATGGTATGAATTTTTCGCTACTCGTCATTCTTGTTCTTGATGGATATTTCCCAAAACTTCACATTTCTGAGATTCAAACTCACTTCTTACTTATATGTAGTTAGAACTTTGGGTTGATTGTTTATTCTGGTTCTAGTTACTATATCTGTAGATTGCATAAGATTTCATCCAGGTTTGTTGAATTCGATTAAGCCAAATGGGTTTTAAATTTTTTCGGTATTCCAATACTTTCCCCTTTCAATTTCTGAGTTTAATGTTGTTTGTTTCTTGAAATTGATATGATTGTGTGCTTTTTATTTGCATTTCCGATTCTATCTATGGCATTTTCGTTGAGTTTCAGTCAATTTCTGGGTATCTGGGTTTAGTTCGACCTATGGTGTTCTTGGTGTTCCTCTCAAGTGTTCTTCGTGTTCTTGACGAATTAACATTTTTGATCCTTGTTAATTTACTTGCTTTTGATATTTGTGTTTCTGCCCTATTCACATTTTGATCTTGTATGGGTCAAACACTTCTATGTTTGCGGTATTGTTGTTAACATCTCTACCTACCGCAGCCTTTTGTTACGTGCCTCACTTGACCGCACAATCATTGCTTCACTCTTGTCAAGTGACCGCACGACCTACCTCGTTTTCTAAACTTTAAATTTTGTTTTTGTTTCAGGACTTAAACCATTTCATTCCTGGGATAGTCATAGACCATGCAGATCTTAAGAAGGATGCCATTGGCCGCAATATCTTGGGTCGCATGCACAAATCTGGAATTCTCCCTCTCTTTACCTTTGATCAAGAATTTCATCTCCCGCTTTTGTTGACGAATTCTTCAGTTCAGCTGTTGAAAATGGAAAGTCCAGAAGAGCCTGCCGCACACCCTAAATTCCTTAAAGCCACTGTTATGGGAATCCAATTGGCTTTTGATGCTAGTGACATTGCCCATGCCGTGGGAATCAAGAAAATCAAGGACTTTGATACAATTTCACGGCAGGAGACCCTTAGTCTGGCTAAGAAACTAGCAGGCACGGCAGACATTCTCAAAATCCAGCGTAAGGACGTTGGTGAAATAATGTACCATATTGGCCATCTGGTAGATCATGCCCTATTATGCAAGACTGGCAATCATGCCAACTTTAATCACACTCAATGGATGATCTCTGCTGCTATTTATCTTGGCAAGCGATTAGATTGGGGTCAAATCATGTATGATATCCTGCGAGCCAATATTCTCTCATATAAGGATGCGGCTGATGAAGGCGAGACCAAGTACCGCACGAACAGTAGGTTGATTTCCTACTTAATGAGTCACACAATCAGAATTAGGGAATTGTATGAGCAGAACAGGAATTATAAGGTTCCAATTCCTACCTCAAAGACTTCTGCCGCAAATCTATGAAGACCAATTACCGTAGTAATTTTGGGGATGAAATGTACCGCTCTTACCTTCTCCGAGATCCCATCGAAGAGTATATTCCCCCCAAATACTCTAAAAGAGGTCAAGCCAACCTCGGTGACAGGATGGTAAGTGATGTAGAGGCTGCCGAATTTGAACAAGACCGCAAGAATGCTGCCGCCATGAAAGCTCGTGAAAAGGGTAAGAATGTTGAACTCCCCTCTCCTCCAACTTCTGTTAAAGGCAAAGAGAAGGTTGGGGAACCGACAAGGAAGTCAAAACCTGTTTCCCAAGGCATCAAGATTGCACCTACCGCACCTGTTCGTCCTGCCGCGCCAAAACCTCCAAAATCTAAGGTCATTCCTACTGCACCTCCAATGTCTCCTTCCCCATCCCCTGAACCTCAACCAAAATCCAAAGTCTCTAAATCTCTCTCTTCCAAACCTGCCGCGCCAAAACAACCCTATGTTGTCCCTCAATCTACCGTGCCTTCCCTCAAATCCAAACCTTCTATATCCCTCAAATCAGCACCAAGTCAGGGGGAGTTTGCCAAGAAAAGATCTCATACCCCTAGCCCAGTCAAAGTCTCCAAAAAGGCTAAAGTGGCTTAGCAACCTTCACCTGAGATAATCTCCCCAACCCTTTCATCTGACGAAGAAATAGTGGTTGCCCCTCCCAAAATCTCAAAGAATTTTGTTCTGGATGCCCAAGAGGCTGATATGGAAGAAGTGAGTGGCTCTGAGAATGAGGATGATGCTGCCGAAGAAGAGGATGAGAAGTCTGAAGATGACACTGAAAGTGAAAAAGAGGAACAGGCTGTTGAGAAGCCTATTGACAAGGGATTGGTTGATGAGAGTTCTGAGGAAGAACATGGAGATTCTGCCGCAAGTGACAAGTCTGCCGCAGAAAAGGATATGGATGTTGAAAATGTTGAAGAAGATATTGCTCCTGAGAAGATGAGTTCTTTTGTTGTTGTTGAAGATGTTGATGATGATGAGCCAATATCACCAAGGGTTACTGTTTCTGAGCAACATGTTGAAATTCCTCCTACCACAATTCCTGACCCTGCCGTGCCTACCCCTTTGAACGTTCAACCTGAGGCTGCCGCATCATCAACTGCTGAGCTCCTTGCCGCAGTTAAACTTTTGACTCAGATGCAGGCAGACACCCAGTCACAAGTTGATTCTCTAGTGTCTAGTATGGTGGCACTTCGAGAGGAGGTTATTGAGTTAAAATCTGATCAAGCCACTTTGAAGTGAGATGTTGCCGCACTTCCCTCCGAAATGATTGCGACCATTAAGGGGGAGAGTGTTGTGATAACAAAGGCTGTGAAGGACATCATCGGCAGAACAACTAGCACCTCTACCGCTCCTCCACCTCCTACCGCAGCTGATACTCCTTCCCTCACTCTTGCCGCGCTCAAAGATGCGCTCAGAAAACAAACTGATTACATTAGTAATAGTGTTGTTAGTGGGGTTGAGGCGGCAAGCAAAGAGCTTTCAAAGTCAATGAATGATGATAAACTCGAAGTCAAGGATGAGTTGGGAAAGGAGCTGAAGAAGTTGAAATCTTCTCTAAAAGAGGAAATAATGGTTCAAACAAATACCGCTCTTCTTTCGGTTACTGAAAAATTTACTCCCAAGATTACCGCGATGACTGAAGCAATGAAGGTTCAAACCAACCGTATTGAGATCAACAACGTCAGAATTGAAGAACAATCTACCAAGATTGACCTCTTATCCAACCGCATCAATACGGTAATGAACAGGCTTAATCGACAAGGCGTGATTCAAGCTGTGCAGGAAGCTTTTCAACCTCCTGAAGCAGGTCACGGCAATGTTCAAGCTCACGGTGAAGAGGAAGAAGAAGATGGAGTCACTGCTCCAGTCATGATTCCAGGATTGAATATCCCAGCTTACCGCTTTCCTCTTGCCGCAAAATTCATTGAAGACCTCATTGATGTTGACCGTATTTGATCTGACCGCATGTGGTCATGAAAATTTGATGTTTAAAACAATCTTACCTTTATGTTTTTATTTTGGGTTTGTAAAACAATATTTCTCTTTTGTGATCCTTATACTCCTGCTGCCTTAATGATTATTACTTGGAGTATGTTATTGTGTTTGATGCATTTCTATTCCTCAGTATTCACTTTTTTTGAAAATGTTTCAAATATTATTTCTATCTTCTAGGATTAGTAAACTGTTTTTTCTTTTTAGGACGATAGAAATCTATGACATTGGCTCAGAGTGTGCATTGACTTGGGACATGATATTTAATAAAATATTTATTCTTGAAAACATGTTTTTACCAAGTACAATGAATTAACCTTTGTTATAGTAGGTAATGGTCTCAATCAAATAGGGGGAGATTGTTGGGTATGTTTATTATAAACCACTCCTATTACCTTAATTTGATTGATCCCATAACCTAATTTTACTCTTTGTGGACTTTAGGATATATTGTAAGAAGTACTTGTACTTCATTTAGAATAAGTCCACTTTATAGTTGAATAGGCTTAGCAGATTAGGACTCAATTTTTTCTAAGTCTGGAAAAATGAGGTAGGTCCATTGCCTACCGCATGTAACCTACCGCATGACCAAGGTGCCGCATTCTCTATGCTTGCCGCAGATAACCTTGCCGCATGGTTTCATTCTACCGCGTGAATCTCTACCGCATGGAACCTTGGTTGAAGAAACTCAAGTTTGTTCAAACTTAACCATGGTCACACGTGTGTCCTTACCTTGGTTAGTTTAGAACGTTGCAAATTCAAATTTCAAATTTGAATACAACTGTCATCATAGTACAGTTGGACCACCATGACTCTGCAACAAAAGGACAACTCAGAATGAGCTCCAATTAGAAATCAACAGCTCATTGTCCTCCAAACTTGCCCTCCAAGAATTCAAACGGCTAGTTTTTCCTTCAAGGCTATAAATAGTCCTTGTGTTCTTCATTGAACTCACGCTGAGATTCTAAGAGAGAAATTGCTGTTGAAATTCTTGGTGATTGAAGATCATACTCAAGATTTCCAGAATCCTTTGAATCTTCAAGCACTCAACCTTAAAGTCTTCAACAAATCTCCAGCAACCTTCAAGATCAAATCTCAAGCCTCTCAACACAAGATTCATTAGGCTCTAAAATCATATAGATTTCAAAGAGCTCTTGATTCTTACACACACTCACCCCGATTGATCAATCACATAGATTGAATCATTAGGGATACACTGGTCTAAGTCTAGGATTGTTTTTCATAGAAAATAGGAGTTAATTCAGTTCTTCATCTTTGTAATCTGTACTCAAGAGAATTAATACATCCTCCATTCAAAATCCAAGACTGACCATCTTGGTAAAGGACGTAGATCTTTTAACAGATCGAACCTTTCCAAATCATTGTGTCATTTACTTACTGCACTATACCTTTCTGCAAATTTACTTTAAGTCTTGTTCATCTTGTTCATATTGTTCTTCACTTGTTCATATTAATCTTGTTTGTCTTTTAGTGATTGATCTTTCAGATTTAAGAACAAGTGTGAATTGTGTTTGTTTGTCTACCTCATTGCCTAAGTTAAAATCTGACCAACTTATCATTTACCAAAATCTCTAAGACACAAATTTTCAATCTTTCAACCTACCTCACCTTAACCTACCGCACTACCTACCGTATATACACCTACCGCAGATCTGCCTACCGCAAAATCAAACCTACCGCATTGAACTTATCAAAACCAACTCTTATCTTGTTTCAACGAAAACTTCCGCTGTGCATTTTACACTTGACCGTGTGGTTTTTATCTACCGCAAGATTCAAGTGTAAGCATAAAGGTTGAATTTTGAAAAAGGGTTGAAATTTTAAATAGGCTATTCACCCCCCTCTAGCCTCTTTTCATACCCTTGTTGTGTCTCTGGGACCAACAGAAAGACAAAAGACTATATCCACTACGGATTTAGGAGACTCTCTAGGACACAATACTAGGCCACTCCTAACGATTTCTTCTCCTTGCGTCCCTGGCTTAGACCCACTTGTCCCCTCTTTTGGTAATGACACCCTCATCAATGAGTGCTTGGATGTTATTTCTCAGGGTGAGACATGTGTTTGTGGAATGACCTGGTGCTTGGTGGTATTTGCAATGTTGTTTTGGGTCGTGACGGGCTCCGACCGGCTCCGTCCATATCACATGTCGGCCAAGAAGCTCAACCTTTCCGGCCTCAAGTAGGTGGTCTAACACTTGCTCTCTAGGCATTCCCAACTCATGGAACCAGCGGTAGTGAACCCCTTTGCCCTGGAGGTGAAATTCTCCCACAGCCGCCGCAGGCTTTCCATGGGATACCGTGACAGGTCAGAGCTGATCGCGGGGCTCTTGTTCGACTTGAGCCAGCTGGTTGGGGGCAGTCTTTAGTGGGGAGGAAGACTTCTCGAAAGACCTTTTGAGCTCCTCAATGGACTTCACAATTTTGTGGAGGCACTCTTGGGTGTTCCTTAAGTTGTGCCTTTCCAATTCATCGGTCAAGTCTGCTCGGCTATGTAGGAGATCGTACCGGCGATCATATTTTCTCTCAAGGTCCCTTTTGAGTCTCTTTCCCCCCCTCTTCCCATAGTTCCTCGACTTTCTTGTGATGTACCTCCTTGATCTCCTTTCGAAGTTGTTGGACCACTTTGATCGCTTCATTACGGTCGACCTCCATCTTTCGCATTTGGTTCCTCATTGTATCCACCGTTCGTTCCAAGAGCTTAACCCTACCCTCTAGCCGTGCTTGCACATCCAAACGGACATCTGCCTCGACTACTTGGGACTTGTTTTCCATTGTTCCCTATCTTACAAACGACCAAAAAACCGTAAGGGCACCGTGGAAGGATTTTTCGGGAAGTCATGCTTGAAGTAAAACAAAAAATCGACACACAAGAGACACTGGCTTGAAGGAGATAACAAGTTTGACTCTTCTTTAGGGGGAAGGAACCCAAGCCAAGCGTTTAAATGAATTTAGCAATTCCCTTTTCCTTTTCCTTTTTTTTTTCTTAAAAAAAACTCATTTATTCTTTGGATTACCTTAGCCAGCTTTGTCACATAAACAAACGTTAGTGCACAATTCAGGGGCTCAACTTTCATTATTTCATTTTCTCAAGGCATGTCTTATTCCTAATTGGTTGGAAAAGATCGCTTTTCTTTTTCGCAGCTATTCTATAATCCTAGATCAGTGGAGGCCATCACTACGCCTATAGACCCCTCGTTTTTCACCTGTATTGCACGCTCCCAAGGACGGACTATCCCGGGCGAGGGTCCTATAGGGCACGCGGCTTCCACCGATCAAAAGGAATGAACCTAGGGTCTAGTGCATCGTAAATTTCCCAATACGCGGGTCATCCTAATCATGGTTAAGCCCCCAGTCGGGATCGAGACTTTTCTCCAAAGGCTACACCGAAGGCTGCACCGACATTCCGACATGACCTCATTTTGAATGAGGCGTCTCGATCCTTGACCATGGGCTTAAGGATGATCAAAATAACTCGTACATTAGGGATCGACGTGTTGGGTTTCCAAGTAACATGCGCATCGGAATATAGCAATTAAAATTTTAAGAAACCCAAAGCCATGGATCCGTTCATATGATTAAATCAAATACAACAAGATGAATAGAGGAATAAATAACCCTTGATGGCTATGAATTTTTCTTTGGTCTTGGTGGAGAAACTTGAAGCTTTATCACGAACAAAATCACGAACTTTGTAGATGATAAAATTCACCCTCTAGCGGTGTCCACACTTCGAACGAATATCAAGAGGCTCCTTGATCTTGGTTGCTAGACCAATAATTATGAAACACACTTTCACAATTCAATAAAGAACTATATGGAATTTATTTGTGAATTATTTTGTTCCTCAATCAATGATATCTTAGAGCAAAATAAAATCTCTCTCAAACTCTTTGAGACTCACAAAAGCACTAGTAAATATGGTCTGGCCGAATTGGGGTTTTTTATACACAATTAAGACTTATTCCAAATAGGTAACTTGTGCAAAAAACCTTTCCTAATCAAATTAGGAATTTTCCTGTCGGCAAGACCAGGCGCCCGCCCGCTCATTTGGGCAGAAGGTCAAGGCCTTTTCCGGCTTATTCAGGCGCCCGCCTGGTTCAACCCAAGCGCCCGCTTGGTTGACCAGGAGGCCCAGAATAATTCCAGAAATTCCCTTGAGGTCCTTCGACCCTAAATTCCAATACAGTCCTTTTATTTAAGATTCGTTCTATTGTGTGTGACCCTCTAGGATTATACTAAGTTTGCAATGGGCTCAAACATGATCCCATAAGATATGATTAGGTTCTAGAAAACCGTCATACCTACCCAAATAGTATAACTAGATACAAGTTCGCATTCCTTTAGAATATGTCACAATCCCTTTGTCCACGATGTCATTGAACACAAGTCATGGTCAAACAGTCAACTTGTCTTGTTCAATACTTTCTCGATTCCGAATATGTTGATAATTCAAATGCTGTTGATCCAATCAATCCATTTGAGTCCGGCCGAACATTTCATCAACATCATTCCTTCGAGGGGCCCAAGCTTGACATCTCTCCTTGGAGGGACAAATCCATTTAGCTTATTATTCTTCCCAACGGGAATCCGATTATGCCAATCATACCCTTTATAACTACCGTGTTAAGGTAGCGTTTGAATATGTCAAACACAATGTTCATCAAGTGGAAGACTATAATAACTTCATGTCTAAGGATTCAAATGACATAACTAATATGAGATATATGTTCGACATAGACCATGACATAAATCTCATACAGCGGGTCATGTCCAGTACCTTGTTCCAAACAAGTACCCATAAATCTAACATGATCATCCCATGATCATTTAGCCTTTATACTAGTGCTTAATAAGTACTAGGGACGGAGATTATTATAAGTAAACATGAACAACAATAATAATCAAAACATCTCTTTATTGATATGAAATAAATGATAACAATTATAACGTTTATTAAACGTGCCTAGGGCACCACTGCCAACAATCTCCCACTTGCCCTAGGCCCAATTTCCCATGTATCTAATACCCATGGACCTAACATGACCATCATGTTTAGCTTGTGGAAGTCCCTTTGTTAGCGGGTCCGCAACATTGTCATCAGTAGGTACTCTGCATATATTTACGTCTCCCCTATCAACGATCTCTCGAATGATATGAAAACGCCTAAGTATGTGTTTGGATTTCTGATGTGCTCTTGGTTCCTTTGCTTGAGCAATAGCACCATTATTATCGCAATAAAGGTCTACTGGATTAGCAATGCTAGGAACCACTTCAAGTTCAGTTATGAACTTCTTAATCCAAACAGCTTCCTTTGCAGCATCCGATGCAGCAATATACTCAGCTTCTGTTGTAGAATCAGCGGTTGTACTTTGCTTGGAACTCTTCCAGCTTACAGCTCCACCATTTAACATAAACACAAAACCCGATTGCGATCGGCTATCATCTTTGTCGGTTTGGAAGCTTGCATCCGTGTAAGCATTTATAACGAGATCATCTTCCATTCCTCCATAGACCAAAAACGAGTCTTTAGTTCTTCTCAAGTACTTAAGAATCGCTTTTACAACTATCCAGTGATTTTCGCCAGGGTCGGATTGGTATCTACTTGTCATGCTCAAAGCATAAGATACATACGGCTTAGTACAAATCATGGCATACATGATGGACCCAATTGCCGAAGCATATGGATCATCATTCATTTTCTCACGCTCATCGTTTGTCTTAGGACATTGAGTCTTGCTTAGAGAAACTCCATGTAACACGGGCAAGGTTCCTCTCTTAGAATTTTCCATACGGAATCTTCTAATGACCTTGTCAATGTATGTACTTTGGCTTAAACCAAGTAGCCTCCTTGATCTATCTCTATAGATCTTAATGCCAAGAATATATGCGGCTTCACCCATATCTTTCATTGCAAAACACTTTCCTAACCAAGTCTTCACAGACTGAAGTGTAGGAATGTCGTTTCCAATGAGCAATATGTCATCCACGTATAAAATAAGGAATAGCACTATGCTCCCACTAATCTTCTTGTATACACAAGGCTCATCTTCGTTCTTGATGAAACCAAACTCTTTGACCGATTCATCAAAACGGAGATTCCAACTCCTAGAAGCTTGCTTCAATTCATAGATGGATCTCTGCAACTTGCATACCTTAGAATCTTGTTAAAACCTTCTGGTTGTGTCATATACACATCCTCTTGGAGTTTTCCATTCAGGAAAGCGGTTTTGACGTCCATCTGCCATATTTCATAGTCATGATATGCGGCAATGGCAAGCAAAATTCTTATAGACTTGATCATTGCTATGGGTGAAAAGGTCTCATCATAGTCAATACCATGAACTTGCCTATAACCTTTCGCTACAAGTCTAGCTTTGTAAGTATGCACCTTCCCATCCATGTCAGTCTTCTTCTTGAAGACCCATTTGCATCCTATGGTTTTTACACCTTCGGGTGCATCAATCAAATTCCAAACTTGATTGTCTTGCATGGATTGCAATTCGGATTCCATGGCTCCAAGCCACTTATCCGAATCAGGAGAAGACATCGCCTCTTGGTAGGTCGACGGTTCATCATTCTCAATGATTTCTATGTCATTACTATCCGTTACGAGAAATCCATATCTCTCGGGCTCGGATCGTAACCTACTGGATCTGCGAGTTACTTGTGTATTTTGAACAGGTTCCACAACTCCTTGTGGTTATTGTTCAACTATTGGTTCAATGTTATTTTCTGGGTCTCGAATTTCTTCAAGATTTATTTTACTCCCACTGATTTCTTTGGAGAGAAACTCTTTCTCTAGAAAGACACCAGTTCGGGCAACAAACACTTTGTTGTCCTCACGGTTGTAAAAGTAATATCCTCTAGTTTCCTTAGGATTTCCCACGAAAATACATTTATCAGATTTGTGTGCAAGTTTGTCTGAGACAAGTCTTTTGACAAAAGCTTCACAACCCCAAATCTTCATGAAAGACAGACAAGGCTTCTTTCCGCTCCACATCTCATTTGGAGTCTTTTGAACCGATTTAGTTGGAACACGATTTAGTGTGAAAGCAGTGGTTTCTAGGGCGTAACCCCAAAAGGATATTGGAAGATCAACTTGACTCATCATTGATCGAACCATGTCTAACAAAGTTCGATTCCTCCTCTCGGACACACCATTCCATTGTGGTGTTCCCGGTGTAGTCAATTGTGAAACTATTCCACAATTCTTTAGATGATCATCAAATTCTTGACTCAAGTATTCTCCACCACGATCTGATCGAAGTGCCTTAATACTTTTGCCAAGTTGTTTTTCTACTTCATTTTGAAATATTCTAAATATCTCAAATGCTTCACTTTTATGTTTCATTAGGTAAACATACCCAAATCTACTATAATCATCAGTGAAAGTTATGAAGTATTGAAATCCTCCCCTAGCATTGCTACTTAATGGTCCGCATACATCAGAATGTATCAACCCCAATAAGTCGCTTGCCCTTTCACCCAACTTGGTAAAAGGTGTCTTAGTCATTTTTCCAAGAAGACACGACTCACAAGTATCATATGACTCTAAGTCACATGAACCCAAAAGTCCGTCCCCATGGAGTTTTGAGATACGCTTCTCATTAATATGACCGAGACGGCAATGCCATAAATAAGTATGATTTACATCATTAGGTTTAGATTTCTTATTTACATGATAGACATTGTCATTATTTTCATTCTTGACATCCAAGATATAAAGGCCATTAAATGAATTAGCAATACCATAAAGCACATCATTTAAATAAATAGAAAATTTCTTATTCTCAATAAGAAACTTAAAACCTTCATTATCCAAACAAGAAATTGAAATAATATTTCTGCTTAAATCCGGAACATAATAGCAATTGTTCAAAACAAGAATTAATCCGGAAGGTAAAGTGACTTCATAAGTCCCTACGGCTAATGCAGCAACTCTTGCTCCATTCCCCACGCGTAGATCTACTTCACCTTCTTTAAGCAGTCTCCTATTCTTTAGTCCCTGCACATTTAGACAAATGTGAGAACCACATCCAGTATCCAATACCTAGGAATCAGTGGTAGAAAGGAGAATATCTATCATATAGATACCTGAAGTTGACGCAGCCTTGCTGCCCTTCTTCTTCTTTTGCTCTTCCAAGAAAGCCTTACAATTACGTTTCCAATGACCAATTTCTTGACAATGAAAACAAATTGTATCCTTTTGTGAATTGGGTTTTGCCTCAGAAACCTTGGCAACCTTTGCCTTGCTTATTTTGGGTTTGACAACTTTCTTACCCTTTCTTTTGGCACTAGCCTTCTTCCCATCATGAACCAAGAGCACGGGAGAACCTTTCTCCACAATTTTCATCTCTGCAGTTTTGAGCATCCCATGCAACTCAGAGAGATTCTTATCCATTCCATGCATGTTATAATTCATCACAAACTGATTATAACTTTTAGGCAATGAATTAAGAATGAGATCCGTGGCTAGCTCCAATGGAATTGGATAGCCAAGTTTCTCAAGGTGCTCTACATAACCTTTCATTTTAATAAAGTGAGGACTCACTTGTTTCCCTTCATTTATTTTACAAGTAGTGAATGCAACAATGGTCTTGTACCTCTCTTGCCTAGCTTGCTCTTAAAACATGGTTGTCAACTCCACGCCTATCTCATAGGCTTCCAAATGTTCCAAACTTTGTTGGAGTTTTGAACACATAGTAGCAAGCATGAGACAACTTACATCTCTAGAATCATTACGATGTTTCTTGTAATTGTCCCTTTCTACCCTAGGGGCAGTAGGCGGTGGTTCAGCAGGGAGAGGCCCATCGAGAATGTACAACTTATCTTCTTGCCTAAGAACGATTCTTATGCTACGGATCCAATCCATAAAGTTTGTACCATTCTCTTCGAGCTTATCCTTCTCAAGGATCGATCGCAACGACATTGATTGAGTGTTATTAGTCATTATCTACAAATATGCAAAATTTCCAAAATTTAATAAGTACCGGTTTTCATTAAAGAGATAAACAATGTATTTTTTCAAACAAATACTCCCACTAAATTATATAACCTTCTTATACATCCAATGTATAATATAATTTAATTGGGCTAAGATCCAACTTTAATTTAACTTTTGAGTCCACGGAGGCGGACCGCTCAAAAACTAAATTAATTAGGTAGACAATCATGTCAATCATATCCCATATGATTCTTAGATCTTTTTTATGAGATTCTTTGAGAAATCCGATTTCAAAAAGCATGTTTAATCTCATCTTTTGCCTAGCCCCAAAACTGTTTTGACGCCTAATTAAGTCCGACCATTTTAAACGCATAGGAACCATTCAATTTAACGCACCTTGCGGAGGCAAGCCCACATTAAATTAATGAACCTCATCTTGCTCATATATGAATAAAATCAATGCACTTCACGGAGGCGAACCCACATCAAAATCACCCATATATAAACAAGTGTTTTAATCATGGCATGGCAAAGAAGGACTTAAAACTTTCTTTGAAGGTTCATCACATATAGCATATAACACATTTATGAGCACATAATATAAACATGTTACACATCAATTTTAGCCACTAAATTAATCTCTATTAATTTAAGCATGATATTTATGTGTCATTAGTTTCTCTATAATTATGAGGATGAGACTATTTCAACTTTGGTTATTATCTCCAAATCAAGACAACAAGAAGTGCGGTCGAACTAAGCCATTAGGCAACCACAATCCCGCACTAATTCAAGAAACCAAGAAAGTAGTCCATGTGGCCGAAACTAAGCAATAGATGGTCTCGATGAACGTAGGCCAATTGCATTCACAATTCCACATGGATCTCCAATCATTGAATCAAGAACTTTGTTTCTCAATTTTAACAATTATGAACTCTTCATAATTCTAACTTCGTTTTATCTTTCAAACTTTGATTGCGATCAATTTTGGGAAACAAAATCTCGATGAACGCAGATTAGCCATCCAAAACTTGAACCAATCTAGGAATCACAAGACTAAAACAAATAGGAAATTCAAACCCCAAAATCCACACACAAACCAACTACCCAAAACCCATTCCAGATCAGCAAGTCTGGATTGGTTCTGTTACTGGTTTTGTTGAATTTATCGAAAATTCTATATTCAGATTTTATCCAAAATCAGAACATATTCTGCCGAACGAGCGCCCGCCTGGTTATGACCAAGCGCCCGCCTGAATGGTCAGAATGGTATAGAATTTTAAAGTTCGAAAATTTGTCTCAAAATTATTTTTCCCCGATTATTAAAACTTTGATCTAATCAAAAATCAATAATCGATATAATTCATAATCCACCATAATTTTTATTGCGATTGAATCGTGCGATTAAAGTTGCAAAACAATAAACCACATAAAATCACAAAACACATAAACATCATATAATCCAATATTCATATCATGCTTGGCACATAAACAATTTATATACACATAACATGATCCAAGTATTGAATTAATCAACATGAACGGGGCTCTGATACCACTGTTGGGTTTCCAAGTAACATGCGCAGCGGAATATAGCAATTAAAATTTTAAGAAACCCAAAGCCATGGATCCGTTCATATGATTAAATCAAATACAACAAGATGAATAGAGGAATAACTAACCCTTGATGGCTATGAATTTTTCTTCGGTCTTGGTGGAGAAACTTGAAGCTTTATCACGAACAAAATCACGAACTTTGTAGATGATAAAATTCACCCTCTAGCGGTGTCCACACTTCGAACGAATATCAAGAGGCTCCTTGATCTTGGTTGCTAGACCAATAATTATGAAACACACTTTCACAATTCAATAAAGAACTATATGGAATTTATTTGTGAATTATTTTGTTCCTCAATCAATGATATCTTAGAACAAAATAAAATCTCTCTCAAACTGTTTGAGACTCACAAAAGCACTAGTAAATATGGTCTGGCCGAATTGGGGTTTTTATACACAATTAAGACTTATTCTAAATAGGTAACTTGTGCCAAAAACCTTTCCTAATCAAATTAGGAATTTTCCTATCGGCAAGACCAGGCGCCCGCCCGGTACCAACCGAGCGCCCGCTCATTTGGGCAGAAGGTCAAGGCCTTTTCCGGCTTATTCAGGCGCCCGCCTGGTTCAACCCAAGCGCCCACTTGGTTGACCAGGAGGCCCAGAATAATTCCAGAAATTCCCTTGAGGTCCTTCGACCCTAAATTCCAATACAGTCCTTTTATTTAAGATTCGTTCTATTGTGTGTGACCCTCTAGGATTATACTAAGTTGGAAATGGGCTCAAACATGATCCCATAAGATATGATTAGGTTCTAGCAAACCGTCATACCTACCCAAATAGTATAACTAGATACAAGTTCGCATTCCTTTAGAATATGTCACAATCCCTTTGCCCACGATGTCATTGAACACAAGTCATGGTCAAACAGTCAACTTGTCTTGTTCAGTACTTTCTCGATTCCGAATATGTTGATAATTCAAATGCTGTTGATCCAATCAATCCATTTGAGCCCGGCCGAACATTTCATCAACATCATTCCTTCGAGGGGCCCAAGCTTGACATCTCTCCGTGGAGGGACAAATCCATTTAGTTTATTATTCTTCCCAACGGGAATCCGATTATGCCAATCATACCCTTTATAACTACCGTGTTAAGGTAGCGTTTGAATATGTCAAACACAATGTTCATCAAGTGGAAGACTATAATAACTTCATGTCTAAGCATTCAAATGACATAACTAATATGAGATATATGTTCGACATAGACCATGACATAAATCTCATACAGCGGGTCATGTCCAGTACCTTGTTCCAAACAAGTACCCATAAATCTAACATGATCATCCCATGATCATTTAGCCTTTATACTAGTGCTTAATAAGTACTAGGGACGGAGATTATTATAAGTAAACATGAACAACAATAATAATAAAAACATCTCTTTATTGATATGAAATAAATGATAACAATTACAACGTTTATTAAACGTGCCTAGGGCACCACTGCCAACACGACGACACGGTGTCACCCTATCCTTAGTACATGGCCCTTGCTAATTGCGGTCGTCACTAATACACGAGTTGGAGGCTGGTTAGGCCACGCTTGCATTACATCAAGGAGTCACAACTCGGGCATTAATTTGGCCACAATTAGTTTTGAGCACGTATCAAGGATGTGGTAACGTGAACTAGACCAAAAACCAACCATAGTCACGGTATTTGTGTGTCACGGACAAGTGTGGTTGACTCGGTTCGGAAGGGAAGGTGGGATGGACCCATGCGCGCATCGAAGGGAACAAGAGCGCCCAACGAGCTGCATCGTGGCATCTACCCCGGGTTTAAAGGGTATTTGGAATGTGCACGGTCAAGTGCGCGTGGTGTGAAGTCATTCTATGCTCCTTTTTGAGTAAAAAGAGAGATTTTCAATTCGTTTTTCGATAGCATGAGCATGGCATAAGTAAGATATGAACAAGCATGGATTGAGCAATTTATACACAATAAATCAAGGAATATAAGCAAAAAAAGAACAAAACTTGTACATGTGCCAAGTTGTGCACAACAAAGAATTTTGAATCAAACTTTTGCAAAAGAAATATTTTACATTGAAACCCTTTTGTACAAAGCAATTTATGCACAACGAGAAGACTCAAGAAAACCCTTACAAAAAGGATTATGCACGATGAGGTTTTGGAAACCATTTTATTGACAAAAGATCATGCATAACCAAGTTTTATTACCTTTTTTAAAACCAAGTTTTGGCCAAAAGAATGAAGGTAATGTGCACAAGTAAGACTGTAAATTTGGAACCTGGACAAGTGGAAGCAGAGGGGCACCCAGAATGTTGCAGCCCTGCACCAAACTGTTAATTGGCAACATTCTGGCCCCTACCCAAAGTAGCCGTACGGCTAAAGCAAGAAGGTGAAGATTTTTCTCAGTTTCTCCAACTTCTGATCATCAAGCCCCAGTTTATTGTATTCCCAGAACGTATGTACTCAAAACAGTTCAAACAGAAACATCAAACACACACAAATATGCAAGAAGTCAATGAACGGGAACGGGAGTTTGACCCACACAAGAATGTCCCCGAATCTTCTAGAAAGAAGTCCGAAAGCACTCTATTCCCCAACAGAGTCGCCACTGTAAGGATCCCGCCCCGTGCGGAAACGCGATGAGTATGGGGCGAAACGCCAAACACGGGAACCGGTCAAATTTAACGGAGTCGCCACATTTTGTTAATTTTAAACCCAACAAAATGACAAAGGTTTGAGTTTAAAGGTTCGGAGGTCAGGTTACAACTTGGGAAGAGTTTTTACGTCCTCCCAAGTTGCCTCGGACAAAGCCGAGTCTCCCTTGTTAGTTAACAAAAGTGCATGTGTGTGTGTGTGTTTTAACGGAAAATCTTTGTTTTAACTTTTTATTTATCTTTTCAACTGAAAAGGGTTTGTTTGGCAAGAAAACAGAAGACAGAAGGGCAAAATGGTCAGTCTCCCCATACGGCCAAAGTAGCCGTACGGATGGGTAAGCCACTCCTGGGATTTTACAGTTTATTCAAGCAACAGTCCAGTTCTAGGCAGAAACAGAGCATTCTGCTTGAACTGGACCAAACTGTTCTGATTCCAGTTTGTTATTCCAACACAAAAAAAAAACATTAACAACTCATTCATATGCCATTTGATCATCTAAGAACCTCCCAAAGCAAGAGTTTGGGCATGATCAAAGGCAATCATGGGAGAAACATTAAAAAGGTGGCCAATATTCCCTTTTGAGCCATAGTGACCATTTGATGAGTAAAGATTGAAACTTTACCATCAAAATGGATCTTCTAGGCAAGATTAATCCTCTAGGGACAAGAACAAACCATAAATATTGAATCTTTATTACCCAAACTTGGGAATTTCGGGCTAGATCAAGGTGATGAGGATAAAGATTAAGACTTTATCCTCAACATGATCATCATAGCTTAAAATGAGTAAAATGAACAACAAGAACATTATCCATGACAAGAATGTAAATGAACAATCAACAAGCCATGATCAAACTAGGTTTGAACCTCTTCCACAGAAAGTATGGAGGGCACCTTTGATCATCTCATGGCTTGGACTAGGAAATATAAATAATAATAGATATATGTATATTGCTTGAATGGACAAGACTTGCAAGAATATAAAGATCAACAATAAATGACAAGATCAAAGATAAATAGAGTTCTTAGATGAAGAGAAGGGAGGGGGAGGAGGTGGCTTTACCTATCTTGGTTTAGGCCAATCTTCCTTTCTCTCTTTCACTCTTTGTTCACTCTTACTCACACTATTCTGAGGTGAATTCGACAGAATAACCTTAGTTCTAATGTTTTTTCCCCCTCCTGAAATGATCACCAAGGGGTTCTATTTATAGGGACTGAGGGTGCCCAAACCAGCCGTACGGCTAGGCCCCTCTAGTACCCAAAGCATACGTACGGCTCAGCCTGGCGAGCTTCTGGATTTTTCCAATTTTATACCAGAGTAGTCCTGGAATTTTATAGCTTATCCTAGGGAGGTCCTGGCCTATTAGCTTATCCCTGAAACGGTGCTAAGGCTACCTCTAAGATAGGTCAGTTTCTGATTGGGGTACTTACAATGCTCCACCTTCACAACTGTACAACATGACTACACCTTGGCCATTCTCTTGTTAGGGAATATCGGCAAAGTCCATCCTATGGGGAGCAACAGACAGTCATTCATTCTAGTGGCCGTGGATTACTTCACAAAATGGGTCGAAGCACAAGCTTACCGAGTTCTCAACGCCAAGAAAGTGGCTGAATTCGTGAAGAACAACATCATGTGCTGATACGGTATTCCTCATGAGATTATCTCCGACAATGGTTCTCACTTCGAGAAATAAATGGATGCACTTTTGGTCAACTAAAAAATTACCAAGCACAAGTCATCCCCATACCGTCCCCAAGCCAACGGAGTGGTCGAAGCAGCAAATAAGACAATCGAGGTCATCATACGAAAAATGGCTTCAACAGGAAGGGATTGGCCCGAGAAATTACCACTAGCATTGTGGGGCGCACAAGGGCTTATCAACAAAGAATGGCAAGGGCTTTCAACAAAAAGGTGAAGCCTCGAAATATCAAAGTAGGAGATTTGGTCCTAAGACAACATCCGCCCAATGCCATGAATCCCCTTGGGAAGTGGGGACCCCGATGGATTGGTCCTTATGTGCTCAAAAAGATAATAAGTGGCGGTGCAGTCCGACTCGTAGACTTGGATGGCGATCAATTGCCAAAGGAGGTCAACCTCGACAAGCTCAAGAAGTTCTACGCTTAACAAATAAAGACCATTAAAAAAATAAAAAATAAAAAAACGCTCGCTAGGTTGAAAACCCGCAAGGGCGGCATAGGCAAAAATTAGAGCACGTGCAAAAAAAGAAGCCCGCTAGATTGAAAACCCGAAAGGGCGGTCTAGGCAAAAAACAGGGTGCACACAAAAAAAAAATGGTCTTCATTTGTTTGAACTACGGAGACCTGAGCCTCTCTACAAGAGGAACGTAGGCAACCTTCGGGTGCGGTCTAAAACATAAATTTTTACCCAATCATGTCATAACAAAATACAATTTTTATTCATCTCTTGAACTATTTTAACCATTACAACGGACGATGTTGAGCAATAAAAGACAATAAAACATTAAATCCTAACAAGTGGTCTATTAATTGCAATCTTGGGGTACTAGGAAAAGTTTAGTTTTCTCTTAGCCTTCGAAGGGCCACCCAAACGGCTCTCAATCCTTGTCTTCTTGGGAGGACTAGGAACACTAAGGTGGACTGGGATCTTCTGAGCAGCAACACGCCTCTGAGCGTAAAAGCTATCCAAATGACTGCCAAAAGGGTCAGACAAAATGTTGCAAGAATCAGCAGCAGCCTCCCTATATCTCAAAGCACTGCTAGGCTCAAAGCCTTTTCCTAGAAACTCAGCGTGAAGCATGTCAACCCAAGTGATACCGCGATAAAGGGTACCGAACAGATAGTCCAAGTAACTCTCAGGAAGAAAGACACTACCCCGGTAAATAGGGGCAGTAACCCACCGATGGCGATCATCTCCCCAAGCTGACTGAAGCTCCTTTGAAAAGTCTGGAACCATGTATGACACCGGACGAAGCTCCCTGCTCCTCGGGAAAGGAATAATCTGTTGGCGACCAAACTGCCTCAAAACCCGCTCCGGTTGGTAAAATGAAGAATCTCTCAGGCCGGGCAGGACCACATGTTCAAAACCCGGAGTCCATTCTACAAAAGGATGGAGACCCCAAGAAGGGGGACACCACTCAATGTCGGACGATGACCGAGATGCAAGGAATTTCTTCCAACCGTCTTCAGATAAATCCCGAGTTAGCAGTTTTCTCCTATGAACAGCAAAAGGAGAAAGATCACCTTCTGGAGAATAAATCTTGAAATGCTCTCGAAGCCATACAGTCAAGAGCAAGGGGCTTCCCTGTCTCATTTCGCCCGTCCGATGCAACTCATCCAAGCCGTGCAAAGTTTCCCCCACTATGAGAGGGATTATGCTAAACTGTTGCTCCTTTGCCTGCAAGACAATTTCAGCTAATTGCGCAATCGCAGTCCCGAGGGATGCCACAAACAGAACCTCGCTGAAAAGGCAAACCTCTATGGCATTCCTCTTGAATGACTAAACTGCCATATCCTCTGAATGCAAACTAAAAAACATGGGCAACTCGGTTATATCTACCACGGTACCATGCAACATCTTCCTCACATCTCCGATGGGAAGGTTCAACAAATCAGACCAAGAATCAATCACACCACAATGGTATTTAGGGACGGCAATTTGACCCGTCAATGGTATACCAAGCATCGCACCAAAGTCATCAACAGTCGGCACCATTTCATTTGCCAAAAAATTAATGGTGTGACTGTCACAATCCCAGAAGGCTGCAGCAGTCTTCAACAAATCCCAACTTGGTTTCAACATCCGAAGGGTAAAGAGAATTCAGAACCCGAAGTCTTTGACAAAAGCTTTCTTAGGATAGGTCTTGAAAGAGTACACAAAAGTGGACAAATCCTTCTCATACTCACCAATAACCTTGGTATCTAGGGTGAAAGAATTGGAGGCCATGGAAAAAGTGGATTACAAGCTAAATCGAGCAAAGAAAAGACGTTCAAGAATGGCAGAAAATAGTTGTTGGGAGAATAGTCTCGAACAGAGGCTGATATTATAGCTGTTGGGGATCTTTTGGCCAGCAAATGTCAAGCCCCGGATTTCGCTTCCCAGAAGCGCGCGCCTCCCGCTATTCCCATAACAGGCGCGCGCATCCCACATCCAATAGCCGGGGTGCCCGCTTCTCGTAATACAGTGATATAGTGATTCAGTGATTCAGCGATATAGTGATACAGCGATACAGCGATTCAGCGATACAGTGATACAACGATTCAGTGATACAGTGGTACAGTGATTCAGTGATACAGTGATTCAGTAACACAGTGATACAGTGACACAGTGATTCAGTGGCACATTGATTCATTGATTCAGTGATACAGTGATTCAGTGATACAGTGATAGTGATACGTGTAATTGTGGGGTTATGAATCACTGACTGTGCATGAGGGTGGAGTGCTAGTGTACGGTTGTTTTTGGTTTATAATCCGTCACATGTCCCATGTTATTGGCCGTAGCAGGGCTTGGCACATCTCTTGCTACCCGAGATGGGTCTTGACAATGTAGCAGGGACTGCTGTTACATATGTCTTTGTGCACACCTATACAGTACACAGTCATTCAGTTGAGCTCATATTGATTAAGATGGAGTTAGGGGTGCGGTTGATCAGAGATGTTCTCAATCATATATCCTGTTATATGTGTTTACTCAGTTATCCAGCTATCCAGTTATACAGTGATATGTGATATGCATGATGAGTTGGTCATTGTTTTCAACTGGTATGGGATGGTTGGCGACAGGGAGCCTCTCTTATTATGTGATATCTGTATTCAGTTATATTGTTATATGATTTATCTATTCAGTTGCCTATGCTATATCCATTACATTTTGGCATGCCTTGTAGCTACATGATAGTAGCTTATTGAGTCTTTGACTCACCCCTTCCTTTATTTTGTTTTCCATAGCTTGCAAGGACATAGCAGATCCATCACAAACAGGCCGGTGAGCTGAGTTTGTTGGGAGAACGTGGGAAAACTTTTTGGTAGTCCTCTTTCTATGTTTTATACAGTGAGGACGATTTTATAGAGTTACATAAACTCTATTTCACTAGCTCTACTATTGTACATATGTTTCCGCTGCCGTAGTTATTATCATAGTACTTCGATATGGTTGTCGTAGAGTTATGGACTCTATGTTATTGTATATACAGGTTGTGTAGGCTGTGTGGCCATAGAGTTTGTTTATCCAGTTAGTTCCTGAGTATGATAGCTCGTGGTGTTGTTTATAGCTCCTATTGTTGTTGAGCCTTGTTGTTAGTTGTGGTTAAATAGAGGGTTTGATACAATATTGATACAGTTATACAGCGATCATGCACCAATTTGGAGTTTCGGGAAGGAGCTTAGGTTGGGGTGTGACACCTACCTCTACAGAGAAGCAAGTTTGAGTCCGTTCCGGTGGTCGACTGCAATGTTCGAGCCTTCCGCAACCTCAGTCTTCAAACTCTACTCTAATGATGTCTCCATCATCTGAGCCTGCTACTCCTAACACCTTTGCGCCGTAAGTCTCCTCTCCTCTCACGGATCCCGAGATCGCTGCCGGTTTTAAGCTCTCCAATGTCCCACAACATCTCCACCACTTCCTTGCTAGTCTCATGCTTAAGATCACCATGCTCGAGGATCAAAGCCACACTCTAGAGAACCAAAACCAAGAGCTCAAAGACCACCTTCAGACTGAAATAAAGAAGAAAGGTGTGGAAACTAGCTTCCATGACGAAGAAGTGGTCTTCGTTGAGGTTGAAGAGGTTCCCGTCACCTATCCTGCTAATAATGATGCTATCCCCTTCAACTTACCCAACTACAAGAGGGTTCCTCCCCTAGTCTATGGCATGAGGCCAACCACCAACAAGAATAAGAGTCCTTATGAGCCGTCCACCGATATGATGGGTAGGTCCACTACCAAACTGCCTTCTCCTTCGCTGCCACTGAGTATTGGCGCCACCATACCTGCAATATCCACCACTCCTCCCGCCACCCAAGTCAACTTCAGCTCGGATATCTCTAGTCATCCTCTAGTGGTCGCCACTTTCCATGGTACTTCCTTCCCCAAGACTCACCTTGACAGCTATGTGCTAGCCATGAGAGCCCGAGACTACACCAACGAGAAAATGGCTCGAGTCTTTCACACCACTCTAGATGGAATTGCCCTCCATTGGTTCTTAAGCTTGGATCCCACCGAGAGAGAGACATGGGATCAAATCACCACCACCTTCTGTGATAAGTACCAGTCGAACCTTGATTGGCACGTCAACCGCACCGACTTAGAGAAAACTATGCAGAGGCCCGGTGAGCCTATTTATGAATTCTACAAGAGGTAGAACCACAAGCTAGCGGAAGTATAATATCCTCCTAAGGCAAAGGAACAAAAGTAGATCTTCTTCAAGTGCTTATTGCCTGAGCTTAGGGTGGCAATCGGTAATGGTTACTTCCCCGATTTGAGAGAAATGGTCAACGCTGGGGTGAGACATGAAGCCGGTATCACTGGTACTGCCAAAAAAACTGCTAAAAGTGGAAACAACTCCTTCCGCTACAAAGCTCCTACAACCAACACCCCCAAGGTTAAAGAAGTCGCCGGTCAAATAAGCCTGGTCCAAGATGACTCCTTGTTCAATGTCTATGTTGGGTTTCGTGCAATAATACGCAGCGGAAGACATCACATGAAAAACACAAAAGCCTAGATCCGTTATGTTCAACAATTCATAATATGAAGACGAAAGATACTAACCCTTGTAGATCAAAATATGAAACCTCGGATTTAAATGCTAAGAAGAGCACCCTATACCGGTGATCCACACTTCGAACGGATTCAAGAACTCTTCTTGACTTGACTGCTAGGTCCTTCAGATTGAAAAACTTGATGAAGAACGATTCTTCAATTGCTCCCTATGATTATTATGGTTTGATGATTGAGAATAATGAAACCTAATAACCCTAGTATAATATGTGTATCTCTCTCTCTAAGAAAGAGTTTATGATTTCACAAATCAATGATATTGGAACAATTACCGGTTGTACATATTATATACTAAACGTCTTCAAGAACCTTTAGGGTTTAGGAATTCTTGTCCAACAAGAAAAATCCTAAAATAAACTGCAGTGCGGGACCTAAGCCATACGACTCCTAGGCTGCTGTATGGCTCCCATGGAGCCGTACGGTGCCTTGTCCCAACTGCCTCGTTTTTCGCTCCTTTTAATTATCCGCTCTGTGTGTGTGACCCAATAGGATTATACTAAGTTGGCAACGAGTCAGAACCATTCAGACCTCGTAAGTCATAAGCGGACTCTAGCAAGCCTTTATGACTACCCAATTAGTATAACTTTGAAATCCAAAGTTTCCTAAAATAGAACATAACACAATCTCTTTGTTACACGATGTCTATTGAACGTAAGCCATGGACAATGGTCAACTTACTTCGTTCAATTCTTTCTCGATCCCGAATGTATTGATAATACAAATGACATTGATCCAATCAATTCGTTTGAGCATGGCCATGCATTTCATCAATACCATTCATCGAGTGGACAAAGATTGAAATCTCTCTTGATGAGGAACAAATCCCTTCTTGGCTTATTACATTTCCCTACATGATTCCGATTATGCAAATCATATCATTTATAGCTAGATTATGCATTCATGTACAAAATAAGAAAACAAGCAAATAAATAATTTCTTATTTATTTGGGATGTCGGATCATGTGCCTCGAGACTATCTCCATGGATTGGAGAGGCTCTAGGCTGATCCTTTGATGGAATCACACTACTTCAAAGACAAAGAAGAGGATGAGAAGGTAGAAAACAAGGAGTTTTATCTAAGCGTTCTTCAAGAATCCTATGGATGGCCTTGACTAGAGGCCTTGAAGATCCAATGAACTTTTCTTGAATGGTGTTATAAAGGGTTGAATTTCGTGGGTGAGGGAGAGAAGCTGATGATGAGGACTTCTTTGATCAGATTTGGAGTGGTTTTGGGTGAATGACCATTCTAGAGGTTTTTCGATTCAAGAACCTCTATATTTATAGGAGTTCTTGACCTAGGGTTTAAGCCAAGAAGGTAAGTTTGGATGGGAATCCAAGACTTGATTCCCAAGGAGGTATTTTTGGACTCTGGGATCACACATTAGGTTTCTCCCGGATTGCTTGAGTGTTTGCTAAGAAACGGGGTTAAGATCAACAAGGAAACTGAATAAAAACCCGACTTTCAAGGGAGATATCTCGTACGAGACATCAATGTCTCGTACGAGACATCTCAGTGCTGGAATTCACTTTTTGCCCTCTACAGTATTTTTAACGTTCATTTTGGCCCCTAACTAACGGAGTCAGTCAGAAACTTAACGAAACATGTCTAACTTAACGAGTTTCGACACAAATCAAAGGCGAGACACAGAAGTAGTGTGATTATGAATGAATTTCCAAAATGGGGTGTCTACAGAACCCCTCGGCGATGATACTTATGGATGAAGTAACATCGTCGATAGAAAAGACGCCATTTTGAACTAGGGGTACGGTCGTGCTAGAAAGCTGCCTACATATTCCTCGGAAGGAAATCATACCAAACGTAATTTGACTCTGAAAATATGCAAAAACGGGGTTTAAGGTATTTTGAAAATCATTTTTGAAAACAATACTTATGGTAAGTAAAGCTTAGAGTTTAGAGAGTAACCCATACTGAGGAATCAATGTCCTTGACCCAATTTTGAATATACTCCTTTTTGTTGATGATGAACCGTCTCCAGTTGCAATCCATACTGAGGAATCAATCTCTTTGACACAATTCTGAATATGCCCTGTTGTTAATGATGAACCGTCTTCGATTTGGAGACGCCAGTTACCCGGACCTTTCTTCTCCTTCCAACGAGGTTGCCTTATTCGCCGGAAAATGTGAATCCTATGTTATTAACATACGTTTTGATAACAATTATCGGACTCTGGGTTTGGAGACGCCAATTACTTGGATCCTTGCTTCTCCTTCCAACGAGGTTGCCTTATTCGCCGAAAAAGTGAATCCTATACCATTAACATACGTCTCGATGGCAATTATGGGACTCTAAATGGTGGGATTCTGTGTTATTAAATTACGTCTTGATAACAGTCGTGGGATACCCGGTTGTAAATCCTGTGTCATTAACATACGTCTCGATGACAGTCATGGGATTTAGAGTTTGCTGATGCAGATTTTGTTGCTCACCCATGATCTTGGATGTGCGGTGAGAATAAATTCGTACTGAGAAACAACTTTGCTTGTTCCAATTCTGAAGATATTCTTTTGTTGACGACTCAATGTTCCATCTTGAACCGGGTTCAGATTTGACCTTTCAGTCAAAAGCAGGGCTTTTTCTGATCTTCCTGTTGAAAGCTAGCTTTTCTGGAATTTCAGTCAAAAGCAGGGCTTTTTCTGACCTTTCTGTTAAAAGCAGGGCTTTTTTGGAATTTCTTAAGAAAACAGAGTTTTCTGAAGATTTTCTAGGGATATCTCGTACGAGATAAGGATGTCTCGTACGAGACTTCTCTATTTTTACGCAGATCAGAGACATTTTAGGCTCTGAAAGTGATTTTCAAATCACTTTTTCTAATTTTACTTCGGGAATTCTTAACCCTAGGCGATTTTTTCATCCAAAAATCTTCATTTTCACCAATTTCTAGTGATTCTCAACCCTTTTAAATGGTCGGTGTACATCGTTCGCATAAGGAACACCTCTTTGGTAGGCACATGAAGGGTAAAGTGTAGGCGACGGACGAGTTGTACCCATTTCCCGATGATCATATTTCTCACACCGTTCGGACGAGGCGGGTAAGGATCTCTTTCTTTTACTGAGTTTTCATGTTAATTTCGTTGTTGCATGTCTCAATTTGGTGCCTTCGCAGTTCGACTTTTGTCAAAAAAAAAATTGCCTAGAATCATCACTGCTAGGGTTTACCATGCATGGCTGATCTCTCGATGGAATATCATCCTTGTTGATGTTGAAAATAATTGTAGTATAGTAGTACATGATTTCGACTGTCGTTTTAGGAAATTCTGCAATTTTTCGGGTAAAATGCTTAAATGAGGATTTTACCGATTTTCTGACATTCGTCTATTTTACCTTTGTTTTTTGCAGTCATTTAGGGTTGTCGATAACTGTAGAGGCATCGTACGAGCCGTTGCCGAGAGGTGGGCAACTCTTAATGGTGAGATGAAGGAAGAGATCGATAATCTCGGGCTTAAGCCCTTCTTTGAAAGCTTAGTCGGTGAGAGGAGGAATGTTCACTTGCTCCAAGCTATTCGGGAGCGCTGTGGGACAGTACCCATACCATGCATATGCGGTGGGGGGAGGTCACCATGACTTCCTCTGATTTTCATGCCATTACCGGTCTTTCTATTGCCGGTGAGCCGCTTGAGGTTGATACTGACTTCCTACCCGGTAGTGATGATATGAGGCATTTTTTGGGTTTCTCTGTGCGTACCCTAGGCAAGGGTGTCCCTCTGAAGGCTTTGAGGGACAAGTTCGATGCCTATGTTACTGTTAATACTGGTCAGATGCACCTCACCGCCACCCGTGTTGCAGCTGTCCGTGGCTTTCTGTGGTGGGCCTTTTCTGAGATGCTATTTGCCAATCATGCGTCGACTGCCTTGTTTACTCTGTTGAGCTGCCTGGGGGATATGCAGCATGTGACTGATGCTAGTTGGGGTTCAACTGGCTTGGCCCACTGCTATGTGGCGATTGATGAGAGTTCGCGAGATGGGGAGAACGTTGGCTTAGGCAGCTAAAGTCATGCCTGGGAGGTATAATACTCATTTACTTCTGTATTCCTCCTTGATTTCAGCCCCATTTTACTTTTTGTCTCAGTAACTCATTCAGTTTTGACACTTTTCTATGTTTCTCCCATTCGCAGGCTTGGGAATACGCCATGTTTGGTCACTTCACTTTCAACCTTCGAGAAAACACTGTTATGTTCCCAGATACTTTAAGATGGCACAGGGGTAATAGGGACACCCGTGATAAGCAGGCAGAGGGGGCTGATATGCCGGTGGAGCGCATGCGGCTGTATTTTGATAGATGGGAGGCCGCTCTTGAGTCCGCTGTTGCTTTCTTTCCTTGGCGGAGTTTGGGCATTGATCATGTTTACAGGTTTGCTGGTATGAGGTTACTGATGATCGGCCTTGGACCCACCAGCCCATATGCTTAACTCTTATGCTATCGGGGAGGAGGAGAGAGGTGACCTCATCATTGGTCAGGATGCTTTTGACCATATGTCTTTGGAGGCCGATTATCAGGACTTTCTTGCTCGTCTCATGCCCCGGTTGATTCTGGAGGGTGATCAGGCTCAGGCCCAGGGGTTGTTCATGTCCCTTTCCGTTCGCAACTTGGACCAGCTTCATTTACCTACAACTTGGCTGAGGGGATAGAGAGCACCGAGGACCTTCCCGCCTAGTATGATATGCTTGAGGGACTCGTACCTCCTGCCGACGCGACCATGGTATGGTTTATGACCCTCCTTCCGTCATTTTCGTCATTCTACCATTTCATATCTCTGTTTATCATTTATCTGAATATCTTGACATTTCTATTTGTTTCTTCTCAACAGGTGCCCATTTCCGAGTATAGAGAGGTCGCCGGATGGCTCGCCCAGTTTATGGCCTATGCCAAGTGGGTGAAGAGGGAGACCGCGGATCTCTTAGGCCGATTGGCTCGCCAGACAGCAGAGTCAGCTTCTTGCGGGAAAATACCTCGGACCGACGAATGATCACGTGGCAGTGGCGACGTCTCCTTTCTTCTTGATACTGTAGTATATAGGATCTACTTTTGTCCCTTCTTTTATTGATGATGTATTTATTGCCTCGGCGTAGGCGAAGACAATTTCTCTTTCTTTGGTTTGTACCTATGCAACAGTTAACTCCTAACTCTAACACATAATACTTTTGTTAATTTTAGTTTTTATTTCTGACTGTGTAATGGATTGATTCACATCCGGTTGGTCAACCGAGGGGTATTTTTATGTGATGGATTCGTGTTGGGTCATTTGTAGGTGATGTATGAACTGCTTTGGGTGCATTCCTGAGGTGTTTGAGGCATGTTTTGACTCATTGGGCAACCAGAGATTTGAGCAGAGTTTCTGTTATCTGAAATTGGAGATGCCTCGTACGAGCCATCCTCTGAATCTACGACTGTTTCTGTTGGTAGTGGTGCCCTAGGCACGTTTAATAAATGTTGTAATTGTTATCATTTATTTCATATCAATAAAGAGATGTTTTGATTATTATTGTTGTTCATGTTTACTTATAATAATCTCCGTCCCTAGTACTTATTAAGCACTATTATAAAGGCTAAATGATCATGGGATGATCATGTTAGATTTATGGGTACTTGTTTGGAATAAGGTACTGGACATGACCCGCTGTATGAGATTTATGTCATGGTCTATGTCAAACATATATCTCATATTAGTTATGTCATTTGAATCCTTAGACATGAAGTTATTATAGTCTTCCACTTGATGAACATTATGTTTGACATATTCAAACGCTACCTTTAACCGGGAAGTTATAAAGGGTATGATTGGCATAATCGGATTCACGTAGGGAAGAATAATAAGCTAAATGGATTTGTCCCTCCTCGGAGAGATGTCAAGCTTGGGCCTCTCGTAGGAATGATGTTGATGAAATGTTCGGCCGGACTCAAATGAATTGATTGGATCAATGTCATTTGGATTATCAACACATTCGGAATCGAGAAAGTATTGAACAAAACAAGTTGACTGTTTGACCATGACTTGTGTTCAATGACATCGTGGACAAAGGGATTGCGACATATTCTAAGAGGAATGCGAACTTGTATCTAGTTATACTATTTGGGTAGGGATGACGGTTTGCTAGAACCTAATCATATCTTATGGGATCATGTTTGAGCTCATTGCCAACTTAGTATAATCCTAGAGGGTCACACACAATAGAACGAATCTTTAAAAAGGACTACATTGGAATTTTGGAAATTCTGGACTTTCTGGGAAGTGGGCGACCGCACATTCTGGACTAGGTGGCCGCACACTTAGCTCAAAAATGTACCAGATTTGTTTCAGAATGTTGTGCGACCGCACAGAGGTTTTTGGGCGGCCGCACAGTACTGTCGGGTGGCAGATTCCTAATTTGATTAGGAAACGAATTTTGGACGGATTTTGACACAAGTTTCCTATTTGGAATAGGTCATACTTGTGTATAAAAGACCAAATTCGGCCAGCACTAAAAGCTAATGATTTTGTGAGTCTCAAAGAGTTTGAGAGAGGGTTTATTTTGTTCCAAGACATTCTTAGTTGAGGAACAAAATAATACACAAAATAAATTCCATATAGTTCTTTTGATTGTGAAAAGTGTTTCACAATTTGGTCTAGCAACCAAGATCAAAGAAGCTCCTTTGATATTCGTTCGAAGTGTGGATACCGCTAGAGGGTGAAAATCATCATCTTCAAAGTTCGTGTTCAAGCTTTGTGATCGTGATCAAGTCTTCAAGTAACTCCACCAAAGACCAAGAGAAAAACTTTGATAGCCATCAGGGTTAGTTATTCCTTTATTCATCTTGTTGTATTTGATTTAATCATACGAACGGATCTATGGGCTTTGGGTTTCAAAATTTTAAATGCTAATTTCCGCTGCGCATGTTTGATCGAAACCCAACAGTGGTATCAGAGCCCCGTTCATGTTGATTAATTCAATACTTGGATCATGTTATGTGTATATAAATTGTTTATGTGCCTTGCATGATATGAATATTGGAGTATGTGATGTTTATGTGTTATGTGATTTTATGTGGTTTATTGTTTTGCAACTTTAATCGCACGATTCAATCGCAATAAATAAATTATGGTGGATTCAGAATTGTTGATCATTAATTTTTGATTGGATCAAATTTTAATAATCGGGGAAAAGCAATTTTGAGACAAAATTTTCGAACTTAAAATTCTGCACATTCTGATTGAACCGGGCGACCGCACGGGATATACTGGGCGGCCGCACGGTCTTTGGGCGACCGCACAGGTATTTTTTGGGCGGCCGCACGACAAGATCAGATTGTCTGATTTTGCTCAAAAATCAGAATTTGGAATTTTCGAAAAATTCAACAAAACCAGTAACAGAACCAATCCAGACTTGCTGATCTGGAATGGGTTTTGGGTAGTTGGTTTGTGTGTGGATTTTGGGGTTTGATTTTCCTATTTGTTTTAAATCTTGTGATTCCTAGATTGGTTCAAGTTTTGGATGGCTAATCTGCGTTCATCGAGATTGTGTTTCCCAAAATTGATCGCAATCAAAGTTTCAAAGATAAAACGAAGTTAGAATTATGAAGAGTTCATAATTGCTAAAATTGAGAAACAAAGTTCTTGATTCAATGATTGGAGATCCATGTGGAATTGTGAATGAAATTGGCCTACGCTCATCGAGACCATCTATTGCTTAGTTTCGGCCACATGGACAACTTTCTTGGTTTCTTGAATTAGTGCGGGATTGTGGTTGCCTGATGGCTTAGTTCGACCGCACTTCTTGTTGTCTTGATTTGGAGATAATAACCAAAGTTGAAATAGTCTCATCCTCATAATTATAGAGAAACCAATGACACATAAATACCATGCTTAAATTAATGGAGATTAATTTAGTGGCTAAACTTGATGTGTAACATGTTTATATTATGTGCTCATAAATGTGTTATATGCTACATGCGATAAACCTTCAAAGAAAGTTTTAAGTCCTTCTGCCATGCCATGATTAAAACACTTGTTTATACATGAGTAACTTTATGTGGGCTCGCCAAAGCGAGGTGCATTGATTTTATTCGTGTTTGAGCAAGATGAGTGAATAAGAGTTTCCTATGCGTTTAAAATGGTTGGACTTAATTAAGCGTCAAAACAGTTTTGGGCTTAAGGCAAAGATGAGATTTAACATGCTTTTTGTAATTGGATTTCTTAAAGGATCTCATGAAAAGAAATGAGAGTCATATGAGATATGATTGACAAGAGTTGTCTACCTAATTGATTTAATTTTGAGCGGTGCGCCAAAGCGTACTCAAAATTAGATTAAAGTGGGATCTCAACCCAATTAAATTATATTATACATTGGATGTATAAGAAGATTATATAATTTAGTGGGAGTATTTTGTTTAAAATACATTATTTATCTCTTTAATGAAAATCGGTACTTATTAAATTTTGGAAATTTTTTGCATATTTGAAGATAATGACTAATAACACTCAATCAATGTCGTTGCGATCGATCCTTGAGAAGGATAAGCTCGAAGAGAATGGTACCAACTTTATGGATTGGATCTGAAGCATAAGAATTGTTCTTAGGCAAGAAGATAAGTTGTACATTCTCGATGGGCCTCTCCCTGCTGAACCACCGCCTACTGCCCCTAGGGTAGAAAGAGACAATTACAAGAAACATCGTAATGATTCTAGAGATGTAAGTTGTCTCATGCTTGCTGCTATGTGTTCAAAACTCCAACAAAGTTTGGAACATTTGGAAGCCTATGAGATAGGCGTGGAGTTGAGAACCATGTTTCAAGAGCAAGCTAGGCAAGAGAGGTACAAGACCATTGTTGCATTCACTACTAGTAAAATGAATGAAGGGCAACAAGTGAGTCCTCACTTTCTTAAAATGAAAGGTTATGTAGAGCACCTTGAGAAACTTGGCTATCCAATCCCATTGGAGTTAGCCACCGATCTCATTCTTAATTCATTGCCTAAAAGTTATAATCAGTTTGTGATGAATTATAACATGCATGGAATGGATAAGAATCTCTCTGAGTTGCATGGGATGCTCAAAACTGCAGAGATGAAAATTGTGGAGAAAGGTTCTCCCGTGCTCCTGGTTCATGATGGGAAGAAGCCTGGTGCCAAAGGCAAGGGTAAGGCAAAAGTTGTCAAACCCAAGATAAGCAAGGCAAAGGTTGCCAAGGCTTCTGAGGCAAAAACCGATTCACAAAAGGATGCAATTTGTTTCCATTGTCAAGAAATTGGTCATTGGAAACGTAATTGCATGGCTTTCTTGGAAGAGCAAAAGAAGAAGAAGAGCAGCAAGGCTGCGTCGACTTCAGGTATCTATATGATAGATATTCTCCTTTCTACCACTGATTCTTGGGTATTGGATACCGGATGTGGTTCTCACATTTGCCTAAATGTGCAGGGACTAAAGAATAGGAGACTGCTTAAAGAAGGTAAAGTAGATCTACGCGTGGGGAATGGAGCAAGAGTTGCTACATTAGCCGTAGGGACTTATGAAGTCACTTTACTTTCCGGATTAATTCTTGTTTTGAACAATTGTTATTATGTTCCGGATTTAAGCAGAAATATTATTTCAATTTCTTGTTTGGATAATGAAGGTTTTAAGTTTCTTATTGAGAATAAGAAATTTTCTATTTATTTAAATGATGTGCTTTATGGTATTGCTAATTCATTTAATGGCCTTTATATCTTGGATGTCAAGAATGAAAATAATGTCTATCATGTAAATAAGAAATCTAAACCTAATGATGTAAATCATACTTATTTGTGGCATTGCCGTCTTGGTCATATTAATGAGAAGCGTATCTCAAAACTCCATGGGGACGGACTTTTGGGTTCATGTGACTTAGAGTCATATGATACTTGTGAGTCGTGTCTTCTTGGAAAAATGACTAAGACACCTTTTACCAAGTTGGGTGAAAGGGAAAGCGACTTATTGGGGTTGATACATTCCGATGTATGCGGACCATTAAGTAGCAATGCTAGGGGAGGATTTCAATACTTCATAACCTTCACTGATGATTATAGTAGATTTGGGTATGTTTACCTAATGAAACATAAAAGTGAAGCATTCGAGATATTTAGAATATTTCAAAATGAAGTAGAAAAACAACTTGGCAAAAGTTTAAAGGCACTTCAATCAGATCGAGGTGGAGAATACTTGAGTCAAGAATTTGATGATCATCTAAAGAATTGTGGAATAGTTTCACAATTGACTCCACCCGGAACACCACAATGGAATGGTGTGTCCGAGAGGAGGAATCGGACTTTGTTAGACATGGTTCGATCAATGATGAGTCAAGTTGATCTTCCAATATCCTTTTGGGGTTACGCTCTAGAAACCGCTGCTTTCACACTAAATCGTGTTCCAACTAAATCGGTTCAAAAGACTCCATATGAGATGTGGAGCGGAAAGAAGCCTTGTCTATCTTTCATGAAGATTTGGGGTTGTGAAGTTTTTATCAAAAGACTTATCTTAAACAAACTTGCACACAAATCTGATAAATGTATTTTCGTGGGATACCCTAAGGAAACTAAAGGATATTACTTTTACAACCGAGAGGACAACAAAGTGTTTGTTGCCCGAACTGGTGTCTTTCTAGAGAAAGAGTTTCTCTCCAAAGAAATCAGTGGGAGTAAAATAAATCTTGAAGAAATTCGAGACCCAGAAAATAACATTGAACCAATGGTGGAGCAAGAACAAGAACCACAAGGAGTTGTGGAACCTGTTCAAAGTACACAAGCAACTCGCAGATCTAGTAGGTTACGATCCGAGCCCGAGAGATATGGATTTCTCGTAACGGATAGTAATGAGGTAGAAATCATTGAGAATGATGAACCGTCAACCTACCAAGAGGCGATGTCTTCTCCTGATTCTGACAAGTGGCTTGGAGCCATGGAATCCGAATTGCAATCCATGCAAGACAATCAAGTTTGGAATTTGATTGATGCGCCCGAAGGTGTAAAAACCATAGGATGCAAATGGGTCTTCAAGAAGAAGACTGACATGGATGGGAAGGTGCATACTTACAAAGCTAGGCTTGTAGCGAAGGGTTATAGGCAAGTTCATGGTATTGACTATGATGAGACCTTTTCACCCGTAGCAATGATCAAGTCTATAAGAATTTTGCTTGCCATTGCCGCATATCATGACTATGAAATATGGCAGATGGACGTCAAAACCGCTTTCCTGAATGGAAAACTCCAAGAGGATGTGTATATGACACAACCAGAAGGTTTTGAACAAGATTCTAAGGTATACAAATTGCAGAGATCCATCTATGGATTGAAGCAAGCTTCTAGGAGTTGGAATCTCCGTTTTGATGAATCGGTCAATGAGTTTGGTTTCATCAAGAACGAAGATGAGCCTTGTGTATACAAGAAGATTAGTGGGAGCATAGTGCTATTCCTTATTTTATACGTGGATGACATATTACTCATTGGAAACGACATTCCTACACTTCAGTCTGTGAAGACTTGGTTAGGAAAGTGCTTCGCAATGAAAGATATGTGTGAAGCCGCATATATTCTTGGCATTAAGATCTATAGAGATAGATCAAGGAGGCTACTTGGTTTAAGCCAAAGTACATACATTGACAAGGTCATTAGAAGATTCCGTATGGAAAATTCTAAAAGAGGGACCTTGCCCGTGTTACATGGAGTTTCTCTAAGCAAGACTCAATGTCCTAAGACAAAAGATGAGCGTGAGAAAATGAATGATGTTCCATATGCTTCGGCAATTGGGTCCATCATGTATGCCATGATTTGTACTAGGCCGGATGTATCTTATGCTTTGAGCATGACAAGTAGATACTTAGCAACGTTCTTTCGCTCGTTTGACAAGCCTCGTCAAGAAAGATTTGTGGAGATGTTCGGTTTTAAGATTCTTTTCACCTTGAAGAATCTGAAACCGGATTGGGCCCTTTTGAAGGTAGTTGCACTCTTCTGGGATCCATTGACTCATCTCTTTAACTTTTTGCTTAATTAGATGGTCCCTACGATAGAGGAAATGGCGGCTATCCTGGATATGCCATTGACAGGGGTGATTGCGGTGCCCAAGTATGACAAGGTACCGGCGGAATCTCTCAGGAATTTACTGAGTATAGGCCTTCCTATGGCACAAAGTTATATTCATAACCGCTATGTTGATCTCCACGCTTTTCCTAGGAGATTTAAAGGTCGGGTGACTCGCGGTCATGGCGTGGATTCCCAATGTTTCCTCTTGGCCTTATGTTTATTCGGAGCGTACTTTTTATGAGCAAGTGTGGCATGGCGAACACGGAGCTTGTGGACATTATTCTGCAAGCTAAAGGACGGGCCTTCAACATCGTTCCTCTTATCTTGGGGGAGACCCTTCATGGCCTTGATGAGCTACACCGAACCGGCTCTATGACTCGGGGAAGTCCATTATTGTTGACTATTTAGCTCAGAGAACATTTTAAATTGTTGGACTCTCCGACTGTATATTCCCATTATACTTTCCATAGGCGGAGACTATTGGTGAAGGGTCTCAGCATTGAGGAGTGGGCCCATCTTTTTTCCAAAGCGGAGAATGATGATATTGCTTGGTGCCCATCCTTTTGGAAGTTGAAGCGGTTTGTAGCTAATACCCTTGGGTACGACAGGGTCGTCCTTCCGGGTTTGAGGGATTCCTCTTTCTATTTTGCTCGGAGGGTAATGCGACAATTCGGTCAACAGCAGGACACTTTCGCGTTAGAGGGACGGCCTCAAGACATTTCTTTCATGGACTCAGAGTTCTCTATGAGCATTGATCGCGCTTGGGGGAAAGGCACCACTATGGACCGTTGGACCAATCTTCGTCATGATGTAGGGAGCATCTATTTGTCAGACAAATACTTGGATTGGTTTCTGAAGGAACTCTGTCCCAGTGTCGAGGGTATTGATGAGATCCGCCGCTCTCTGTTGGGGGACCAATTCAAGCCTAGCTTGAATTTGAGGAATAAGGAAGCTAAGGAGGATCCTTCTAATGTCAGTGTAGATGCCACTCAAGACTTTCTGGATAGTGACTTTTACGAGAAGAGGGCAGACGGCCTTCCCGGTAAATTTCAAGCTCTAGATAGGCCTCACGTGTTTGCACGGTTGACTCCCTCGGTGTTCAGCAGACTTGATGTTACTCCCGGTTACGAGATACCTTGGTTCAAGAGGAGGAGGGATGACAAGGCGGATCGTGGTCAAGCCCCTACTAAGTTAAGGAAGAAATAGATCCTTAGGAGTATCGAGAGATTGCAATAGATAGATCAATGTTTGGACTTTTAGTATTTTATTTATTTTCTTTTGCAAGTTGGTATTCATGTTAGAAATTTTTTTATTGCTTTCTTGAAATGCATTCAGTTAATAAGAAGACAAGATTTTGATTTTATTTATTGAATAGACCGGACCAAAAGGCTGCCTACGTTCTCCTTTTAAATCAATTAAATAAGGAGCTCAGGTCATCATAGTTCTTGTTCAAGAAAGAGAAAATTACGTCTGCTGACTGACATGTCTCGTACGAGACATAGGTGTCTTGTACGAGACTGTCCCCTATTCTTTTTTTTTACATGCACACCCTGATTTTTGCCTAGACCGCCCTTTTAGGTTTTCAATCTAGCGGGCTTATTTTTTCATGCCTTTGGCTCTAATTTTTGCCTAGGACGCCCTTGCGGGTTTTCAACCTAGCGAGCTTTCTCTTCTTTTTTTTTTTGAAATAGGGGATGGAGCTATGAGTAGTACTTCTTCTGCTTGTCCATGTTGACAGGCTTCGGCAGCTGATCTCCATCTAGGTTCGCGAGTTGTACCGCTCCTCCGGAGAAGATCTTCTTGACTATGTAAGGGCCTATCCATCTCGGTCCCCACTTTCCCATAGGGTTGAATGGTCCGGGACGATGTTCGCGTAGGACAAGGTCCCCTTCTTTGATGTTTCTGGATTTGACTTTCTTGTTGAATGCTCGGGCCATTTTCCGTTGATATGCTTGGATATGACCAGCGGCTCGAAGTCGTCGTTCATCTAGCAGGGCTAGTTGTTCGCAACGGCTGTTCAACCATGCGACTTCATTCACTTGGTTTTCTAGGAGAACCCTTAGTGATGGCACTTCTAATTCGATTGGTAACACTGCTTCCATCCCATAGGCTAGGGCGTATGGAGTTTCACCGGTGGCAGTGCGGATTGAAGTACGGTAGCCCCAGAGTGCAAAAGGTAGCTTGTCGGGCCAGTCTCTGCCAGTCTTAGCCATTTTCCTAATGATAGTCTCTATGGTTTTGGTAGCAGCTTCGACTGCTCCATTGGTTTGTGGTCGGTATGGTGACGACTGATGTCTCTCTATCTTGTACTCTGTAAGTAGTTGGTCACATTATTTTTCAAAGTGCGTGCCATTGTCAGATATCATTTCATGAGGTACCCCATATCGGCATATGATGTTGGCCTTAATGAACTTAGCCACATTCTTGGCATTTAAGACTTTATAGGATTGAGCCTCGATCCACTTAGTGAAGTAATCAACGGCGACCAACACGAATGAGTGCCCATTATGACCTGTCGGTGAGACTTTGCCAATGACGTCTATTCCCCATGTAGAAAATGGCCAAGGGGATGCCATGGGGTAAAACACGGACGGTGGTGCGTGTTACAAGTTAGCATGTATCTGACAGTTGTGGCATTTCTTAACCATCTCGGTGCAGTTGGCTTCCATTGTAGCCCAATAGTATCCTAGTCGGATAATTTTCTTCGCTAGCATGTTGCCATTCATTTGGGTTCCACAGACTCCTTGATGGACTTGGTCCATGATTTCTATGGCTTCATGCTCATCAGCACAGAGTAGACACTGCTTGTGGTGTTTCTTGTAGGGGCGATCACCTATAATAATGAAATGGGCAGCAAACCGTTTGAGGGCTATCTTCGCTTTAGGTGATGCATCTGATGGGAATGTTTCGTCTAGGAGGAAACGCCATACATCATAATACCAAGGTTTATTGTCTAATGTATTCACGGAAATAGAGTCACACTCTTCTTTGCAGTCGTGCAGGTCTATGATTGAGTAATAAGCGGGAGTCATTCGCCTCGCGACTTTGAATGTTTTGACCTCAGTCCATTCGGGAATCTCCACAAGTGATGCTAGCATGGCTAGCGAGTCTGCTAAGCGGTTCTTATCTCTAGGAAGATAGTAGAAAGTGACCTCTTTGAACTGTTTGACCAAGTCTTGGAGATGGTCATTATATTTCTGGAGTGTAGGATCTTGTACCTTCCACTTCTTGAGTGACTGATAGATTATAAGTTGTGAATCTCCATACACTTCTAGTTCGGTCACGTTTCTTTCTAAGGCTGCTTCAAGCCCCGCTATGCAAGCTTCGTACTCGACAATATTGTTAGTGGCCTCAGAGTCAAGGCGGATTGCGAGTGGAGTGTAGAAATCTGAGGGATCTACTAGTAACATGCCAATGCCATATCCCAGTTTATTGGCAGTGCCATCGAAAAATAATTGCCACTTATTTTATGCTATTGCCATGATATCCTCATCAGGGAATCGCGGGTCTTCCCCCTTCGCTTCATCATATGGAAATTCGGCTAAATGATCAGCAAAGACTCTTCCTCTCATGGATTTTTGTGTGATGTAAGTGATATCATACCCCGCGAGCATAAAGTACCACTTGGCTATCCTAGAGGATACATGCGACTTCTCGAAGATGTACTTCATTTGGTCCACTCGGGCAATCAGTTGTATAGGAAATGCCTCTATGTACGGCTTTAGTCTCTCGGCCACCCATACCAGTGCAGCACACGACTTTTCTAATGCAGAGTAATTCAATTCAGCCCCTTGGAAGCGACGGCTGAGAAAGTACACGGCACTCTCTTTCTTTGAATCGGGTTGCTCTTGTGCTAGCATAGCCCCTAGTGCAGTGTCATTGACTGTGAGGTATAAGGTCAATGGTTTCTCTTTATGTGGTGGGACCAATACTGGCAGGTTTACCAAGTATTCCTTGACCTTTTCGAAGGCTTCTTGGCATTCTTCGGTCCATTCTAGGGATGCATTTTTCTTGAGGGGCTTAAAAATGGGCTCGCACATCGTCGTGAGGTGATTAATGAAACAACTAATGTACTGAAGGCGACCCATGAACCCCTTGACTTCTCTTTGAGTCTTAGGTGGAGGCATGTCGACGATGGCTTCAATCTTAGCGGGGTCAGCTTCTATACCACGCTCGGTGACCATGTACCCAAGGACTTTCCCTTTCACTACCCCAAATTTGCACTTGGCCGGATTAAGTCTCATCTTGTAGTGTTTCAACCTTTCAAAGAACTTTCTGAGGTCGACGAAGTGCTGCCCATCGGAGCCTTTGGAGTGTATGATCATCTCATCAACGTACACCTCCATCTCTTTATGTATCATGTCATGGAACAGTGCAGTTACAGCTCTCTGATAAGTGCCTCCGGCATTTTTTAGTCCGAATGGCATGACTGTATAACAGAACGTCCCCCAAGGTGTGGTAAACGTTGTTTTGTGTCGGTCTTCCTCGACCATGAGGATCTAGTTGTAACCGGCAAATCCGTCTACGAATGAGCGGACCTTATACTTTGCGGTGTTGTCAACGAACCTGTCTATGTTGGGAAGAGGAAAATCATCTTTCGGAGATGCTCTGTTGAGATCACGGAAATCAACACAGACGCGGACCTTTCCATTTGCTTTGGAGACTTGCACAGTATTAGCCAACCAGGTTGGATACTCTATCACTTTGATGAACCCAACACTCAGGAGTTTCTCTATCTCTTGCTTGACTTGTACCGACCACTCGGGTTTAATTCTGCGGAGTTTCTGCTTGACTGGCTTTGAATCGGGAAGCAGCGGTATCTTATGCTCAACAATCGAATTGGATAGCCCTGGCATATCTTTGTAGGACCATGCGAACACATCCACGAATTCTCAGAGAAGTGCTATGAGGGCTTGTCGGTCTTCACCCTTGAAGAAACTGCCAATCTTGGTCTCTTTCGGATCATCGTCCGTCCCCAGATTAACTGTTTTCATTTCTTCGGCATCAATAGGACCATTTCTGCCACAATGACCTACTTACTTATTAATTTCTTTTAAGATTTTTTCGTTTTCTTGATCTATCTCATCATATGACTCATTATTATCTAATTCGTTAGAGTTATTAGTTAATTCATCATTTACAACGATAGTAATCTCAGGATACTCATAAAGATCTATTTTTTCATTAAGAAAGTAGGGGAATACACGTTCCGCGATGGTATCCAAGTCCTCGTGGGTGAGCTCCTCGGTAGCGGTATCTGACTCTAAGGTAAGAGTTACAAATTTTCTTGCCCTACGGGGATGGGGAGTGCATCCTAACTCTTTGATCAGGAAGTCTTCACTTGCTATGGATCCCCCAGTTATGTACCAGTTCTGGATTGGCTCGTCACACTTCTTGATGAGCTCAGTATAGTCTTGGTTCGGAGCATCCCCCTTGTCTATGGCATTGATCTGAGTGTCCTCTAGCTTGCACAGGTTGAGAAATTGGCTCAGTAGGTCTTCTCCCAACACAAAGTCCCACTCACTGCATGCTTTGGCCTTGGTACCCCTTAATTCTCGAGGTAGCCACGAGAATTGAATCGGTTCTGTTTCAAATGAGTACGGATCACTGTCATCGAAAATCTCAAAGCCCGGTTGGCGCTTCCCCCTATGGTCAATCATGGTTCAGGGAACATGAAGTATGGCAAGTTTTCCCCATCGCGTGTGAAGTTATCATTGTTCTTACTTAGTGTTTGATCCCAAGGCAACATGTAGTAGAAAGAAATTTCATTATTAAACTTTGGAGTACTCTCGCCCACATTTGGGACTAGGCGAGTAGTCTTCTCTTCTTTACTAGCTATTTCTATTACATTGATCCCTCCTCCTGTAGTTGGGAGGGGGTTTGTCACTACATTAGGAACCCCTAGCTGTTTAGAGTCTATGAGGTCTTGGATCACATCTTTGTGGTGGTTGCAAGTATTGGTGTCGTGACCACTGAACTGGTGGAACTTGCAGTAGAGATGATGGGCATGATTCGGGGGGAGTTCCCTTGGAGTAGAAGGAGGCTTCCTTGGTGTAACCTTGCCGGCTTCCACGAGTATGTCGAAGAGCTCTCCTTTAGTGATACCTTCTAATTTGTTGTAGACTCTCTCTTTCTTCTTCTCCTTGTTGGGCGGAGGGACGGAGGAATAGTTGCTCCTCCCTTGGTTATTGAAAGCGATAGCATTGACAGATGTGTCTTTGCTAGTAGGGCCTTTGCTAGGGTAGCGGTATCCACCATCTCTCTTAGCCTCTTTCCTACTTTTGAAGATGTCATCTAGTCGAAGACCGGCTTTATAAAGTTCAGAAAAGCTTGGGAAGAAAGTACCGGAGAGGCGGTCCTCATACTCATTACAGAGTGATTTCAGGAAGATGAGCATTTGGTCGTCCGTAGTTGTCCTATCAACAATCTCGGTGAGCTTGGCTCTCCATCTTTTGACAAAGTCACCAAATGTCTTATTAGTACCTTGTTGGATTTGCTCGAGGTCTCTTTTAGTGGGACGGTAAGTAGTATTGTCCTCGAAGCGCCTTTGGAAGACCTCACATGCGGTAGCCCAATCGGTCCTTGTGGATAAGGGGAGATACATGTACCAATCCCTTGCCGCCCCCTCTAAAAGTTTGGGAAATCTTTGGGCCAAGACAGTGTCATCTACTTTCATCGGAAGCATGGCCCAAGTGTAAGTTTCAACATGACGAGGACAGGTAGTGCCGTTGAACTTGGCTATGTCAGGAGTGCGGAACTTTCATGGTAGCTTAGTGATTGACTTGCGGAGCGCAATGGGGTCAAATGGGACGATTAAGCCTTTGCTAGACCAAGATGTGCAAATCTCTTTTCAAGAAACTCGGCAGTGGCGGAGTTGATGAAGTTGGTTTCATCACTAGCTTTCTTTTTCCTATAACTTGCCTTAGTATCCTCGTCATCGGAGGAGGAGGAAGAGTCGGATGTATTTGAATCAGAGTCGGAATCGTCATCCGTCTTATTCTTTTTCCTAGCATGGGACTCCCCGTCTTTGGAGGGGGGTTTTCGACTTCTTATTACTCCTCTTGAGTTCTTGGAGCTCTTGCAGGACGGTGTCTATGTCTTTGGCATGACGATCACTCTCATGGGCGGCAATCTCAGCTTGCTCTTTGACTTGCTGCTCAAGTCGTACAATGACGGTCTTAGCGGTTTCCAAATCAGTGATGGGGGTACCGGCCATTACTGTAACCTTCTCTAGTCTCTTGGTCGCGGGATCACGGATGTAAATTACTGAAGTGATTGTGTTGGGAGTATGGAGCTACTTTGCTGATCGGACGGACCTAGAGTGCAGAAACTGTGTTAAATCCAGGCTGGGGTCCCAACAAGTCGGCTTTTATGAGATAGGCTGACCAAACACGGCAGAATCACAGAAAAGGAGAGATATCTCGTACGAGACATGGATGTCTCGTACGAGGCATCCAACCTGATAGTCAAATGGCAGATTATAATCCTATTGGTCGGACGGAATTTAATCCATTTTGAGGGGTTACTGTATAGTTCATCCTGGAACAGTGGATTCTGTCACCCTAGAATATGAGCCCCTTGTTTTTCACCTGTACTGCACTCTCCCAAACGGACAATTCGAGCAAAGGTCCCATATTCTCATCGGAATCCACCATTCAATTAGCCAAACCTAAGTGATTCCGTAGTTGTTTTGCACTTTGTTAAATAACGCTTTTAATGCAATCAAACCTTATGGATTCTTGTGAGGGACAACCGAAAGGGACATTGTCAAACGCAGGGTTTTGATGGTGAGAGAGACTGGACTTAAATCCTCGTAGAAAAACTCTCATCTCATCATTTCAACCCTTTGCCTAACAATTTAACCGAAGGGACATTCGTCAAGAATTCATGAAGGGAGGATTATAGATTGTAGAAAATGCGTTATCTTGGGCAAAGATTAAAACAACTCTAAGAATCGAACCGACCGGTCTCGAGGAGTGTCTTATTAACTAGTATGTATGCATGAGGTTGATGCAAGGCTTACGGCTAAGGCTCCCCATGAACAAAGTCTAGGAGCGTGTCACGGAGTGGGTACACCATCTTTGGAGAGACCGGTGAGGGCCATTCGTTAGAATGGGGGTGCTGACCGACATCCGTCCTCCGATTGGGACCCGGGTTTATAGGGTATGTAGTGCAATTATTCTACATGTGTGCACGTGTGTGAGAGTCGAGATATAGGTGACAAAGAAAAAATAGAAAGTTTTTTTTTTGAAAGTAAAACAAAAACATGCAATGGTCGGGCCAAGTGGTTGCCTACGTTTTCCTCTTATGGAGGAACTCAGGCCGTCGTAGTTCACACAAAAGGCAAACATAAGCAAAGCAGAGAATAAAACAAATAGCAAGTACTCCTGCAAAACAAAGGTTAGCCTAATGATATATGGGGTGTTTCTTCATCGTTAGGAAGATCCTAAGACTCAGAAACAGAGGGGGGAGCATATCTGAAACCCTGTGTACGTATTTGTACCGAACAAAATTCCTTTTTCAAACCAGAGAATCAGATCAGCCGGACAGAACTGGGATGTCTCGTACGAGACAACTGATCCCTCATACGAGGCATCTTAGTCTGGGAACAGATTACAGTACATAATGCAGAATTTTAAGAATAACGACAATGATTTCAACACAAGTCTAACTCTCTTATGATGATCTTCCCCAGCAGAGTCACCACTATTTGCACCTGAGGTTGGTTTTGTGTCCTCGCTTTACCTTTTTGATTTTGAGAGTCGCCACCATGTTGTTGAACGGAACACAGACCGTGAGATACTTGAGTTCGGGGGTTAAATTATGGATTGGGAAGGTCAAGGAGCACCCAATCCACCCAATCTAGGATTGGTCTTGCTTACGAAATCATCATCATTATTATTAATATTATGCATTCATGTACAAAAGAAGAAAACATGCAAATAAATACTTTCTAATTTATTTGGGATGTCGGATCATGTGCTTCGAGACCATCTCCATAGATTGGAGAGGCTCTAGGTTGATCCTTTGATGGAATCACACTACTTCAAAGACAAAGAAGAGGATGAGAAAGTAGAAAACAAGGAGTTTTACCTAAGCGTTCTTCGAGAATCCTATGGATGGCCTTGACTAGAGGCCTTGAAGATCCAATGAACTTGGCTTGAATGGTGTTATGAAGGCTTGAATTTCGTGGGTGAGGGAGAGAGGCTGATGATGAGGACTTCTTTGATCAGATTTGGAGTGTTTTTGGGTGAATGACCATTCTAGAGGTTTTTCGGTTCAAGAACCTCTATATTTATAGGAGTTCTTGACCTAGGGTTTAAGCCAAGAAGGTAAGTTTGGATGGGAATCCAAGACTTGATTCCCAAGGAGGTATTTTTGGACTCTCGATCGCACATTAGGTTGCTCCCGGATTGCTTGAGTGTTTGCCAAGAAACGGGGTTAAGATCAACAAGGAAACTGACCAAAAACCCGACTGTCAAGGGGAATATCTCGTACGAGACATCAATGTCTCGTACGAGACATCTCAGTGCTGGAATTCACTTTTTGCCCTCTGCAGTAGTTTTAATGTTTATTTTGGCCCCTAACTAACGGAGTCAGTCAGAAACTTAACGAAACATGTCCAACTTAATGAGTTTCGACCCAAATCAAAGGCGAGACACAGAAGTAGTGTGATTATAAATGAATGTCCAAAATGGGGTGTCTACAAAATCTCATAAGGGTCAGTCTAGTATTTGTTCTCCAACAAATACCTATAAGTCTAATTGTATCGCATACACATAATCATCATATGATTATCTATTAAACTTATACTAGTAATTAATCATAATTACTAGGAACGGAGATTATTATAATAAAAATGCAAAAGATATAATAATCAAACATTCAATATCTTTATTAAAGCATAAAAAAAATGATAACATTAATCGTTCAAATAACGTGCCTAGGGCATACACACCAACAGTCCAAACAGTTACAAACAACTCACCGCGAGAAAGAGAGAACTTCGATGACTTCGGGATGCCCACTGACCGAGTGTTTGAGGTCTTAATGAAGAAAGGTCTGATCAAGCCACTTGAGAATTACAAACCTGCGGTTAAGAGAGCCGATCTCGTTGCAACCAAGTACTGCAAGTACCACAAGTACCCTGGTCATAACACCGATAACTGCCTACAGTTAAAGCGTGCCATACAGAAGTTGATCATTGAAGGAAAGATTGAGAAGCCTAAAGGGCCAAACACCGTAGTGAACCCTCTTCCCAACAATAGTGGTGTTACAATGGTCGAAATGGAGAGAATAGGCCTGCTAGACATGGTCGACGCCTTTAAACAACTACAAATAGACATGGACACCCTATTTTATGGATTATCGGCAATGATGATGCTCAATCCATTAGTAGGTTACCAACCACGTTCGGGCAGCGATCCGCAAAAATCATGACTTTACCATCAAGTCACCGACCACGCTACAGAGGAATGTTTTGCTCTCAAAATGGTCATTCAAGAGATTATCCATGATGGCTTAGTAGAGGACCCTAGAACTTCCCTTGCTAGTGCAAAAGAGGAAAAAGCCCTCCCTAAACTGACCGAACTCATTGTGGCAGATGGCGAGGTGTAGACACCCCATTTTGAACACACATTTATAATTACACTACTTCTGTGTCTCGCCTTTGATTTGGGTCGAAACTCGTCAAGTTTGACATGCTTCATTAAGTTTATGACTGAATCCATTAGTTAGGGGACAAAATGAACATTAAAACTTAAGAAAAGGGCAAAATTGTGATTCCAGCACAAGATATCTCGTACGGGACATCTAATAACTCGTACGAGATATCCCCCTTGACAGACGAGTTTCCAGCAGTTTCCTTATTGAACTCAACCTCGTTTCTTTGCAAACACTCCATAATCTGGGAAAGAAAGGAAGGACGATCAGAGAGTCCAAAAACAACTCCTTGGCAATTGAGTCTTCGATTCCCATCCAAACTTAGCCCCTTGGCTTGGTCCCTAAGTCAAGAAATCATATAAATATAGGGGTTCTTGAACTAAAATCCCTAATCACTCTCTACCTAACGTTCCTAACGCCCCTAATCACTCCAAATCTGATCAAAACACTCTCATATCAGCCTCACAAAGGCAACCCACGAAATTGACCAAGTCATAACACAATTCGAGTCAAGCTTTTGGATCATCAAGGCCTTTTGTCAAGGCCATCCATAGGATTCTTGATGAACGCTTAGGTAAATTCATTTGTTTTCTATCTTCTCATCTCCTTCTTTGATTTGAAGTGGTGTAATTCTGTTAAAAGGATCAGCCTAGAGCCTCTCCAATTCATAGAGACGGTCTCGAAGCACATGATCCGACATTCCAAAATTTTTTATTTGGCTCTCTTTGTACATAATTTGCATAATTTCAAGATGATGATGATGTTTTCGTAGCAAGACCAATCCTAGATTGGGTGGATTGGGTGCTCCTTGATCTTCCCAATCCATAAATTAACCCCCGAATCCAAGATCTCACGGTCCGTGTTCCGTTACACATGGTGGCGACTCACAACAAAATCGAGCAACAATCAAGTCCTTACATCAAAACCAAATCAACACGAACGCAAAAAGGACGTGTGTTCACAGTGGCGACTCCACTGGGGACGAATCATACTAAGAGGGTTAGACTTGTGTTGAAAAAATCATCACCGTTCTTAAAATTCTGCAAAATCTGTACAGTTTCTGCTCCTAGAAGGGAATGGTTCGTACGAGGCATTGATGTCTCATACGAGACATCTCCTTTCTGTCTAACAGTCTGGTTTTCTGGTTTGAAAAAGGGATTTCCGTCCGGTTCAAACATGCAAACAGAGTTCCAGATCTGTCCTCCCCCCTGTTTCTGAGTCTTAGGACCTTCCTAACGACAAAGGAACTCCCCATATATCATGAAGATAACCTTTGTTTTGCAGGAGTATTTGTAATCTTGAAATTTCTATGCTTTACATATGTTATGCTTTATGTGTGAACTACGAAGGCCCTAGTTCCTCCACAAGAGGGAAATGTAGGCAGCCACTTGGCCCGGCCATTGCATGTTTTTGTTTTCTTTTTTAAAAAAACTCTCTATTTTCCCCTTGACACCTAGAACTTGACTCTCACACACGTGCACGCATGTATATTAGTTGCACTACATACCCTATAAACTTAGGTCCCAATCAGAGGACGGATGTCGGTCAGCACCCCACTCACCGGTCTCTCCAAAGATGGTGTACCCACTCCATGCCACGCTCCTGCGATCGTGCCCATGGGGAGCCTTAGCCGTAAGCCCTGCATCAACCTCATGCATACATAATAGTCAATAGGACACTCCTTGAGACCGGTCGGTTCGATTCTTAGAATTTTTTTAATCTTTTCCCAAGATAACGCTTTTACTACAATCTATAATCCTCCCTTCTTGAATTCTTGACGAATGTCCCTTCGGTAAAAATTATTGGACAAGGGATTGCAATGGCAAAATTGAGAAATTTTCTACAAGGATTCGAGTCTAGTCTCTTTGCCATCAATATCCTACGTTTGATAAAGTCCCTTTCGGTTGTCCCTTACAAGAATTCATAAGGTTTGATTGCATAAAGGAGTTGTTTAACAAAGTTTAAAACAATTACGGAATCACTTAGGTTTGGCTAAATTGAATGGTGGATTCCGATGAGCATATGGGACTGTAGATACCCGGGGAAGGCCCACAACCTGGATAGAGCGGTGGAAGGATCCTAGGATGTCTATTTTGTTTTAGATGTTAGAGTCTCCACCTATGTTATTAAGGGAACATAAGAAAAACCTAAAGAAATAGCATATTTTAATATTACGAAACCAAAGATTCAGGAGAGAAAGGTTCGGGGGTTAGGTGACGGAGTGGGAAGTACTTAAACACCCACTCTGCCCCACTTACGCGGGTCTTGCTACTAAAGGTGTTCTAATGTAAAAAAGTCCTTCAATTTATTAATATAAAAGTGCTAACAATTACGATGAAAAGAAAGGGGAAATTGCAAAGGGAAATAAAAGATTATATATTAATTCATGCGAAAGATTACATTAAGAGAAGAATGGTAAATTAAACTAGAGTTTAGAATGTAGGGAGATAACCTTTAACCAACTTTAATGTAATAAATTGATCATTTGGTCATGTCTCATTTGATGGGGATTTCATACACTAAAGAAAGCACATAAATAAAATAAAGAGAAGTTGTACCTTGTTGGGAAAAGAAAGAAGACTCAAATCTTAATAAAGAGAATAGTGTTGTTTTAAAGAAATTGTTATGGAACAATTTGTGTAGAGTTTTTGTAGAGAGAAGCCTTCTTGGTGGAGAAATTGGTGTAGAGAGAATTTTGTTGAGTTTTTGTGTGTAAGAAGTGGTGTCCAAGGTCCAAGAACTTGTGTATAGTTTTTGTAGAGAAGAGAAGTTGGTTCCTTTTTTATGGTAAAATGAGAGGGTTTTTATAGGTAGAAAAGAGAGGAAAAGAAGGTTTTCTAACCAATAAGAAAATAAAGAAAATAAAATAATAATAAAAAAAATATTTTGTTTTAAAGAAAAGGCTAAGAATATGGGATTGAGAGTTATAGAATAAGGGGGGATGAACTTGGATGTAAAAAAAGGTTTTTGTGATCAAGAAAATGGAGGGCAAAGGCTGCAATCCGTAACTGCCATAATGGGAAGCGCGCGAGTCCGTCTTTTGGGGCGAGAGGCGTGCGCGGCCCACAAGTAGTGCCGGAGGCGCCCACGGGTAAAAATGACAGAATGACAGAATGACCCTAAAAGTTAACTCTGTTATGCAGTTTAGTCCAAAACTAACGGAATCAGTTAGGAACTTAACTGAAGTAACAAAAATTAACGAAAATAAGTTAAATAAAAATACTATTTATGCAATCGGGGTGAGAGGTCCAAGGCGGGGTGTCTACAGAGCCCCACGGCGATGTGGATTGCAAAGCAAAACACGTCGACGAAAGAAAGACAACCGCCGAGGACATCGACAAAGAAAAAGAAAGAAAAGAAAGCAAAGACTCGATTAAATCAGGAATTTGAAATTGCGAGAGATAGAGGTGCGTTCCCTGTGTGAGAAACTTTTGATTATAGATGAGATATGGTGGCATGATCCGTTTGTGAATCCGCCGACTGAATCCGTTTGTGAATCCATTTATTGAATCTGTTTGTAAATCCGTTTGTGAATCCGCTTGATGAATCCGTTTCTGAATCCATTGGATGAGTCCGTTTGTGAACCCACTTGACGAATTCGTTTGTGAATCCGCTTGAAGAATCCGTTTGTGAATCCATTGGATGAGTCCGTTTGTGAACCCACTTGACGAATCCGTTTGTGAATCCGCATGATGAATCCGTTTGTGAATCCATTGGATGAGTCCGTTTGTGAACTCGCTTGACGAATCCGTTTGTGAATCCGCTTGATGAATCTGTTTGTGAATCCATTGGATGAGTCCGTTTGTGAACCCGCTTGATGAATCCGTTTATGAATCCGCTTGATGAATCCGTTTGTGAATCCATTGGATGAGTCCGTTTGTGAACCCGCTTGATGAATCTGTTTGTGATTCCACTTGATGAATCATTTTGTGAATCCATTGGATGAGTCCGTTTGTGAACCCGCTTGACGAATCCGTATGTGAATCCATTTGATGAATCCGTTTGTGAATCCATTAGATTAGTCCGTTTGTGAACCCGCTTGACGAATCCGTTTGTGAATCCGTTGAATGAGTTCGTTTGTGAACCCACTTAACGAATCCGTTTGTGAATCCGCTTGATGAATCTGTTTGTGAATCCATTGGATGAGTCCGTTTGTGAACCAGCTTGACGAATCCGTTTGTGAATCTGCTTGATGAATCCATTTGTGAATCCATTGGATGAGTCCGTTTGTGAACCCGCTTGATGAATCCGTTTGTGAATCCGTTTGATGAATCCGTTTTCGAATCCATTGGATGAGTCCGTTTGTGAACCCGCTTGACGAATCCGTTTGTGAATCCGTTTGATGTGTGCTTGTACGTATTATGTGTATGCTTTGCAGATATATGTGCTTGTGTGTGAAGAGAAATTGTGCTTGTGGTGTGATGTGATTTGAAAAACAGAGATTTGCATGAGAGAGAGATTTTGCAAGGATGGAGAAATTGCTTTTATGTGCGATGTGATTTGCAGAAAGCTTTAATGATGTTCATACCTTCACTTACCATGGCCGCTTGATTCGGGATGGATTTCTGATGCTGTGGCTTTGATGTCGACACTTTTGATGAAGATGAGTCACTTGTACTTTTGATGGAGGCATGATCACTATTGATGATGGGTTGGTCGTGCCCAAGGGCTGCCTACGTATCCCTTGAAAGGAATCAGACCAGCGTAGTTCAAGGATGATGGAGAATGCTGGGGAAGAAGCTAAGAGCAGAGCAAAATGAAGCACATACTTTTTACACAAGTAAGGAGACAAGAAAAAGAAAAAGAAAAATCTTTTTATCGTTTTTTTTTTTTTTTTTTTAGTTCGTGGGTGAACCATTTTAACCATTGTGTGTTTGTAAATCCAACCCAAGATCAAATCATGTTTGGTCGAAGTTCGGATTGCCTTCCTTGAATTCTGTTGTCGCTGCTGTGCCCAACGAAGATTGATGTCTAGTCCTAAGAGATTTGTCAATTATGGGGCTTCAAAAGACTTTCGATGCCGAGATACCGAGGGGTTGCTGATTGTAAATCCCCTAGAATGCCTTTGATGCCAATCTTTGAGTGACTCGTGAAGCCCCAAGATAAATCAGCTCTTAGCCCATTCAAATAAATCACCTTTTGTTGACGTGAGCAAGCCCCAAGAGAAGATTATTGATGCCAAGCTTCGAGAGATTGTTAAGCCCCAAATGTCATGTACTTGTTGTTTGCGGGCTTGGAGATGGTGGGTATTGAAGACCTATCGATGAATAGACCCAAAATTATCTTGGGAACGGCTCGATATTGAGAGCGGATGCACCGTCAGGTAGGATTCTTGATAGAGATCTCCTTCTTACTATTACTGGGGAGATGAATAGCCTCATTGTGGTTGGTACCCAAATGGTGGAAAGCTTATGTCAAAAGATGCAGTAATGTCTTGTGATGTCGTCGAGGTCGCGGATGATAAGGTCTTGGTGTGATAAGGCCCCAAATGGGTATGCTTGCTCGAGTATTCTTGTGTTGAACTAATAACGGATCTTCGGATGCAACTCGTGCGGATGCAACTTGTGCTTTTGATCTCAGAGAAGGGGGTGCTGAATTGCAGAAACATTTGGATTGGCCATGACTCCGTTTGTAGAGTTAACATACTGGCATTTCCTTGAATCCTTTTCCTTTTCTCTAAGACTTTCTTCATAATCTCGTCGTAAGTCACAACATAAGAATCATCAAATTCATTCATAACATCGGAGCCCTCCTTTCAAACCAGAAGACCTTTGACGTGAAGTACTGAGAGACCCTTTAAGTTTGGACCACTCCTCACATTGCATTGCATCGAGTATCATGGCCCAAAAGATTGTCGAAGCCCCTTAAAAAGACTTTCGGCGCCAAATTGATAGAGGAAGCTTCAAATGTTGCACATGACTTTTCTAGGGCCACTGTTGGGGGAGGTAAAGTGAATTTTATTTTTGCTGAGGGAGCCTTTCAAACTTGAGTCTAGCCCCTAGAGTGCCGTCACCGATTGTAAGTAGAGCAAGAAAGGCATATCCTTGATTGGGGGAATAGGCACGAGCACACATGACAAGAAGGCTTCTCGACATTCCCTTTGAGATATTTTGAGGATAGTCTCGCACATCTTTCTTGAGCGTAGCCCCTGGGGCTCATTAACTGTCAAATGAAGCAAAAGAAGCTCTCGTTCTTTGAGTCACATAGCCCTTAGGGCATCATCATTTGTAGAGAAAAGCAAGAGACTCGTCCTCGTGCAGGGGAACAAATCATAAGAGGACATGGCAAGAGCTACTCCATTTCTCAGGAGTCCTTCGGCACACTTTAGAGGCACATACTTGTAGAAGCTTGAAAACTGAATGACATGTTGTTGCTACTCGCTGCCCAAACCAATTGACTCACTGGGGGACTATTTGTGCAGCCTCGTACCCTTCAATGATGGGCTCATTCTTGGATGGATCTTGGTTACCATGGCGCTTCCTTCACATGAACCCGAAAATGGATATTGCAAGAACAACCTCTCTTATGCCAATAACCCAAAACGACCTTTGATTGTGCCGTATTTTGTTGAGCCTTTTGCAATTCCAAAGTTGACTCGGTGGGGAATTGACTTGCTGAGGAGATTCAATGAAGAACTTGTGTAGCTGTCTTCTTTAGAGGCCAGGGATCTCCATTTCTCTTTCCCTTCTCTCTCTCACTCTCTCATTTTTTTATGACACACCCTGTTTTTTGCCTAGACCGCCCTTTCGCATTTTCATTCTAGTGGGCATCTCTTTTGCGTCTTCATTTTTTTTACTCAATTAATGAGGAATTGTGCATTGACTCTAGTTGAGGATGAGAGACATGTGATTTTGCGGTGGAGACCTTTTGTCACTAATGATGAGTGACATTGACTTGACTAGGGAAGTGGTCCCTAGTATTGACTTCATGTATTTATATATTTTTGAATGACTCACGAAGGCAAGTAAGTCATTAAGAGAGAAGAGAAGGAAAGCCCTAATTTGATTGCAAGAAACTGGGAGCGTTGCTGAAAGATAAGAAGCCCCTAGACTCGACAAGGAACGTGAAATGATTTCAAATCTAGGAAAGTTGTTCAATCTTGAGGTGATTAATTCATTGGCAAATGAATCGTACAAAGATGTCTTGACAAGTTAGAGAGGAAGGCCGATCACCATAACGCGTTAGGGCTAAACATATCTTCTTTCTTGCATGAGACCGGACCCGAAGGTTGCCTACGTTCCTCCAGTGTAGAGGCTCAGGTCACCGTAGTTCTTGTGGATGCTCCTTTCGTTGTGAGGAATTGTTGCTTCGTCGTGATTTTTGTTGATGTTGCTTCGTCCTTGGAAAATGATATTGATCTTGTTGTGAACTTCTTTGATTGAGGGGGGATTTTTTTTTATTTTTTTTTTATTTTTTTTTGAGCTCTAACCTTTGCCTAATTTGTTTTGAAGAGTCAACCTAGCGAGTTTTTTTTTTTTTTTTTTTTTTTTTTAATCCCCCTTTAAAACATTGTTTGATCTTTCTCGATGGTCGTAGTTCCACCTTGCTTGATGTTTTGGATTTGTCATTGATGTTGTCGCCTTCGTCAAGATGTTTAGCCCCTAGACGTTCAAGTGATGGCCTTCGTTCCAAAACTCGTTTAGACATCTTTTCATCATTTTGCCAAGAATTAAATTGAACAACTTGGAAGAGTGTATGAGGACAAGAACGACTTTTATTTGATAAGACCGACTCAAACTTTGACATTAATGAGAAGGAAGAAAACTTAATGCACGCATTAGAGGACTTTTGACACTTTATTTTTTTATTTATTTTTATTCCTATTACTAGGTAGAGAAAGAGAAACGGAGATTGTTGTCGTCATCCTTGTCGTTGTAGTTCTCCTTGTGGCATGATCTCTTGTTGAAGCCCCATTTCAAAACCAAGCCTCTTCTTTGATGAGTTCTTGCATGTTGTCACTCTCTAACGGTTTCTCTTCACCCACAGTAAATTCACCATTGTTGATCAAATTTTGGATGATGTTTCGGAGAGTGAAGCATCTTTCGGTAGTGTGACCACTATGCTTGTGGTAGTTGCACCATTCACCAAATGCATGATTCCTTGCTATCTTCTTGGGCTTGTATCCTTCTAAAGGCCGGACCTTCCCACTTTCTACCAAAACTTCAAGTGCTTCGGCTCGGGTTATTCCTAGGAGAGGAGTGAAAACTCGGTTTTTGGCGATAATTTTGTGGCTTTTGAGGGACGGGCCACTTGAGCATGTTTTACCGAAAAACTTTGCCTTGTTGTCGGTGAATTCTTGCAGACGGGTCTTGAGTTCGGAAACCTCTTCCTCGTGAATTCTCCTCCCGAGATCAAAACGGGCTTGCCACAAATCATCCTTGCGGCGGGCGTCCTCGACAAGTCTATCCATATGTTCCCCCATGGCTCTTATTATGTCGAATAGCTTTTCGTTGGACACGGAAAAATACCCACCGTTGTTGCCGTTGGAAGCCATTGGACCTATTGGAAGAACACGGTTGATCTTAGATTGGCCCACAAACACCTTTTGAGTAAACTAATTTTACCCACAAACAAGAGAAAAGACTCAACCACATAAAATAAAAAGTTTTTTTTTTATTTTTTTTTTATTTTTTTTTATTTACAAAAGTCGGAAGGACGGAGTCCTTTTTGGGGCTTCTAGAAAAATAGTGGAATCGTCACACTAGTATATAGACCTTCTCGCGGTCCCATATACTCATCGGATTCCACCACGCTTGTGATACCTACATATGACGGGATTAAACTAAATTAATGTCATAAAACATACATGCGGGGACGGAGTTTTATTTCGTCCATAATAACCACTTGGGGACGGAGTTTTATTTCGTCCATAATAACCACTTGTTTCTTTTGGAAACGGCATGTATGATTTGATGACATTAGTTTAGGGAAATCTTGACACATGAAAAACCGACTTAGTCACGGAGTGTTAGAACCTATCTAGAATTGTGTTGGCTTGTGCTCGGCTAAAGAGAGGCTTAAGGTCACCCCCGGCATGTAGTCATGAACTACACCACGGGCTGAGGTTTACCGCTTCGAGAGAGTCAAAGTCGGGTGGAGCTTGAAACTATCTAGGACGGGCCTCGACAGGTTTGGGGTTATGAACTTGTGCGACTCAATTGTGAGCAATTCATAAGAATATGTGCATGTAGTGTGAGGTCAAGACAAGTGACAATTTTTTTTTATTTTTTTTTTCAAAGCAATAAAGAAAATATGTGCAAGTAAGGAGAGGGGAGAAGAGAATTAAGGTCCTAAATTATTACAACTTCCGAGTCAACCCATGACCGGTCAAAGCAAAGAAGGAAGAGGGCGAAGCTGCAATTTTCTGAACTCTAGGGGTTGTTCTGCACTGTTCTGAAACCCAGGGACTGTTTTGCACTGTTCTGAAGTCCAGGGAATGTTCTACAATTTTCTGAAATCTAGGGACTGTTCTGCATTTATCTAAAGCCCAGGGACCAAACTGTAATTTCTTGGAAGTTCAGTGACCGTTCTGTAATTTTTTGGATTCTGTCCCCTTTTTTTTTTTAAGTCAAAAGATTTTGAGAAGAAAAGGAAGGGAGAAAATATGTACAAAACCTTTGTCCCAAAATAAAAAATGTAACTCCCTCTTTTTGATTTGGAAAAGCTAAAAATGTGCAACGAGAGTTGCTCTTCCCTTTTTTTTTTCAAAGATGTTGCAAGAATAATCAAAAGTCAAAACACACACTTTACACACTACTGTACACACACGACACTAATGAAAATAGGCTGTTAGTGCCACACTTTTTTTTTAGATTTTGCAACAGAAAAAACAAAACAAAACAAGACCTCTCACACACACATATGGCAGGCACACACACAGACAAAACGGCAGCCATGACAGTCTGCTGCCCCCTTTTTTTTTCATTTCTGGAAAAAAGACCGGATGAGTGCGCGTTTGGAATTTAGAGCGGGAGGCGCGCGATTTTGAAGATGTCGGGCAAAGGCGCTCGGTTCTGGGCACACCTGTAAATCGATGGGTTCAAGGGATTGCCTTGACCAAAAAAATAGGAATTTTCCCCTACAAACATTGTTAGCACAAATAACATAGAATTGAAGGACATGATGGGATGCGGGCGATTCTGGTGTATTGGGTCGGAGGCGCGCGCCTTAGGCCAAGAAGGCCAAAAGCGCACGCTTCCCACATTTTACACCAGAATGCCCAGAAAACAGCAGTAAGAACACCAAAAGTAAGAAACGTAAGTTTAACCCTCGATGCTATCCCCAGCAGAGTCGCCACTGTAGATACCCCGGGAAGGCCCACTACCTGGCTAGAGCGCTGGAAGGATCCTAGGATGTCTATTTTGTTTTAGATGTTAGAGTCGCCACCTATTTTATTAAGGGAACATAAGAAAAACCTAAAGAAATAGCCTATTTTAATATTACGAAACCAAAGATTCGGGAGAGAAGGGTTCGGGGGTTAGGTGACGGAGTGGGAAGTACTTAAACACCCACTCCGCCCCGCTTACAAGGGTCTTGCTATTAAAGGTGTTCTAATGTAAAAAAATTCTTCAATTTATTAATATAAAAGTGCTAACAATTACGATGAAAAGAAAAGGGAAATTGCAAAGGGAAATAAAAGATTATATATTAATTCATGCGAAAGATTACATTAAGAGAAGAATGGTAAATTAAAATAGAGTTTAGAATGTAGGGAGATAACCTTTAACCAATTTTAATGTAATAAATTGATCATTTGGTCATGTCCCATTTGATGGGGATTGCATACACTAAAGAAAGCACATAAATAAAATAAAGAGAAGTTGTACCTTGTTGGGAAAAGAAAGAAGACTCAAATCTTGATGAAGAGACTAATGTTGTTGTAAAGAAATTGTTATGGAACAATTTGTGTAGAGTTTTTGTAGAGAGAAGCCTTCTTGGTGGAGAAATTGGTGTAGAGAGAATTTTGTAGAGTTTTTGTGTGTAAGAAGTGGTGTCCAAGGTCCAAGAACTTGTGTATTGTTTTTGTAGAGAAGAGAAGTTGGTTCCTTTTCTATGGTAAAATGAGAGGGTTTTTATAGGTAGAAAAGAGAGGAAAAGAAGGTTTTCTTACCAATAAGAAAATAAAGAAAATCAAATAATAAAGAGAAAATCAAATAATAATAAAAAGAAATATTTTGTTTTAAAGAAAAGGCTAAGAATATGGGATTGGGAGTTATAGAATAAGGGGGGGTGAACTTGGATGTAAAAAGAGGTTTTTGTGATCAAGAAAATGGAGGGAAAAACTGCAATCCGTAACTGCCATAATGGGAAGCGCGCGAGTCCGGCTTTTGGGGCGAGACGCGTGCGCGGCCCACAAGTAGTTCCGGAGGCGCCCACGGGTAAAAATGCAGAATGACCCTAAAAGTTAACTCTGTTATGCAGTTTAGTCCAAAACTAACGGAATCGGTTAGGAACTTAACTGAAGTAACATAAATTAACAAAAATAAGTTAAATAAAAATACTATGTATGAAATCGGGGTGAGAGGTCCAAGGCGGGGTGTCTACAGGGACCTTTGCCCAAATTGTCCGTTTGGGAGAGTGCAATACATGTGAAAAACAAGGGCTCATATTCTAAGGTGACAGAATCCACTGTTCTAGGATGAACTAGGCAGTAACTCTCAAAATGGATTAATTTCCATCCGACCAAAAAATAGGATTAAAATCTGTTATTCTGACTGCCAGGCTGGATACCTCGTACGAGACATCTATATCACGTACGAGACATCCTCCCTCTGTATGTGATTCTGCCCGTTTGGTCAGCCTAAAACTGATAAAAACCGCTTTGTTGGGACCCCAGCCTGGATTTGACACGATTTCTGAACCTTAGGTCCGTCCGAATCATCAAGGTAGATCCACACTCCCAACACAATGTCAGACTCCATGTTTACGCAAGAACTCAACGACCTCAAAGCTCGACTAGAAGGAGAAGTGGGTCAACTCTTTGAGGTATACGCTACGGTTTTATACGCGGGCTTTAGAAGAGAGATGGAAGGGGAATTCATGACTCGCCTACAGACACAAAAGTAATTTTTCGAAAGAGAAATCAAATCCCTCTGAAGTCAATTGCTAGCTCGAGAAGAGGAAATCAATGCATTTCGAAAAGGCCTATTCATGCAAGAAGAATACTATGAAAAGAAGATTGGTACACTCCAAGCATACCTGCAAGCCCAAAGAGTGTTATAAGAGGGAAGTTGAATCCAGAATCGAAATAAGGCCAAGGACCTACAACAAGTATGAAGGCATCACCCAAAGCAAAATATTCGACATACTCGTGGAAGCCGGCAAAGTCACACCAATAAAGCCTCCTACTACTCCAAGGGAACTCCCCGCAAATCATGCTCATCACCTCTATTGCAAGTTCCACCAATTTAGTGGCCAAGACACCGATTCTTGCAACCACCTCAAGGATGTGATCCAAGATCTCATAGACTCTAAGCAACTAGGGGTTCCTAATGTAGTGACAAACCCTCTCCCAACTGCGGGAGGAGGGATCAATGTAATAGAGATAGCTAGTGAGAAAGAGGAGACTACTCGCCTAGTCCCAAATGTGGGCGAGAGCACTACAAAGTTCAATAATGAGATTTCTTTCTGTTACATGTTGTCTTGGGATCAAGTACTAGATAGGAAAAATAACAAAGAAGATGTTAACTTACTTACCCGATCCGTTCGAGTCATAATCAACAAAGATCCAAGAGTGGAATATCCACCATCCTCAAAAGGAAACACTACTTCCAAAGAGCCCGAACCCATTGAGCTCGATGATTAAAAGGATGAAAATAAAAGGAATACGGGAAAAGCGAGAAAGCATTGAACAAAAAACAAGTTGACTATGGACCATGATTTTGTGTTCAATAGACGTCGTGGACAAAGGGATTGTGACTTGTACTATAAGGATAAACTTTGGGCTACAAAGTTATACTATTTGCGTAGTCATAAAAGGTTTGCTAGAATCTAATTATGACTTACGGGATTTGACTGGTCAAACCCATTGGCAACTTAGTATAATCCTATTGGGTCACACACGCAGAACGGATAATTAAAAGGATGAAAATAAAAGGAATACGGGAAAAGCGACCGTAAGGCTTCCACGGCGGCGTACGCCTGGTCAGGCGTCGTACCGCTCCGGTCCCGCATTGGTTCAGTTTTAGGAAATTTCTTGAGTGACAAGAAGTCCTAAACCCTAAAGGAATCAGACCTACCCCAGTATAAATTTGTGTGTCCGGGTTTTAGAGACCTAGTTGATGATTCAAGAAATCACAAATCTTTCTTAGAGAGATATTAACACACATATTGAGAGGGATTTATTATTCCAAAGAGAAGAAGGCGTTCTTCAAGTTTTCAAGCCAAAGGATCTAGCAATCAATTCCAAGAAGGTGTTCTTGGATCCATTCAAGTGTGGATCACCAATAGAGGATACTTTGCTTAGTATTTTAGTCCGTGATTAAAGATTTAAACTACGAGTGTTAGTCCTAATTTTTCTTATGCTTTATAAATTATTGTTCTTAATGGATCTAGGCTAGGGTTTCTTCATGTTTAATTCCACTATACATGGAGGCTATGAAACCCAACAGTGGTATCAGAGCCCCGTTAATGATTAATAATTTTAAAAATTGTCATGCATGAAAAATTATTTAATTGGATTATTTGATTTGCATGATAATAATAAGATGAATGTGTGATTGAGATTTATATGAGATATAAAATTGTATGCATGTTTATGATGGGATTGTAGATACCCCGGGGGGAACTGCGGCTTGGCTAGAGCGCGCGAGTTACCCTAGGATGTCCACTTGATTTTAAGAGTCGCCACCCACGTTTTTGGAGGAACGTGAGAAAACCTAAAGAAAGCCAATTTTTGTACGAAAACCAGAGATTCGGGAGAGAAGGGTTCGGGGGTTAGGTTACGAAATGGAAGTACTTAAACACCCATTTCGCCCAAGCAAAGTCGGTCTTGTTTGTTCATAATTTACTTTAAAGATAAATGTGTTCTTCCTATTTGAATAATGATAAAAAGGGGTTTTATTGTTTAAAATGTAGGGAGATAACTCCTAGGCCAATTCAATGTAATGAAAGGGTCATTGGTGTCATGTCCCAAATGGTTTTGGGGTGATTGCACATTTGATTGAAGAAGAAGAAGAATTAGAAGAAGAAGAAGAAGAAAAAGAAGAATAAAGTCAAGACATTTTACCTATAATATTCTTCAAAGAGAACCTCTTGAAAAGTCTTAAAGAAGAGGTTCAATACTTGGAGAGAATATCTTTAGTAATTTGCCTAGAGTAAGGTTCAAGGTAGGAAATTCTTAGGGTGCCAAAAGAGGTCAAAAAAGGGTCCAAAAGTCCTTCTTCCAATGATGGATTGGAGGGGTTTTTATAGTTGAAAAAGGGGAGTTTTTAGAGCCAAACGGAGTCTCCAAGAAATCTTTCCCAGGCAAAATCATGTATAATGAGCAAGGGAGAGATTCTTGGGCAGAATCTGTAACTGACTCACCCCAGAAGCGCGCGCATCACACCTAAGTGCGGAAGGCGCGCGCGTCTGGCCTCAAGGGGTGGAGGCGCGCGACTCTGAAAGGCAAAATCTGACAGAATGGACTAGAAAGTTAGAACTATTATTCAGTTTAGTCCTTGGACTTAACGAAGCCCGTCTGGAACTTAACCAAAGTAACAGAAACTAACAAAAAACACTTAAAAGAGGGAGAAACACAAAATCAAGTGTGAAATCGGGGTGAGCGGTCCAAGGCAGGGTGTCTACAGAGCCCCTCGGCGGCATGGATTGCGAAGCAAATGCGCCGACGAAAGACAGACATCCGCCTAGGACATCACCAAGAAAAAGAAAAGACTTGATAAAAGCAGGAATTTGAAATTGCAAGGGATAGAGGTGCGCTCCCTGTGTGAGCGGCTTTGGTTGATAATTAAAGGTTTGGTGGGATGAAGCGGCCCACCGTGGCCGACAGCGGGACCTGTCTGGCTGATAGCGAGATCCGTTTGCTGGAAGCAAAACCTGTTTGCTGATAGCAAGATTCGTTTGCTGGAAGCGAGATCCATTTGCTGGTGGCGAGATCCGTCTGCTGGAATGCGGGACCCGGAGGACCGTTTGCTTGAATAGCGGGTACCGAGGGGACCGTTTGCTTGGATGCGGGACCCGGAGGACCGTTTGCTGAAGTGCGGGACCCAGAGGACCGTTTACTTAGATGCGGGACCCGGAGGACCATTTGCTTGAATGCGGGACCCAGAGGACCGTTTGCTTGAATGTGGGACCCGGAGGACCGTTTGCTGAAGTGCAGGACCCGGAGGACCATTTTCTTGGATGCGGGACCCGGAGGACCGTTTGCTGAAGTGCGGGACCCGAAGGACCATTTGCTGAAGTGCGGGACCCGGAGGACCGTTTGCTGAAGTGCGGGACCCAGAGGACCGTTTGCTTAAATGGATGTAGATTTTGCGTGATGAGGAGGTGGTGATTTTTTAGGCTCACCCAGGGCCAAGTTGTTGCCGTGAGTCGCACTTGGATGTTGACTGTTTGACTTTGACTTTCGATGGGGTGCGGGCACAGTTGACTGCGGAGTGCTTTCTGCTGGGGTTGAATTGTAGAAACTGATTTTTTGAGAATTAATGGTGTCCGTTACAGACTTCATTCAGCTTGTGGAGGTGGAGCTGAAACTCAGATGAGCATGGATGTGACACATTGATTTCCGCGTGGGAAGTAGTGTTTGAACTTGTCAGATTGCAGAAGGCGTGTGCGTCTGGTGTTTGATACGGGAAACGCGCACATCTGAATGGCATGGTGGGGGGGGCGCGCCTTGCGCATAAGTTCAGTATATATAAACAGGCGGTTCACTTTTCCGACGAGTTTTCAAAATTTCAAAGAACCCTCCAAATTCTGAACCAAGTTTTCGCGGAGAAATCACCCCAAAACACTTTCTTATTGTTCTAGGAGCAATTCTATCATAGAAATGATGTCGGATCGTCAACAATCTCCTCCATTCGAGATGCCACAGGGCGAGGAGCCTGAGGTTGGAATTGACGCGATGGACCCGAGTTTGCTCACGTACCAGCCGCATACCCATATCTCCCACTTTGTCACAGCGGGATTGGTAAGAATCTTTCATTCTCTTTGTGATTTTCGCAGTTTGGGGCTGCTCTGTTTTACCCGTATTTTTCGCTGCAACTTCTTTTGTTGGTCGTCACTGTTTGTTGTTGTTGTTGATTTATTTCAAGAAACATGTTCAGATACCCATTTTCATGCCCACACACTTGCATGCATGTTGAAATTTCTGTATTGGGTTTGTCTGTTTTCTAGCCGTTATGCTAACGAAATTTTCATTGTTTCTTGTTTCTTTTAAGGAGTAGAGCCGCCTGTTGGAGATTCGAGGCGGAGCTCATGGTCCGGTTACCATTTGGAGCAAGTTTCCCGAGAATGTCAAGGCTCGAGTTCAGGCCACCCACTTCGGCCTTTTTATTACCAGTCTGTCGGCATTGAAGAATGATCCGGATGTTATTCAGGCTCTGAGAGAGAGATGGTGGGACACCACCCATAATTTTCATCTACCCATGGGAGAGGTCACGATGACGCCCACTGAATTCACGGCATTGACTGGGCTGCCGTTTGCGGGGGAGCCTGTCCCTTGTGTTTTGAGAGGGACCCTTTGGACTGCTGACGAGCTGTTGGCCTTGGTTGACTGTGGCTTCCCGGTGAAGAAATACCGGGTCACTTGGGGGAGCATCCGTCGATACTTTAGCATTCTTGTAGCTGAGCCTTTGGGTGTTACTGCTGAGAGGGTCGATGCTGTGATCCGTTGTTTTATATAGTACCTGCTGTCCCATACTCTGTTTGCCAGTGGAGGGTCCTCGGCCTCCTTGGCTCTACTTGACTTGTTAGTAGATTTGGACCAGGCTGGCCAGTATAACTGGGGCGCAGCGGGCTTAGCTGCTTGTTATCACGGCATGGATCTGACCAGCCGTTCGACCACTAGCTCGGTCATGGGCTTCAGTTTGTTGTGGGAGGTATACGGCTTTCCCTTTTCTTTTCAGCTTTCTTGTCATTGCCCCACTGTATCTTTGAACTGTCATTAATTATGTTCTTGCCTCTGTTTTGCAGCTATGGGCCTTCGCTGTCTTGGAGCTGAGGGACTTCAAGATCAACAGGGAGGGCCAGCCCCAGTATCCAGACTGTGTGAGGTAGTCGTATAGGGAGAGGAATGTGCGGACAGGTACTGCTCCCATTATCCTGCTTTCGGCTCGACGCCACTTGGATGCTTTGAGGCCAGAGGCTGTCGCCTCCTCTTTGTTCCTGTGGAGAGCTATTTATGCTTTTATTGAGCACACTCTGATTCCCACCCATTCGAGGCTTCTGATGAGCTCAGTGGAGTGTATGGCGATGCATCTTGGAGAGAGAGTGTTTTGGCAGCTGGTAGCCAGGTGACGGACTTCCACCACCCTCCTAGGCCAGCGGTTCCTGATGTTCCTCCTTTTTGTCCTCGTAACTGGAGGGCTCTTTCAGAGGCAGACCGGGCAGTCTACATTGCGGGGGTTGGTGCTACTCCTTTCATTCATCTAGAGCAGGATTATGGGTTATTCAAGGAGCATAACCTCCAGCAGGGTTTCATGTTTACTGATCCGAGGGAGACACATGCTGATCTACAGACTTCAGCTCGATTCTATTCCACCGGTGCTGGATATTGCTTTTATCCACCTCTGCCTCCTCCATACTATACTTATTCAAACTTTGGAGTTTTCGAGGAGCAGAGGGAGATTGTTCCTAAGGACATGTCGCTGGAGAGAGAGCCTCCTGTTCAGGCTGCTGTGGTATACTTTTCTGACTGTCTTTGCATTTCTCAGCTCCAGTCTTGCTTTTCGGTTCCTTGCATTGATGCAATTTTCTTTTGTCCTCCGTTGTAACAGGTACCTGTAGCTTCTTCTAGGCACTTGGGCAGACTAAACAAAGGGATGAAGAGGAGACTCCGTCAGTTGGAGGAGAGGGTGCTAGGGCTGTGCATGGACATTGCTGCTATGACTAGAGATGCTGTTGGTGCTGTCTCTGGTGCCGCGAGAGGAGCTGCTCGAGGTGCTCGGGGTATGGGATGAGGCTGTAGGGATGCTGCACTGGATATTGATGAGGCTGTCTCTTCGGCGAGGCAGTAACTGAGCAGGAGTCTGAGCCGAGGAGGTAGCCAGAGTAGGGGCGGTGCCAGTTCGTCAGGGAGAGCTGTCAAGAGGACCCGGCATGAAGTTGTGGTGGAGACATCTGAGGAGGAAGAATCCGCTGATGATGATGATGAGGAGGAGGAGGAGACTGAGAGTGGCAGTGGGGGTGGGCACAGTGCTGCCGATGATGATGATTCTGAGTAGCCTTCTGGGGAGGACGAGAGACTGAAAACACTTTTTATTTACCTGTAATAAACATTTAGCATGTATTTATAATCCTAGCTATTTACTACGTTCTTTTAGTTATCTATCTAGACTCGGTCCTAAGTGCCGACTCTTTACAAACAAATGTGTGCCCAAGTGTGTTCATTATTGTTGCTTGAACTCCTTTTCTGTGCTGGGATCTGGTTTCTTGCAGGTTGAAGGCGTTTGAATGCGCCCGGGCTTCCTTCTTGAACTGACAAGGGCATGTGCTGTTTCTGCCTGCTGTCAAACGTACGCGCGCCTGGCTTTGGTCTCGAGAGGCGCGCGTGGCTGGCGTCGCTTGTCGAAGGCGCGCGCTTCTGGCTTACTGAATTCCAGCCCCTTTCTTTTCTGAGCAGGGCACTCCAACAGCTATAAATTTAAACCATTTTCGATCAGAATGGTCACACAGCAATATTCTGCATCTTTTCCCTTACTCTATACCTCAAAATTCTTGTAGCGATGGCCCCGATGACCTTTACTTTTGAAGTCAAAGTTTCCGTCCCCGAAGGCGATAAGTCCGTCCCCATTGTCCCAATTGCGAAGGCACGTCCTAGCGTCTTTGATCATTTGGGAAGGCCAAATGAGAGTGTTGTTTCCGTTGATTCCGTGAAGCCGGTGGTCCACGTGAAGGATTATAGGCCCCGTTACTTGCCTAAGAAGAAGAAGGGTAAGGGAAATTCTTCTCACGTGTGGAAGCGTCCCATGGTTGTTCCCGCTAAGGTTCCGCTTGACAAAGGTAAAGGGAAGGCCGTTGATGAAGCTCTGTCCCGTCCTAGTGTCTTCTCTCGTATTGGTGGTCTAGGGAATGGTCTGCCCCCATCCAAGAAGACTAAAGGCCGTCCCCAAAAGCAATGGGTCCCCAAACCGAAGAAAGATTAGATATTTCTTTGTACCCGTGAGATTGCAATTAGACCACGTTGTTAGGATTTAATGTCTTAAGTCTTTTAGTAGCTCAACAAAATCCGTTGTAATGGCTTGAATGATTTGAGATTTGAATAAAATTGCATTTTGTTAATTTGAGATGATTTGGGTATTTGTTTATGTTTTAGACCGCACCCGAAGGTTGCCTACTTTCCTCCATTGTAGAGGCTCAGTTCTCCGTAGTTCAAACAAACGAAGACCATTTTTTTTAGTATGTGCACCCTGTTTTTTGCCTAGACCGCCCTTTCGGGTTTTCAATCTAGCGGGCTTCTTTTTTGCACGTGCTCTAATTTTTGCATAGGCCGCCCTTGCGGGTTTTCAACCTAGCGAGCTTTTTTTTTTTTTTTTTTTTTATGGCCTTCATTTATTAAGCGTAGAATCTCTTCAACTTGTCGAGGTTGACTTCTTTTGGCAGCCGGTCTCCATCTAAATCCACAAGTCGGACTGCACCGCCGCTTAGTATCTTCTTGACCACGTACGGACTGATCCATCGGGGTCCCCATTTTCCAAGGGGGTTCATGGCATTAGGAGGGTGTTGTCTTAGGACCAAATCCCCCACATTGATGTTTCGAGGCTTTACCTTTTTGTTGAAAGCCCTTGCCATTCTTTATTGATAGGCTCTCGTACGTTCGAGTGCCCTTAGCCTTTTCTCGTCGAGTAGAGCTAGCTGTTCATATCGACTTTGCATCCAATCGATTTCATTGACTTGGTTCTCGAGGAGGACCCGTAGGGATGGGACTTCGAGCTCTATTGGGAGTACAGCTTCGGAACCATACACCAATGCATAAGGAGTTTCTCCAGTTGCTGTCCGTATAGACGTGCGGTAGCCCCACAATGCTAGAGGTAGCTTTTCGGGCCAATCCCTTCCGGTGGAGGCCATTTTCTTCACAATGGTCTTGATTGTCTTATTAGCTGCTTCGACCGCGCCGTTTGCTTGAGGGCGGTATGGAGATGACTTGCGCTTGGTAATCTTGAATTCTACCAGGAGCGCATCCATCTCTTTCTCAAAATGAGAACCGTTGTCTGAGATGATTTCATGAGGAATGCCGTACCGGCACATAATGTGGGTCTTCACGAATTCGGCCACTTTCTTGGCGTTGAGAACCCGGTAAGCCCGTGCTTCGACCCATTTTGTAAAATAGTCCACGGCTACTAGGACGAAAGATTGTTCGTTGCTGCCAGTAGGGTGAACTTTGCCGATGATGTCTATGCCCCAACAAGAGAAAGGCCATGGCGTGGTCATGTTGTAAAGCTGTGAGGGTGGAGCGTGCTGTAGGTTGGCATGGAATTGGCATTTGGCGCACCTTTTGACTTTCTCGATGCAGTCTCTTTCCATGGTACTCCAATAATAACCCATGCGGAGTATCTTCTTGGTCAACATAAACCCATTCATGTGGGGCCCACATTCACCTTCGTGGATCTCATGCATTATTTCTTGAGCTTCGGTCTCATTTGCGAATAGGAGATTGATCCATTCGTGGTGCCTTTTGTAGACTCGGTCTCTGATTAGTACATATCGAGAGGCTAGTCTTTGCAAAGCCATTTGAGAATTCTTATTGCTATCCTCGGGATAAGTGTCATTCTTGAGAAAATTCATGATATCTGAATACCATGGGGAGCTTTCCTGGACCTCGTTGACCTCGATACTCATGCAGTATGCCGGACTGTTTCTTCGGGAAATTTTAAAGGGATTTACCATTTTACCCTCAGGCATTTCGACCAGTGAAGCGATGGTGGCTAGTGCATCAGCAAAACAGTTCTTGTCCCTTGGCAGGTAGTTGAAGGTGATTTCTTGAAACTGTTCAACCAACTCCTCGAGATATTGACCATACCATTGCAGAGTCGAGTCTTGAATCTTCCACTTTCTAGATGTCTGATTGATGATGAGTAAGGAATCACCAAATACTTCTAAGCTCGTGACATTTCTCTCGAGGGCCGCTTCGAGCCCCGCTATGCATGCTTCGTACTCGACGATGTTGTTCGTGGCCTCAAATTTGAGACGGATAGCGATTGGAGTATACATGTCCTTTGGATCGACAAGTAACATCCCTATGCCATATCCATGCTTATTGGCCGCGCCATCGAAAAAGAGTTGCCACTTATCTTCCTCTGTTGTAGCGCAAATTAAATGCCTATCGGGGAACTGTACGTCTTCCCCCTTCACTTCTTCACACGGAAATTCAGCAAGCTGATCACTGAACATTTTCCCCCTGATGGATTTGAGTGTGACGTACGTGATATCGTAGCCGGCGAGCATGAAATACCATTTGTCTATTCTTGTTGACATGAAAGGTTTCTCAAAGATGTAGCGGAGTGGGTCCACTTTTGCTACCAACTTGATTGGGAAGGCCTCCATGTAGTGCTTGAGCTTTTGAGTAACCCAAACCAATGCCGCACAAGAATTTTCTAAGACAGAGTAGTTCTTCTCAGCTCCTTGAAACCGGCGACTGACAAAGTAGATAGCATTCTCTTTTGTGGAGTCTCGCTGTTCTTGTGCTAACATAGCCCCTAGGGCTTCATCATTGACAGTGAGATAGAGCAAGAGAGGCTTCTCCTTGTGCGGTGGAACCAAAACTGGAGGGCATGTCAAGTAATGCTTCACTTTGTCGAAGGCTTCTTGGCAAGCATCGGTCCATTCTAGAGCTACATTCTTCTTGAGCAGCTTGAAAATCGGTTCACACATGGAAGTGAGTTAATGCACAAACCAACTGATGTATTGAAGTCAGCCCATGAAACCTTTTATTTCTTTCTGTGTCTTTGGAGGAGGCATGTCAATGATTGCCTTGATCTTGGAGGGATCAGCTTCAATTCCCCTCTCAGTGACCATGTAACCGAGAACCTTTCCTCTGATGACCCCAAAAGTGCACTTTGCGGGGTTGAGTCTCATGTTGTGTTGTCGGAGTCGTTCAAAGAACTTACGAAGATCGATCAAATGTTGACCGTTGGTTCCCATTGAATGGATGATCATGTCGTCTATATAGACCTCGATCTCTTTGTGAATCATGTCATGGAATAGATCCGTAACAGCCCTTTGGTACGTAGTGTAACGCACATCTTTATTCTTGTTAAATATTTGACTTGCTTGTTAAATTCTTGAACTTACATATTATGTGCTAGTTTTACTTGGGTTAATTTCTTAACTGCTATAGAATATTAAGGTGGTTAAATGTTTAGTTTTGACTTTTGGGTCATTTGTGAAAATATGACTTTAGGGGCCTTTTTGTTAAAAGTAAAACTTGAGGGGCCTAAGTGTCATTCTTTGAAAGTTGCAAGTATATCTTGTGTATGCTTTCTCTGAGAAAGCATACTTCTCAAATATTCTTCTCGTTCTTCCTCTGTTCTGAAAGCTAGGTTTAGGGTTTACCCTATTCTCGACTCCTCGAGTTTAATTATCCCTCTGTTCTTGATTCCGATCCCGTATAAATATTCGTGGCGTTGAATAGAGCGTTTCCTGCCGAACAGAAATTTGTTTGGGTAACTTTGATTTCGGACTAGGTAAGTTATTATCTCCCCCTTGCTTGTAATAACATGCATATATGTTATTCTTGATACTTGTGCTTGTCAATTTCGTGTTTGGGGCAATTTTTGTGATACTTGTAATTTTGGGACAAAGAGAGTATAAACATACTGTGTAAAATGATGAAAGAGTAAACTTGAATAGTTGTTTTGAACTTTCTATGCACTCCTGGGTTGTTAGTTGATAGTAGAAAGTATACTCCTACGCTTGGGACGGAGAATTTGTAAGCCTGGGAAAGAAATGCACAATTGCTGGAAAAGTCCTTGGGCGACCGCCCATGTTTGGCCAGGCGACCGCCCAAAACTACTGAAAGGTTCCCATATAATTCTGCTGAGTGGGCGACTGCCCAGTCCCTAGTGGGCGCCCGCCCACTTACCCTGAAAAATAAAAGTATCGTTTAAAGTTTGTACAAGTTGGAAGTAACCCTAGTTAAGGTATATAGCCTTAGTATAAGATGTACTAGCAATGTTTGTGCACCTTTTGGGGCATTAGAACTTAGTCTTGAACATGAACACTTATAGAACTCAAATGAGAACTTAAGTATAAGAGTAACAACTCTTCTTTATGTCTTGAAAGTGCTATGAACAAGCACTAATGTGTTATGCTTGTCTTGAAACCAATGTTTGTGCACCTTAGGAGCATTAGAACAATGTCTTGAGCTTGAACATCCTAAGAATAGAATTAAGAACTTGTAAGAGTAAAATGTATAACTCTTATACATGCTTGAATGTCTAAAGATTTGAATTATAACTTGAAGTATAAGACAATAAAATCTTGTACATGACTTGAACATCCAAAGAATTGGATTAAGACTTGAACATAAGATAATAAAATCTTGTACATGACTTGACACCAATACATGTGTATGGTAATGAACTAGAAAGTGCTATGAACAAGCACTAACGTGTATGAGAAATATTCTTGATGTGTATGTGCAAACATTGCATATAGTTGCTTGATAACAATGTGACTTCTTGATTACTTGAAGCATGTTTCTTGTTGAGCTAGTCCACTACTTTTGGATTAGTTCTACTCTCATAGTTTAAGTAAATACCTACTTGTGCATTCTTGTGTGAGTCCAGCTGGTCCTTGCTTATTCGGAGATATATAGGTTCACGCTTATCATGAGGCTGGGGCCAAATTGATAATCGGGGATCTATGTATCTGCGCTTGACCCCTTACTACAGGCCATAGTAAGGGCATAGCTTCCTTTATTAGAGCAATACGCCTGATATAAGTGAATGCTAAACTCGTGAACACCTCGTGAATCTTGATCTTAGGAATGACACTGGTTATCGGGTCTTCTTATATATACTGCATAAGCAGTTTCTTGATATTGATTGTGATTTGTCAAAGTAATACAAGCTACGACAACAATGGTATTCTTGGGAGGAATAAGGAAGGAAGCAATATCCTTTATAATGTGCTAGCTTAGCCTTATGTGCTACTTGATGAGTGGCTTAGCCTCTCATATACTTGTTACTGGATGATACTTGATACATGATTACTTGAGTATCTACTTGAATTGCATGATAATATGTCATGTAGTTGCATCTAATAGCTTACTGAGATTTATCTCACCCCGTTCCTTGTTTATTTGTTTTCCTTAGATCAAAGGAAGGCTAGTGATAGTGCGCAGTGAAGCTCGACATAGCTGGGAGCTTACTACGCAGGTGGTTATTCTTTTGGGGATCGTGGTCCTTTTACATTATTGGTGAGGACGATTTTGTATGGGTTATGTAACTCCGTGTTTTGGGGTAGACAGTTTTGTATAGTACTTGTTGTCTCTAGACATCTTGTAATGCCAGCATATGTGCTAGGCATGTTTCTGCTGTGTATAATCATGTTTGGTTTAAATTTTCTTGTCTAGAACTCGTGGTGTGAGCTATCTTAGCTCCTTACTCTAGAGTATATATATCATGTCAATTTGTTATAAACAGTTGTCATCCAGTTTCTTGTTAGTTTCTTGATTCTTGTTATTCACACGCACCAGGTTCGAGGTTCTATTAGGGGATCCCGGGACCTGGGGGCGTGTCACGTAGCCCCAACGTTCCTTAGCCCGAACCGCATAACTGTGTAGCAGAAAGTGCCCCATGGTGTTGTGAAAGCTGTCTTGTGTTGGTCCTCCTCGGACATGAGAATCTGATTGTAACCAGCAAAACCGTCCACAAACGAGCGGACTTCATAGTTGGCAGTCGAATCGACGAGCATGTCAATGTTTGGTAGCGGAAAATCATCTTTCGGGGAAGCTTTGTTCAAATCCCGGAAGTCCACACAAACTCGAACCTTACCGTTTGCCTTTCTGACTGTCACAATGTTGGCTAACCAAGTCGGATACTCAATGACTTTGATGAAACCCACACTGAGGATCTTTTCAATCTCTTCTTTGACTTTTAGGGACCATTCTGGCTTGATCTTTCTGAGTTTCTGCTTTACTGGCTTGGCGTCCTCTCTGATCAGAATTCTGTGCTCTGCGACCATTCTGTCCAAACCAGGCATGTCTTTGTACAACCATGCGAATACATCCATAAATTCTTTGAGCAATGCAGTCAATCTGTCTCTGTCTTCCCCCTTGAAGAAGCTGCCTATCTTCGTTTCTTTCGGCTCTTCGTCGGTACCCAGATTAACAACATGCAATTCCTCATCAGCCCCTGGACCATTTTCACCACGACAACGAACTTGTTGAGCTAGTTCATTTAGGTATGTTATATTTTCGTGGTCTATTTCATCATAATTTGAATCGTTATTAACCTGTTCATTATGTTCGTTATTAGTTAATTCATCATTTATGATGTTTGAAATCTCAGGGTACTCAGAAATATCGAATTTTTCATTAGCAAAGAAAGGAAACACACGCTCGGCTATGGCCTCCATATCCTCTTGGGTGAGGGTATTAGAAACACTCTCGGACTCGAAAGTAAGTGTGAGCCGCTCTTCCTTTGTTGCTGTGCGGGTTATGCAACCCATTTCTAGGACTAAAAATTCCTCGGATACCATGGGCCCCTTCGTAGAATACCAGTTGTTGATTGGCTCGGAGCTTGGCTGGATCTTGCTGATAGATGGACTCTCCATTTATGTGTTGTCGGAGATGGCGTTGACTTGACAATCGTCCATGATGGCAAATTCTTTGAACATGGAGGCTAGATCGGATAGTTCTTCCCCCACGGTAATCTCTACCTCGGATTCCATAGTCACTTTCTTACCCCACCACTCTCGGGGTGACATCGGAATAGGCTCCCTTTCTCGTGTCGGGATTTCGCAATCAGTGAAGATCTCGAGGCCGGGCTTTCTGACGCCCTTGTTGTTAACCCATGGCTCGGGAAAGATCATGTATGGAACATCTTCCCTTTGGCGAACAAAATAACCGTTCAGTGTGTTGCGGTAAGGCCTCAAGTCGGGGATTTCATATTGTCGACTTTCTTTGCGAGCTCGGGTTTTTTTATTCTTGACTGCTTGCTCGTATTTTAAGCCATCCTCGGTAGGCTCGTATCCCAAACCAAACTTGTTTCTGACAAAAGGAACCTCTACGGGGTGCAATATTCCTTGTTGATGCTTCCCTAGGCCTAGACCGGGAAAGTGATTCATGTTCCTCATCATACGGAGGATTTTGGGATTACCGAGGGTCTATTGCCCATTTCCCCTTTCTTTGTCGATGGTGTTGACGCCGGAGAGAGTGGAATCTTCTATCCCGTGTTGAACTTGGTGAACGGGTTGTCCCCCATTTCTGTGGATGGTGACATTCTCGGCCATGACGGTGACCATCTCGTCCCCATTTCTGATCTTGACACACTGATGGAGAGTGGAAGGGACAGCATTGTAACTGTGGATCCATGGTCGGCCCAAAAGTAAGTTGAATGAAGCTGGGACATCAAGTACTTGGAATGGGACGGACATGATCATGCTTCCAAATTCGATATCGACTTCTAGCATTCCCATGACTGTACCGGCGGTGCTATCGTACCCTCTAATGACTTGGGTAGAAGGTTGTAAATCGGAGCTTTTGAGCCCCAGTATGCCCATGACTTGGCTAGGCATTAAGTTGAGTGCGGAACCACCGTCTACTAAAACTCTTGAAATGGGTCTCCCCCTTGCCTTTACTTTGAGGTAGATGGCTTCATTGTGATCGGACCCAAATGGCGGGAGGTCCATATCGGTAAAAGTGTTGACATTGCCGAAGTGAATGTGACCTATCATTGCTGTGAGGTCTTCGGGAGTTGTGTTGGGAGAGACTGATGTGTCATCCAAGTTATTGATGACGAGGTCTCGGTGCTTCTTTGATGATGCAATAAGGTCCCAGATGGATATGTTGGCTTGTGTCTTCTTGAGTTGTGTTAACAAAGGATCTTCGGGTATGTCGCGTGCTTGCGATCTTGGAGAAGAGGTGTTGGTTGCTGTATTTGTGGGAACCGAGGCGCTCGCTATTACCCGGCCACTGCGGGTGAGCACATTCACGGACCCTTGTAGCTTCTTCTTCCTATTCTCTAAGACTTCCCTCATAATCTCATCATAAGTCACAACATAACAAGAATTATCAAGTTTATTCATGCCATCGGAGCCCTCATTCACAATTAGGATCGAATGAGTGGTTCCTTCAAACTCTCCTACCTCTATTACATTGACACCACCCTCATTAGGGATTATGAATTCCTTCTTGTCTATAAGGTCTTGGATGGTGTTGCGGATGGAGAAGCAATCCTCGGTGAGGTGGCCGGTGCATTGATGGTACTCACACCACTTGTGGTGGGCATGGTTGGGACGGAGCGGTTGTGGTTGCTTGTACCCTTGAAGAGAAGTGATTTGTCCCTTGGCCTTTAGAGATTCATAGGACTCAGTGATGGTCATGCCATTGAGAGCAGTGTAGATGCGGTCGTTTTGGAACCGCTTGCCTTGTGGTGGAGGGACCTTCTTGTAATTCCCCTTGTCAGTAGTAACGGCATTGACAGAAGCCTCTTTGTTTGAATTAGAGGCGGCCTTGTAACGGTAAGTAGGAGTGTCTTTCTTAATCTCCTTGAGCAAGTCATCCATGCGTACCCCCACCTCATACATTTGGGAGAAGTCGGAGTAGCAAGCCCCACTTAGGTGGGTGCGGAGATCAATCTTGAGACACTTGAGGAAAATGTCCATTTGCTCCTTTGTGTTTGGCCTCTCAACAATTTCAGAGAGCTTGTCATTCCATCTCCTTGTGAAGTCAATGAAGGACTCGTTGTCTCTTTGAGTGGTGTTCTCGAACTCTTTCCTTATGGGCCGGTGTGTGGTGTTGCCTTGATATTGATTTTTAAAGGCAAGCATAGCGGCGTCCCAATCAAGACGGACAGTGAGCGGGAGATTTTCATACCAATCTTTTGCCGCCCCCTCGAAGGTGAGAGGAAAGCATTGAGCCATAACTTTTGGGGAGACCTTCTTCGGAACCATATCCCAAATGTAAGTCTCGATGTGAGCCATCGGGCATGAGTTGCCTTTAAACTTGCTAATGTCGGGCATCTTGAATTTGTCGGGGAGAGAGGCCATCGTGCTCATAAGAATGGATGACTGATAAAGTCTTGTGTTGGAGCCTTTTCCCATGTTGAGGCCGTCAAATTTCTGATCAATGTAGACCATGATGGAGTCGACCATTTTGTGGTCGTTGTTGTCGGTGCTTGGTTCCTCCAATTTTTTGGAACAGGCACTAACATATGGGCTTTCAAACAAGCCTTGGGTCCACTCGGATTCCTCATTGTCATTAACCCCCTTGTTCTTGGAGAGCTTGAGAAGCTTGGCTTTCAATTGGTCGACCTCGGCCTCGTGGGCCTCCCTTTGACTGTCGACATGATCTTGCCACAAGGCTTCTGTGGTTTGAGCCTCGTTATTGAGAGTGGTGACTTGTTGTTGAAGAGTTTGGACCATGGAAGAGAGTTGCTCGAGAGTCATGGCGTTGTTGGTGCTGGAGTCGCCGGCCATTGATGATGCAGAAGCTGCTAGAGTGATCGGTTCACGGACAAGCCTGTTGGATGAATCCCTGTAGACGCGGAGAGTACCAATCGGACCTATAATTGGAGAAGTAGCCCTTATCAGTCTCGGTTCACACTTTCGGTCCATGAAGAGGTTGAGAACACACAGTTGGGCACACGACTCGAACCACATAAGAAAAAGATTCTTTTTTTTTTTTTTATAAGTCGGAGGGAACGGGTCCCTTTTGGGGTTTCTAAGAAGATAATGGAATCGTCACACTAGTATATAGACCATCTCGCGGTCCCATATACTCATCGGATTCCATCACGTTTGTGAATCCTACATGTATCGGGATTAAACTAAATTAATGTAGTAAAGCATAAATGCGGGGACGGATTTTTTATTTTTGTCCAAAATAACAACTTTTGGGGACGGATTTTTATTGCGTCCGATTCAACAAGTTGGCATGTATGATTTGAAAACATTAGTTTAGGGAAATCTCGGTACATGAAAACTGACTTGGTCACGGAGTGTTAGACCCTAACTAGAATTGTGTGGTTTGTGCTCGGCTAAAGAGTGGCTTAAAGGTCACCCCCGGCATGTAGTCATGAACTACGCCACGGGCTAAGGTTTACCGCTTCGAAAGAGTCAAGGTCGAGTGGAGCTTGAAACTTTCTAGGACGGGCCTCGACGGGTTTGGGGTTGGACTTGTGCGACTCGATAGTGAGCAATTCATAGGAGTAATGTGCATGTAGTGTGAGGTCTATCACGTGACAATTTTTTTTTTTTTTGAAAAAAAAAAGATAAAAAACACATAAGCACGTAAATTACAACTCCCGAATCATCCGTGTGTGTGAGAGCCCGCGCCCGAGATGATCGGATAACCGCGAAATGACCGCCCGTGAAAGCGGTTCGCGCCCGTCTCGTGCTGATGCGCTTTTGGAAATGCGCTCGGTTCTCACACAATGGTTTCCTCTTGATGCTGTGATTTGATTGCAAGAGTCGCCACCTCATTTTGATTTTAGGAAAAATGAAGAAAAAACATTTTTTGAGAAAATAGGTTCAGGGGCTAAGTTACGAGAAGAGAAGGGGTTAGGCACTCTTCTCGCCCGTGATGGTCTCTATATGCGTGCCACTTATATTCAATTTTATGCCTTTTAATTTGGATTTTATGCCCTACCAAAAAATGGTGATGAAATATATATGGAGGTCTTCCTATTCTAGGAAGTTTCATTTTTATTCACAACCGGGAACTCGGTTTGAGTGGATTCCCCGATTGGTTTTCAAGAATGGTTTTGATCATATCAAGCAATAATACATACACGGGAGGGGAGATTTACACAATTACACATATACAAAAAATAGGGGAGACAAATCCCACAAATAATAATAAATATCCTCGACGGTGCTTTTGTTGATTTCGGTGACACTTTCCGTCCCCGAGCCGTCGTACCTGTCCTAAAATCAATCCGATTCCAAAACTAAAAATTGGGGGTTAATCCCTGAATACTAGGGATCACAAGGGAGATTTTGTAGACTTTTTTGGACCAAGTTTAGGCCCCAAACACATGCAATAAAGTTGATCACAAAATTCAGCCCAGAAACTGGAAGTGCAGAATCTGAATTTTTGAGTTTGAAACATATGTTTGAAAGGAGCACTTAAACTGATCAAAAAAATGTATAAAAAATATGATAATCATAATGGGTTCGTGTAGAACAAAATCCATGTTTTGATCTTTGTCCAGAAAATTATGTTTCATCATGTTTGAAGCCCAAGAACACAGCAAGGTACCACAGTGAATAAACAACTCAGAATCACTGAGACCCAAATTTATGCATGAAAATATGATCTAGGCATGGAATATGAATATGAAACTTTAGTATCATATATTTCAACATGTTATGAACAACTTTTGTTCTTTGACCTAAACCAGAAAACCATTCTAAGATGTATTTACAAGCTCATCAAAATCAAGCCTCTATACAGAAAGTAAAAACTGATTATATGAGGCATGATTATAGACCTCAAAACACTACTATATCTTCAAACCAAGGCATGAAACTCAAGGACTTTGATATTTAACATGTTAACAACATTATACAAGAGCTATTTCTCAACAAATAATGATTTTCACATGCATGATCATGAAGGAAAGCCAAAGAGGGCAGATTTACTCCCTTTGAGAGAAACATGAAGATTTTCATACACAAATTAAAGCATATGAATATTATGACTATTATGAACATATATAAACATAATAAAATGAGTATTAGCATCACATGATCATCATTTATATACATAAACAAAGCTTTACAAAGCTAAAAAAAACATGGAAGATGAAGGAAACCTAGTCATTATTTGACTAGGTTCCAAACCACTCCCAATATTGCTTACATATCTAAAGAGCCAAGGTTTACATAGAGTTTTACCTAGCTTTTGAGATTATGGGTGCTCCCTTTGTCAACCAAGGGAAGACTTTTTCTTTTCTTTTTGCTTTGTGTTTGATCAAAGTTTTGGCTTTGATGTGTTTTTTGTGGTTTGTTTGGTGATTTATGGGTGGTGTAGGGGTGGTGTATGAGTGGTGGTGTGGTGATGGTGTGGTGGTGGTGTTCTTGTTGAGAGAGAATGAGAGTGGAGGATGGTAGGGTTTTTTTTTTTTTGTTTTTGTGTCTCCCTTTTTGAAATGGATGAGAGTGGTGTATATAGGAGGAGGGAGGTGGTAAATTGGTTGTAACTTGGAGGGGGGAGGTTGTAAATTGGTGGATTCATCATCTATCCTTCTTGACTAAGGCTAAAAGTCATCTTCCTTATCTCTGTTCCGGCTTTCCGCTCCGCAACTACTCCGTTGTGCGCGTCTCCGGTGTCCCGGTTGTCCGCGAGTCCAACATGAAAGTTGCTCGGAATATTTTTCTGGTCAGGCCGGTATATCTGAATATTTTTATGAGCAAAGAACGACAATAATATATTTTTTTCCTCTTCTTGACCAATTGATAAGATATTTTGAGATATTTTCCAATTTGGATAACCATCTTTCCGGCTCCGGCTTTTCGCTCCGTAACTGCTCCGTTGTACGCGCCTCCGGTGTCCCGGTTGTCCGCGAGTCCAACATGAAAGTTGCTCGGAATATTTTTCTGGTCAGGCCGGTATATCTGAAATATTTTTATGAGCAAGGAACGACAATAATATATTTTTTGCTCTTCTTGACCAGTTGATAAGATATTTTGAGATATTTTACAATTTGGATAACCATCTTTCCGGCTCCGGCTTTCCGCTCCGTCGTGCGCGCTCCGGTGTCCCGGTTGTCCGCGGGCCCAACATGAAAGTTGCTTGGAATAATTTTGTGGTCACGCCGGTATATCTGAAATATGTCAATTAGCAAGGAAAGGTAATAATATATTTTTAATGCACAGAATGGATAACAGCGAGCAGTTCGGGGGGTTGCGGGCCCCGTTTCCGGTCCCGCACCTCGAAAAACGAAATTTTTGCCTGTTTGCTCGTTTTTTTCGCTCTGATCATGAATTTGAAGTCCGTTTATCCATTCGTTGCACCGATAAGGCTCACGGTAGTCCCGCACAGCCAAATCGAGGGTTTTAGGTCAATTTTCGGGTTTAGACCGATTCAAGGTGGGTTTTTAGGGGTGCGAGATCAGGGTATCTACAGAGCCCCTCGTCGAATCTCCTGGTTAAAGGGGATTCTACGATTCACTAAGAGACACTCGATCTCGTCAGGGTGTAACGGCTGGGTCCAAGGTAGGACTTCCTATGTATCTCTTTCGAGAATCAAGCCTCCGTAGTTCTAACTCAAACTATCAATTAAACACAGACAATGGACGGTTCCGGTTTCCCGGTTTACCTACGTATCTCTCTCGAGAATCAGACCAAACGTAGTTCAGGTTTATTAAAATTTAAAGCAGGGGGTAGCATTGAGATGCGATATCTCTTTGCTGGGGATGGGGGTTGGCATTGAGACATGGTTATGAGAATGGGCGACTGAGCTCACTAAGGTAAGCTGCCTACGTATCCCTTGCGGGAATCAAATCGCGGCGTAGTTCTGGGGAGGTACAACTCGGGCCCCCGAGATGACCAAGGTGGAATAACATAACTTCAACTGGGGAACGTACGACGTTGCGCAGTTCGGGGGAGGTAATCTCGGGCGCACGAGAAGACCAGGGTGGAACAACATAGCATTGCTGGGGAGTTGCATTGAGAAGCGAAGTCTCTTTGCTGGGGGGTTGGTATTTGACCAACAAATTGCGAGAATTGGTGACTGAGTCCAACGTTGTGAACTGCCTACGTATCCCGCCGTGGGAATCAAGTCGAGTCGTAGTTCTGATTAGAACCGACTCGAACAATTAAGAGAAGGTTTAAGACCAACACGACTCAAGGGTTGACGCAAGGTACAATCCGGGTAAAGGGTGCATTGAGATTTGATCTCTCTTTGAAAAGGGATGGAAATCATGAAGGGAGAACGTACGATGTTGCGCAGTTCGGGGAGGTAATCTCGGGCGCCGGAGAAGACCAAGCTGGAACAACATATCTTTTCAAAAGGGGGACCTACGACGTTGCGCAGTTCGGGGGAAGTAATCCCGATCTTTCGAGAAAACTGAGGGCAATAAACAATTGAAGCCATTTATGTACACAAACTAAAATCAAGGATACGCTGCATTCTGCGCCGTCCAGATTCTTCTGCCTTTGTTTTTGCTGTGTGATGAGATTTTTGTACTTTTTTAAGCGAGAGACCACCGCTTTGTGTGATCCACTGGTGCTGTTTTAACCCCGACTGATCCTTTTTTGATATTGGGAGGGATAACAGGATCGGCTTCGTCCGTTGATCTGCAAGTTAGCTTTGCATGCAGTGTCAGATGTGATTCACACAGATAAAAATTGGATTATTCTGACCGAACACAATCTTTCTTTTATTCTGAAATTCCGGATACTCTTTTTTTTTTTTTAAATGACACCAACTCGCGATTAATGACCAACACTGAATCAAGCCCGGATTTCAGAGGGCGGCTGCGGTTATATTCATGATAAAGGGGACAAGGTTCAATGCCTAGGGATGAGGACAAGGAAAATGTCAGCTTTTCTAAGAGCCGCCGTACGGACGACTGACACCTTCTGCTGGGTTTTTGACTTTTCGAACCTTGCTTTTGGCTAGGGGGACGGGGAGACAACTCCTTTTGGAATACTGATGATTTAGGCCGAGTTTTTGGGAGGTTATAAAAGGGGAGGGGGAGCTCTTCTTATTTCTCACACCAACCAACTTCTCCTTCTTTCTTGCTTTGCATCCTTTAGCTCATTTCCCTTCTAAAATGGCTAATCTTGGCCAAACCCTGGTTAACATCGAAGAATACCGGGTAGGACTCGACTGCTGGGTGAATTCATGCCCAAATAATGTACGAGCGGTGCTAGAAGAAAACTATCATTTCAAGTTGCTCTTTACTCTGAGGAAGCTTCCCATTCAGTGGGAGATGATCCGCGGTGCTTCTGTTTTCTGGTCAACCCGGACCCACTTGTTCAATTTCAATCAAGACGAACTGTGTCCCACCTTTGAGGAATTCTGCGCCATTACAGGCAATACCATTTACGGCGAGGCCATGGTGCCCACTTCCCGCAGGACACCTGCTCGGTGGCTCATTGAAACCTTCGGCTTTGATATTGACTTCTCAAGGGTTCTCCTTCATGGGACCCACCTTGACATTACTTGCTTCCCCGAACTCTTTGGCGAGGCTGACCCTCATAACCCGGTGACCGTAGGGACTTTGCCTTGGTTATGTGCCTATTTGCAGAGATGTTTTTCGTTTCTTACGATGGCTTCATCGACTCAAGGATGGTGGACATCATTGATTCTTGCAAGCGTGGTGCCGGCAACGTGATGACTGTCCTCTTGGCTGAGACTTTGCATGGGCTGGACGGCTACTATCCCAGAGGTGATGCTTTCACGTCGGGCAGCCCCATTCTATTACAGATCTGGCTTCTGGAGCATCTCAAGATCATTCGGCCGGTGTCGAATCCAGACTATACCCCTTCTATGCTTCCAAGGCGAGGTTTATACAGGCAAAACTGCACTACCGTCAAGGAGTGGGTTGGACACTTTTGGCGGATCACATCGGCAGACATCACGTGGGTGCCTCCGCATTAGGGTTTGAGCATGTACCTCATTACGAGTGCGGGTCATTCCTTCATCTGGCTGGCTGGGCTTCACTCCACCACTTTCTACTTGGGCCAACGGGTGGCTCGCCAGTTCGGACAAGTCCAAGGGATCCCCTTTTCTGACCTTCCCATCACAGATAATTTGCCGGTGAGTACCAACATATGCAACTTGATCAAAGAGGTTTGGTATCAGAATGGTGCACACATCGGTCGAGGCAGGCGCCGGGGTGAAGGGGACACATTTTATGAACCCACTTTGGAATATCTTGAGTGGTTGGGCCCTCAAATTGCTGAAGAAACCGCTACCATTGCAGCTTTGGTACTGGAGCTCGTAGGTCCAGAAATTCTGTCTGGGGATTACTATTCCCAGATAACAGGGCCGACAGTTTTCTAGAATCAGATTGGCGGGAGTCAACCACGCAGCGGTCATCGATCCGGACGCCGCAGAAATGATCGGGGCTCAACTTCAAGGAACACCCAGCCTGATGCAACGAACTCTGAGAATCAAAGGGGAGAAAGCTCGACGGGTCCTTATCCGAACGTGTTCGATCGTCTCAGTCCCTGAATAAAGTTTCAGTTATTTTCGCTTTAATCCTTGGTTGCCACGCCAAGATGATGTGTTTTTATTTCAAAGTTTGTTGTGTTTGTTTTTCCTTTTGAATGTAATGTTTGCAAGTTCAACGTGGGGAATAAAAATCTTTCTTTACTTTTAATGACCGGACCCGAAGGTTGCCTACGTTCCTCTTTAGAGGCTCAGGTCAACGTAGTTCGACACAGTTACATGAAATTTTGCGCGCCTCCTGTGTTTTACCTAGAACTGCCCTTTCGGGTTTTCACCTCTAGTGGGGCTGTCTTTTGCGCTTTTTTTTTTTTTTTTACAGACTCGATAGGAAACACAAATCTCTGCATCTTCTACGCATAATACTTCTTCAATTTGCTGAGGTTGCAGGGCTGAACAAGGTCTTCTCCAAATTTAGTTTGCAGGAACACGGCTCCACCAGACTGTATCTTCTTGACAATGTAGGGGCCCAACCACGGAGACTTCCATTTCCCTCAGGGGTCGACATGACTTGGTGGCTTTTCTCGCAGCACAAGATATCCCATTTTGATATTGCGGTCTTTCACTTTCTTGTTAAATGCTCTGGCAATTCTACGCTGGTACGCACGATTGTGCTCAAGGGCCAACAACCGCTTTTCATCGAGCAATGCTAACTCTTCATGGAGACTTTGTAACCAATCAACTTCAGACACTTGATTCTCAAGTAGCACTCTCATAGAGGGGATTTCAAGCTCAATCGGGAGAACTGCTTCCATGCCATATGCAAGTGAATAAGGAGTAGCCCCAGTCGGTGTCCGAACAGATGTGCGGTATCCCCACAAGGCTAAAGGCAGCTTCTCGGACCAATATTTTCCAGTGATAGCCATATTTCTAATGATGTTCTCCAGGCTTTTGTTCGCCGCTTCTACCGCTCCATTGGCTTGGGGTCGATAGGGGGATGACTTGTGTCTGACCACCCGGAATTCGTCAAGAAATCGGTTGACTTCCCCTTCAAAGTGAGTTCCATTATCTGAGATCATCTCATAAGGGACCCCATATCTATAGAAAATGTTGGTACGAATGAACTCGGCTACCTTCTTGGCATTCAAAACTTTGTAAGCAGCGGCCTCAACCCACTTGGTGAAGTAATCGATAGCTACGAGCACGTATTCTTGCCCACCCGAACCTTTCGCTTTGACCTGACCAATAACATCTATCCCCCATGTGGAGAAAGGCCAAGGAGCAGTTGATTGATAAAGAACGTGTGGCGGTAGATGTTGTAGACTAGCGTACCGCTGACACTGATCACAGGTTCGCACTTTCATCATACAATCCTTTTCCATCGTGGTCCAGTAGTACCCTTGCCTCACTATCTTCTTAGCGAGCATGTGCCCATTCATGTGGGGTCCACACAGTCCCCCATGGATTTCATCCATGATTCTATTCGCCTCAGTCTTATCTACACAGAGCAAATTTGGTCCGTGATGATACCTTTTGTACAACTGATCTCCGGAAATCACAAATTGGGAGGCCCATCTGCGCATTGCAATCCTTGACCTTTTGTCCCTTTCTGGAGGGTAGGTCCCATTCCTGAGCACATTCCATACGTCTGTATACCACGGCTCTTCATTCTCTTCGCTTTCTAGCTCAATATCCAGGCAGTAGGCTGGGATTGATCTCTTACTAACCACAAACGGCTTTACCATAACATCTGCAGGGAATTCCATGATGGAGGCTAGGGTAGCCAATGCATCTGCGAATCTGTTTCGGTCCTTTGGGAGATAATGGAATGAGATATCTGAGAAGCGTTCTGTGAGTGCTACCAGTCGAATATGATACTGCTGTAGTCTTGGATCCAGGATTTTCCATTTTCCCTCGACCTGAATGATGATCAAGGCGGAGTCCCCGAACACTTCAATTTCTTTGACCCCTCGATTTAATGCTTCTCCCAGGCCGGCGATGCAAGCCTCATACTCTGCTGTGTTATTCGAACAGTCGAAGTCTAACCAGATAGCAATGGGCGTGTGCGCATCACTTGGATCAATGAGCAAGATTCCAATTCCGAAACCTCTCTTGTTGGCAGCCCCATCAAAGAAGAGTTGCCACTTATTCTCCGAACAATCAACAGTGTAGATCCCTTCATCGGGAAACTGAGCTTCTGATCCGGGCTCAAGATCAAGAGCCAAATCTGCAAGCTGGTCTGCTATCACCCTTCCTTTAATGGACTTAGGTGTTGCGTAAGTCATATCAAACTCGCTTAAGAGAAAAGCCCACTTGGCCACTCGATTGGACATGGTTGGCCTTTCGAGGATGTACTTCACTGGATCCATTCGGGATATAATCTGGACAGGTAAGGATTGCAGATAAATTTTTAATCGCTGCGAGACCCAAACCAAACCGGTACATGCCTTTTCCAACGCTGAGTAGTTCAATTCACTCCCTTGTAGCTTTCTGCTAACAAAATAGATGGCACTTTCCACCCAGGAGTCCTCTTTTTCTTGTGCAAGCATTGCTCCTACTGCAGTATCAGTAACTGTTAGGTACAGTCATAAGGGTTTGTACGAATGAGGTGGCGCCAAGACCGGTGGGCTTGTCAAGTATTCTTTGACCTTTTCAAAAGAAATCTGGCATTCTTCATCCCATGATCGATCGGTGTCCTTTTTTAGGAGCTTAAAGAGCGGTTCACACATCATGGTTAACTGACGTATGAATCTGCTAATGTATTGAATCCTTCCCAAGAAACCTTTCACCTCCTTTTGAGTTCGAGGTTGAGGCATTTCTGTGATGGCCTTTATTTTGTCGGGGTCGACTTCAATCCCTTTTTCAGTTACCAAGAAACCTAAGACTTTGCCTCGGACAGTACCGAATGTGCATTTAGCAGGATTCAATTTCATGTGGTACTTCCGCAACCTTTCGAAGAACTTTCTGAGGTCAATCAGATGCTGAGCGCCTTCTTCGACTGTGACCATATTGGACAACCATTGTGGATACTCCACAACTCGAATGAAGCCAACTTGTAGCAGCCTCTCGATCTCCTCTTTAACCTGAAGGGCCCACTGCGGCTTGATTCTGCGTAGTTTCTGCTTGACCGGTTTGGCGTCAGGAAAGGTAGGAATTCGGTGTTCCACGATCTTCGGATCTAACCCTGGCATGTCTTCATACGACCAGGCAAACACATCAACAAATTCTTTGAGTAAACTGATCAGCTGTTCCCTGTCAGCCCCTTGCATGAAGCTCCCGATCTTCATTTCTTTGACTTCTTCATTCAGCCCCAGATTGATGGTAGACAGATTTTCCCCACAGGCTTCTAATTTTCGTTCCCCACGCTGTTTTGCTAACCTGTTTAACTCGATTAAATAGTCTTTTTCATCTTGACTTATGTTTTTTAAAGATTCATGATTAACTTTAGTTGTTGTTAAATTTTCATTTGTTAAATCATTTTTTTAAATATTGGCAACCGAGGAGTAAGCAGAAATAGAGGAAACTTCATTCACAAAAGAGGGGAGTACAAGCTCGGCGACCGCGTCGAGGTCCTCGACAGTGAGGTCCTCTTCGGGAGTCCAGGAAACAACATTAGATAGAACAAAGGGTTCAAAAGCGGGGCCATCAGGGCGAACATAACCAAACTGCTCCACCAGAGTGTCAGTAGTAGCGAGCGGGCCAGTGGTTCTGGACCAGTTATTAAGTGGTGCCACTGCCGGCTTGAGGTGCTTCACCGGGTCATAAGCTTCACCATTACCATTTTCGATCATAACCACATATCCGTCTTCAAGACCAATTCCTTCAAACAACCCGAAGACATCATCTTCTTCATCAATATTCCACGGAATAATCGGGTCCAGTTGCTTATAGGAACTGCCCACATCAAAGTTTTCATCGACCATCTTGATATTCTCAAATACTTCCCATCCAGCATGAGGCTTTTCATTAATGCCAATAACTGGCTCAAAAGGCATAACATACGCGACATCTTCAACTTTGCAAACAAAATATCCCTTCCAGGACTTTTCATAAGGACGGAGTGGGGGGAGCTTATAGGTCCTTCCACTTTTGATAGCAGTCTGTCTCTCCCTTTTCTGACATACAGCTTCGGCGATTTCGGCAGGAGTCGGTTTGTAGCCAAGCCCAAAAGGAAGGAAGAAAAATGGAACATCATCCTTGATAGGTTCAATACACCCTTGTTGCTCTTTTCCAAGCCCCATCATAGGCAGGAACTTCATCTTCTTGACCATATTCAAGGCCAATGCGTCTCCATACCTGGTTCGCTTTCTACCAATTAGATCGGTCTCCTTGACATATTCAATAGCATGGATCCGAGCTTGTGGGATCACTTCAAAACCACTCAAGAAGATGCCAGTATCTTTGTGCTCAATTCCCAAAATCGGGAGGTCATGAACTTGCGTATCATCTTGGGCATGAACTACCACTACATGATTGTCGTGGATGAACTTGATGCACTGATGGTAGGAGGAAGCTACCCCTCTTACTCCATGGATCCAAGGGCGTCCCAAGAGTAGACTGAATGAGGACTTGATATCAATCACTTGAAATTCAATCGGCATGACAAGAGGGCCAATGGTGAGAGTGAGAAGGACAACACCCAGAACACAGCGACTGGTGCTATCGTAAGCACGAACCACTTGAGAAGATGGGGCAAAATCAGTTATCTTGATTCCCAAATCTGCGAGAACATGCATGGGGCATACATTTACTGAGGAGCCATTATCGATCAAAACACGAGCTAAGTGCTCACCTCCGACCCCAACTGTGATGTGCAGAGCCTCGACATGATTAAGACCAATTTTTGGTGCATCGAGATCGATAAAAGTGATGATATTCCCAAAATGAATGTTGCCGATCATATGGACAAGGTCATTGGGAGAAGTCTCGATCGGGATGACAGCTTGAGCAAGAGCTTTAACCAACACGTCTCGGGGCTCCTGTGAAGACGAGAGCAAACCCCAAATGGATATATTAGCCTGGGTTTTCTTTAACTGGGTCAAGACCGGGTTCTCGGCGACCTTCTCTTTCTGAGCGGGGACTTCTTCTTTATCCTTTCCCAATTCACTTGCTTCGGGATTTGGAGGCTGATAGGCTCTTCCCGAGCGAGTGAGGTGATTCACATTTCCGCCAACCCAAGTGGCCTTTTTAACAGGGGCCTTTTGCTCCTTAACAGCTTTAGCACTAGACAAAATCGAATCCCAAGAGATCATATGGCATTCAAAATCTTCGGAGATAACAGGAGTTACAGTGTAATTCAAAGCTTTCTTCGGAACGATGAAACTAGTCCTTGAGTAGTTTCCTTCAAACTCGATCACATGGATCCCTGGCAAGGGATTAGTCACCACATTTGGTTGGGGCGGCTTCTGAATGAGTCCATCGTCTATCATGTCTTGCAGAGTGTGTCTCAAACTCCAACATTCATTTGTCGCATGACCAGGTGATACGTGGTATGCACAATATTTACTTGCATCCCAATTCTTAGGAGGCGGATTAGGCGGGCGGTATCCTTCTATCGGCTTTAGTACTCCTTGGGCGACCAATCCTTGAAAGATAGTAGACAATGGAGCGCTGAATTTATCAAAATGGCGATCTCTCTGATTTCCACCATTCCTTCGCTGATCGGTGACAGAGTTCACAGACCCGTCTTGATTATAACACGGAGGTGCCCTATTGTAGCTGCTCCGGCTTGGTCCCACATTGCTGTTCCAAAAAAGAGCAGGGGTCATGGCAACATTGTTCACAACTGGTGCCGGGGCTTTAGCAGCGGATCGGAATCTGTAGGAGCTAGGAGAAGAATCTAGCTTGATCACCCCAGTTCGGACATCTTCGTCAATACGAGAACCCACATCAAGAATAGAAGCAAAATCTGGAAACGGGAGATATTTCATCTTATCTGCATACACCGGCTGAAAATTCTGAAGGAACATACGAGTTTTCTCGGCACTGTCAGGCCTCTCCAGAGTTTGAGCAACTTTCTTCCTCCACCTACTTGCAAATTCAGAAAAGGATTCCTTCTCACGCTGAGCACACGAATCGAGGTCACGACGGCTCTTCTCCCAGTTGGAGTTATCTTTGTATCGCTTCTGGAATTCATCCACGAGCTTCCCCCAATTATCAACCAGATTGGCATCCACAGTCATAAACCACTGCTTAGTGGCTCCTACCAAAGTCAGATGGAAGTTGGAGGCCATCGCACCAACATTAGCCCCACGAGACTGCATTGCATGAGCGTAAGATTTCAGGTGGGCCATTGGGCAACCTATACCGTCATATTTCTCCACATCGGGCATTTTGAATTTAAGAGGCAGAACAGCAAATGGAGATAATTTCAAGGAATCTGCAGAAAACTCCCCTTTATTCATGACCTTTCTCAACATTTCTTTCATTTCGCTCATTTCAATATCAGCTTTAGTAAGGGGTACATATGGGACACCCTTGTAGAACGCTTCCATTTGGCGGACTAGGTTAGGATCTTGCCCCTGGGAAGTTCCTTGATTAATCTGAGAGGCACCGCTAGCAAACGCACCATAAGCGTTGGGCTGCTGATTCGGATACAGAGTCTGCATATACTGAGCAAAAGCATTATGATCAGGTGGATACTGAGACAGATGCATAGCAAAATTTGCTGGATTCGGGATGAAGGGCTGGTGAGTGCCACTGAAGTCTGGATGAGCCACATTACCCTGAGGAGGGATGTTCTAGTGATGACTCTGGCCGATGGTGTTGCTACCAATAGGATTCAAGTTGATGGTAGGGATGCCACTTCCATTGGGACATGTATTGCCATTGGGATTAGGATTGGGAACCCAATTTCCGGTCTAATTAACGTTCGGATCGCCATTGGGATTTCTGTTGGGGTTGCCATTGGGAGCCCCATTACTATTCTGATTCTGCATCTGCACAAGTGTAGCCAGTAGCTCATCTTGCTGAATCCTCATCTGACCCAACACATTCTACTCCAACCATGCTTGAAGACCTGGTGGCGGCACATAGGCTTCCTCATTTCCTTCCTGGGCCATTGCAATAGCTTCTTCGGTTACAGGCACTGTCTCGGCAACTCGGATCAACCTCCCCTTACTGTTTCTAGCTCCCCCTTTCCAAGTAGATGCCAGGCTTAGAGTATCTGAAAGGGATGGTGTTTAGGGCTGATTAGAGAGTGAAAAGGATCGAGATTTTCCGAGTTTGATTCAAAAGGAGTTCAAAAATCAAAATCAATCCTAGAATGAGCACTTGCTTTATTTTGACATGTTTTTACATGAATCTTGGAATAGTGGATACCATCTCCAAAGTATAGGACCAACGTTTTTCACCTGTACTGTACTATTGGCCGCCCGAGCCCCTAGCGAAGGGCCTATACTCTTTCTGGGATCCACCATTCGGTTACGGTCTATGTGAGGGTCTTGACAATTTCAAGTCAATCCAAGAATTTCAACATGATATCCACAATTGAGGACGATTATAACCTTTTGGGAATTCATAGGATTGAAGTAAAATTGTTTAGACAAAAACCGACATGAAGTCTGTGACGTGTTATTTTCGAAAGAATATGGACATCGCATTTCGGCTTTTGAAGCTTGGCTTACACCCATCACAGCGACCGTAGGCGCTGCTAAGGGGGAAACAGTATACCGTTGACCCTATGGGGAAGTCAAGTGAGCTCCCTTATGCCCCAGGTTTACCGTCTCGGGTTTGAGATTCTAAGATGCTTTTCAAAAAACGTGCATGTGTATGAGGTATCTATGAGTTCGAAAAATCATTTTGAAAGCACGTAAAGAAAACAAGAAAATCATTTTTTTCCTTTTTTACTTGTTTTACCCCTTTTTTGGGGAATCACTCACCACGCAATGCACATATATATATACAAATAAGATAAGCGAAAAAACGCCCCTGCAAAACAGAGGTTAGGGAACAGATATATACACCCCAAGTAAGGCACATAAAGCATGGCACACACAAAGATTTAGAGTCTAGCCCACTTTAAAACAACTCCCCAGCAGAGTCGCCACTGTGAGAGCCCGCGCCCGAGATGATCGGATCACCGCGAAATGACCGCCCGTGAAAGAGGTTCGCGCCCGTCTCGTGCTGATGCGCTTTTGGAAATGCGCTCGGTTCTCACACAATGGTTTCCTCTTGATGCTGTGATTTGATTGCAAGAGTCGCCACCTCATTTTGATTTTAGGAAAAATGAAGAAAAAACCTTTTTGAGAAAATGGGTTCGGGGGCTAAGTTACGAGAAGAGAAGGGGTTAGGCACTCTTCTCGCCCGTGATGGTCTCTATATGCGTGCCACTTATATTCAATTTTATTCCTTTTAATTTGGATTTTATGCCCTACCAAAAAATGGTGATGAAATATATATGGAGGTCTTCCTATTCTAGGAAGTTTCATTTTTATTCACAACCGGGAACTCGGTTTGAGTGGATTCCCCGATTGGTTTTCAAGAATGGTTTTGATCATATCAAGCAATAATACATCCACGGGAGGGGAGATTTACACAATTACACATATACAAAAAATAGGGGAGACAAATCCCACAAATAATAATAAATATCCTCGACGGTGCTTTTGTTGATTTCGGTGACACTTTCCGTCCCCGAGCCGTCGTACCTGTCCTAAAATCAATCCGATTCCAAAACTAAAAATTGGGGGTTAATCCCTGAATACTAGGGATCACAAGGGAGATTTTGTAGACTTTTTTGGACCAAGTTTAGGCCCCAAACACATGCAATAAAGTTGATCACAAAATTCAGCCCAGAAACTGGAAGTGCAGAATCTGAATTTTTGAGTTTGAAACATATGTTTGAAAGGAGCACTTAAACTGATCCAAAAAATGTATAAAAAATATGATAATCATCATGGGTTCGTGTAGAACAAAATCCATGTTTTGATCTTTGTCCAGAAAATTATTTTTCATCAAGTTTGAAGCCCAAGAACACAGCAAGGTACCACAGTGAATAAACAACTCAGAATCACTGAGACCCAAATTTATGCATGAAAATATGATCTAGGCATGGAATATGAATATTAAACTTTAGTATCATATATTTCAACATGTTATGAACAACTTTTGTTCTTTGACCTAAACCAGAAAACCACTCTAAGATGGATTTACAAGCTCATCAAAATCAAGCCTCTATACAGAAAGTAAAAACTGATTATATGAGGCATGATTATAGACCTCAAAACACTACTATATCTTCAAACCAAGGCATGAAACTCAAGGACTTTGATATTTAACATGTTAACAACATTATCCAAGATCTATTTCTCAACAAATAATGATTTTCACATGCATGATCATGAAGGAAAGCCAAAGAGGGCAGATTTACGCCCTTTGAGAGAAACATGAAGATTTTCATACACAAATTAAAGCATATGAATATTATGACTATTATGAACATATATAAACATAATAAAATGAGTATTAGCATCACATGATCATCATTTATATACATAAACAAAGCTTTACAAAGCTAAAAAAAACATGGAAGATGAAGGAAACCTAGTCATTATTTGACTAGGTTCCAAACCACTCCCAATATTGCTTACATATCTAAAGAGCCAAGGTTTACATAGAGTTTTACCTAGCTTTTGAGATTATGGGTGCTCCCTTTGTCAACCAAGGGAAGACTTTTTCTTTTCTTTTTGCTTTGTGTTTGATCAAAGTTTTGGCTTTGATGTGTTTTTTGTGGTTTGTTTGGTGATTTATGGGTGGTGTAGGGGTGGTGTATGAGTGGTGGTGTGGTGATGGTGTGGTGGTGGTGTTCTTGTTGAGAGAGAATGAGAGTGGAGGATGGTAGGGTTTTTTTTCTTTTTGTTTTTGTGTCTCCCTTTTTGAAATGGATGAGAGTGGTGTATATAGGAGGAGGGAGGTGGTAAATTGGTTGTAACTTGGAGGGGGGAGGTTGTAAATTGGTGGATTCATCATCTATCCTTCTTGACTAAGGCTAAAAGTCATCTTCCTTATCTCTGTTCCCGCTTTCCGCTCCGCAACTGCTCCGTTGTGCGCGTCTCCGGTGTCCCGGTTGTCCGCGAGTCCAACATGAAAGTTGCTCGGAATATTTTTCTGGTCAGGCCGGTATATCTGAAATATTTTTATGAGTAAGGAACGACAATAATATATTTTTTCCTCTTCTTGACCAATTGATAAGATATTTTGAGATATTTTCCAATTTGGATAACCATCTATCCGGCTCCGGCTTTTCGCTCCGTAACTGCTCCGTTGTGCGCGCCTCCGGTGTCCCGGTTGTCCGTGAGTCCAACATGAAAGTTGCTCGGAATATTTTTCTGGTCAGGCCGGTATATCTGAAATATTTTTATGAGCAAGGAACGACAATAATATATTTTTTGCTCTTCTTGACCAGTTGATAAGATATTTTGAGATATTTTCCAATTTGGTTAACCATCTTTCCGGCTCCGGCTTTCCGCTCCGTCGTGCGCGCTCCGGTGACCCGGTTGTCTGCGGGCCCAACATGAAAGTTGCTTGGAATAATTTTGTGATCACGCCGGTATATCTGAAATATGTCAATTAGCAAGGAAAGGTAATAATATATTTTTAATGCACAGAATGGATAACAGCGAGCAGTTCGGGGGGTTGCGGGCCCCGTTTCCGGTCCCGCACCTCGAAAAACGAAATTTTTTCCTGTTTGCTCGTTTTTTCGCTCTGATCATGAATTTGAAGTCCGTTTATCCATTCGATGCACCGATAAGGCTCACGGCAGTCCCTCACAGCCAAATCGAGGGTTTTAGGTCAATTTTCGGGTTTAGACCGATTCAAGGTGGGTTTTTAGGGGTGCGGGATCAGGGTATCTACAGTGTGACCGGTAAATAAACACAAAATTAAAACAGTTCAAGGGTCTAATTCTGTTCTGATGCAGGCAACTGTGCCTCACCCCACTGTTCTGTTCAGTCCCTGAAACCTGTTCTAGTCCTGGAAGTTGGCCCAGAAGCGCGCGCCTCAGGCTGGTGTTGTGGAAAGCGCGCGCCTGGCGCATTTTATATGGGAGGTGCCCGCTTCTGGGCTGACCTGTCAGATTGTCAGAAACTTATGGACTCAAGGGATTGCCCTGGTCCTGATTGTGTGATGAAACCCCTGCAATGTTTGTTAGCATGAAATAATAGGAAGAAATAGGAAGAACACATGGAAGGTGGGCGATTCTGTAATTTAATGTGGGACGCGCTCGCTTTGGACAATGAAGGCTCGAGGCGCGCGCTTCCCATATCAATTTCCAGAATGCCTAGAAAAGTGAATTATGAACAGAAACACAAGTTTAACCCTCAAGCAGTCCCCAGCGGAGTCGCCACTGTAGATACCTGTGAATACCCCTTTCCGATGAAGCGACGCATGGGAAGTATGTTGTGATTATTTTTATTTACAAAGGGAATATTCTTAACGACATTAAAATTATGAGAGTCGCCACGCCGTTTTAATTAAATCCAAAACATTGAAAAAAGCATGTTTAATGGGTTCGGGGGTCAAATTACAACAAGAGAAGAATATTGGACGTTATCACTCCTATTGCCCGAATTGATCGGTCTTTCTATCATGATGAATGTGTTAGTAGTGTGTTAGTGATTGAGACCGGATCCGAAGATTGCCTACGTTCCTCTCAATGTGAGAAGCTCAGGTCAGCGTAGTTCGCAGAAGAATTTAGAATAGGCAGAAGAATCGGGATCATGCATAATGAGGGGGGAATTACCTAAATATTAGGGTTTAGAAGTAGTTCCTAGATCATCCTCGGGTTGATGAACCCTCGATCATCATCGGCTATGAAATAACATATAATTATGAAGATCGCAACCCTAAATATAGCATAAATAAGGTTTTAATCTATGAACACGAAGAACATGCGAAGAACATATTATGAACATATGAATGAGCATGCAAAGAATATGAAGAAACTATGAATAAACATGTACGAACATGAATATAAAAGATCTACATTAAAAATAATGCAAGAACACGAAGAAAAAGTTAGAAAACTTACCTATGTTGGCAAGAAATAAACCTTGATCTTCTTGGGTGTTTGAATGCTTAATTAGGGAGAAAATTGTGTTTAAGAACTCCAAAACTCGTACTTTAGAGCTCTCAAACTCGGATCCTTAAACCAATAGCCTGGAGTGGTTTATATAGTAAACTGATGGGAGGATCTGATGGTCCAGATCATCCGGCGCAAGGTTGGCCGCCTGGCCATTGTTGATGCCGGTGACAATAGTGGCCGCGTGGCCAAGATCAACGCGGAGCAATGTTGGCCGCGTGGCCAAGGTTGCCGGCTGACTTGATTTTCAAGCTAGGGTTTCACTGTTGCTTTATGGTAACCCTCAGTTGCCTATTTTGATGGATTTTGTCATAAATGAGATATTTTGGGAATCCAGGACAAGTCTTTGAAAGGTTTCTAATTCCTATAAAGTCCTTGTATATTTGGGAAAGTCCTAATAAACTCATTTTCAGATCGGGTACTAACAGTAGCCCCTCGGCGACGCTTCTTGCAAGGCAATGTGGGGTCGACGATAAAAGAAGGATCCGTCTGAAACATGAGTTTCAAAACAGATGAAAGGTAAGGGAACGGCTGAACCTTGACAGGCGACCTACGTATCCGCGGGCGAATCAAGCCAAACGTAGTTCAAATCTGATGGAAATTGGGAAGGACTGTCCTCTGATGGGGAGCAACGTCTTCTACTGGGGAAAATGGACCTGCTGGGGATGAGAGATGACCGCGTCGGTCGGGTGGCTGAACCTTTTCAGGTTTCCTACGTATCCTCTGAGGAATCAAGCCGGTCGTAGTTCAGAGATCTACTGGGGATAAAACGAGATATCGGACTCCTGCTAGGGATAATAAACCTACGGGCACTATCCTGTACGAAGAACGAATCATTCGTAAGCAAAGAAGTTATTTGGACTACGCTGTCTAAATAATCCCAAGATGAAATGGTAAACGCAATCAGGATCGCCAGGGTTCCTGCCGATTGCGCTAAAGTAATAGATGTCTGATCTCTCGCGAACAGAAACGCCGAGGCTTCTGCCAACCACGATCGATCTAGGATGCGTATGTCATAGAGGCGCCGAAGTCTCTACAATCATACGAATCTCGATAATAGATGCTGGATCTTTCGCAAATAGAAACGCCGAGGCTTCTGCCAATTACGATTGATCTAGGACGGTATGTCATAGAGGCGCCGAAGTCTCTATAACCATACGAATCCTAAGCAAATATATGGTGAAGAATGGAAATTTTAAGGGGCTTTCCGTACCCAAAGGTAACGAATATCAGTCAAAGTAGTGTTAAAGGCATTTAAAATGAATTAAAGGGAAAAGATCAGGGGCAAAAGTGGAATTTTATCTGAAGGGTCAAGGTTAGCCGCGTGGCCAAACACACTGGTTTGCAAAAGTGGCCGCATGGCCAAGACCGCTGAGTGGTCAGATCTCCTTCACGCGGATTGCTGATCTGACGGCTGGGGTTGCAAGGGCAAAAGTGGCCGCGTGACCAAGGAGGGCAAAAGTGGCCGCGTGGCCAAGGATGCCGACGGGCTGACTCCTTGGTCACATCACCAGACACCTCCCCTCTTCTTCTTCTTTCTTCTTTCTTCTTCTTCCTTCCTCCATTGTTTAACGAATTAGAGAGAGAAAATTGGGTTTTTTAGAGGGAGAAAGCTTGGATTTTGATAATCTTGAAGACTTCGTTTCACATACTTCTCGAAGCTATGGCGGATTGGATCAATGAGGCGTTATTTAGGGATTTCCCGGGCCAAGGTGGGTATGTGATTCCACAACAAGAGCCGCAAGGAGAGGGGCACGGTAATGCTCAGGGCGGAGGTAATGTAGGGGCTGACCCAGGAGCGGGCTTTGAAGCGGCGCCCTTGATTCCACGGGGCGGTTTGAGACCTCGCGCCGCGACTCGGAATTATCGCGATAATCTGCTGCGGTCTACGTTCGACCAAGAGTACGATTTTTACGTCGACTCTGAGCGTCATTGGTCGATGGGGCTTCCGGAGACGCGAGAGGTAAATTTCGAATTTTTATTCCTCTCCTTCTCGCACATTTGTATGTTTTATGCACATAATATGAAATGCTGGAATAATGGAATGCTAGAATTTAAATTGCTGGAATTGTAAATTGCTAGAATGGTAACGTACCTGTGCTGTGTTTACCTGCAGAGGATTAAGGCTCGTGGGTCCACAGTGACGGTGGGCAAACTGTGGGCGTCTCTGCCGGAGGGACCGGGCGGTTTGCGTGCTCGGATCGAGGCTATGGGCTTTGGCCCATTCTTTGACAGTGTCCGCATGGTCGGGGCTACCTTGAAGGTGGCAGCGGTGATAGAGGTGTGCCGGGAGTTCTGGTGGGATACCACCCATACCTTCCATTTTAGTTGGGGAGAGATTACCATCACGCCGACGGATTTCGCGGCCATCACGGGGTTGAGGTTCACCGGTATCCCTTTGCCTTTTGATGAGAGCTTGGCGGAGCGGCGGGACTATAGACAGGCTCTGCTGGGAGTTGACACCGACCTAGGAGGGGGTGTCAAGGGTTATGGAGTGGAGGCCGGAAAGGTGAATCGCTTGGTGGAGGTGGCTATTGAATCCTTTAGTAGGGGGGAATATGATTTGGATTGTTTGGTCCGGCTGTTTTTATGGTACAGCTTCTCAGAGATTTTGTTTCCCAGTGGGGCTACTGTCTGCCGGTACTCACTGCTAGGGGCTTTTGTGGACTTGGACTTAGTCGGTGGGATTTCTTGGGGTGGAGCCGGTTTGGCTGAGATTTACCGGGCTTTGGACCATTGCTCGAGGGCTAGCTCGTCGGCCTTTGACGGGTTCCAGTTCGCCTTTGAGGTGTGCTCTTGACTACCCTTATTTTCACTTGTTGAGATTTCTGTTTTATCTTTTGGTCTGAAATATCTCTCATATTACATGCACAGGCTTGGGTTTACGAGATCTTTGGTGTCGCCCCTTTTCAGTTGGTGATGAGTGTTAACAAGGTTGTTCCCATCATGTCGTATTGGTGCAAGGGCAACAGGGCTCCTTCCCGCAGACACCGGGACAGGAAGACAGTGGATGCTGCTGATCTAAGGAGGGTGTTCGCGATGTCTGAGCCTATCGGGGTTAGATTTTACCCATGGAGTCCGGCCAATGAGGCTTCGGTGGGTCCCTTTGTGGTGGATTTGACCGCTTCGAGGGTTCTGCTTGTGGGTCTCACCGGGGAGGCCATGTATCTTGGGGAGAGGGTGGTTCGTCAGCACAGGGCTGGTGCGTTACCGTGGGCTCCTTATGACCCTCCTCGGGATATGCTCCGTCCCGCGAGGCTGGCGACTTTCTTGGCTCCCACTCCGGCAGAGCATTACAGGGGGAGTGACGACTATGCCGGTTACGTGCGGACACGGCTGATCAGCCCTCAGGTTCGGGCTAGGATGTTGTCTGGAGAGGGGTCGAGCTCGGCCCGTTATGTTGGTCGGAGTCGGCCTTTGGTTAACATGCCCCTTCGCTCGAGTAGCGTGAGAGTGATGAAGGGCGGCCGGGAGATGGAGCTTAGCTTGGAGCCGACTGATGCAGATCTTGTTGAGGAGACATTCATTCCTCCGCCCGACGCTGGGGTATGGCTTTGTGCTTTATATCAGTCATGTTCGCACACACTTATTTCTTTCTTCATTGTAATCGTTGCCTTGGTTTCATTTTCAGGTGACTCGGGAGGCCTATATCCGTTCAGCTCGGCGGGAGAACGTGTTGATGCGCTTACTGAGGGAGGCGTACCATTCATGTACTTGTCAGAGGGACGACGTTGCGTCACCCCAGCGTCGGGAACGATCTCCGAATGGTGCGGGCTCTTCTCATATTGGTGGTCGAGCGGTCCGGGGACGGAGTTCGGGTGCCGGTAGCTCTCGGGCTTTAGCGCGGCGTGGAGACACCACAGAGGAGGATTCTGATTAGGCGGGATCCATCTTCATTTCCTACACTGTTAGCTAGTAGAGAGAGGGATATGTATGTACAGGACAAATGTATAAAATGCATGTATGTATATTATGTTCTAAAATGCAATTTTATTGTGGGAGCCTACTTGTGCAAACTAGTTATTTTACAAATGTTCCTAATTTTATACAATGCATGAGCCATGGAAGGGGGCAGGTACGTAGTTGCATGGATCCGTCACGAAGTGGGAAGAAACAAACTGGATTTCTGCCTGGAGCAAGGTTGGCCGCATGGCCATGGTGGGGCTAGAACAATGTTGGCCGCCTGGCCATGGCAAGATCCGGGGCAAAGTTGGCCGCGTGGCCTAGGACGAAATTGGCCGCCCGGCCAAAGGCAATATCGGCCGCGGGGCCAGGGGCAATGTTGGCCGCGGGGCCACATCATGCGCCGCCTCCGGTTTTCCTTTTCCTGGCAAGAATCGGGAGTTGTGCACTATTTAATGAACCCTTTGCAGCCATACAAACGTACCAGCAACCTTTTGAGCAGTTTTTTGAGTTCCTTTTTAGCCAATTTTCTTGCTCTTTGCCATGGATCAAGAGGCTAGAATCACAAGTCTTGAGAAGAAAGTCTTTATAACTTCTTTGGAGAAGTGGGTTGCCAAACTTCCTGGTTCGAGTCGTAGGAAACTTGATGAACGGTATGGGATAAAGTGCCTTTGGTCACTTTTGCACATGAACTCCAATACCTACCTCTTGCAAGCTTGTGGTAAATTTTGGAATGATACCCTCCATGTCTTCAACTTTTCATTCAACGAGATAACACCCACTTATGAAGATATCGCAGCATTATGTGGCTACGAAGGGAAGGGTAAAGTTGCCTTGCCTTTTGACTTCGTTTGCTTGAGGGACAAGTTGGTGACCTTTGGCGTAACCGCGGATGACTTTGATAGGTATGCTAGGGGCGGTTATGTCGACCTTTCTTGGATGCCACAACACTTCATGCATGCAGACGTGACCTCTAACCGCTCCTTGGACCATCTTGCACTGTGCTTGTTCAGCTCTATCCTTTTCCCTTCTGAGGTGGGATTTGCCAGTGAAGGATGTTTGGGCATGGTGAACTTGGCTCGTTTAGGTTATGATATTGTACCGGCCATTCTTGGGGAGATGCTCTGTGGGATTCCCCATCTCGCGGCTTATGGTGGGATGCCTTGTGGTAGTGATAGGCTTTTGACCATGTGGTTGCAAGAGCGGCTTCGAGTGAATAAACCGGCGGCTTCTCTGAAGGTGGCCCCATGGATGCACCGCATTAGAGGCATGGTGGAGCGGTTTGAGGGCATGACTCTCAAAGGTTGGGAAAAGTATTTGGCGGAAATGGTGACTGACGACATTCAGTGGGTGGTGCCTCATTGGCACATTCACTCTGTCAGGGAGAAACAAGTGGGGCTTCACATGATCAAAGTTCCGACCCTTTCTGGAACTACTTTTTACTATCCCTCTAGAGTGCTTCGTCAGTATGGTTTGGTGCAGACCATCCCGGAGGGTTGGGACGAGGAGAGAGATGATTTTCCCTTTGGGGTACTTCAGTTGGATGATAGTGCCTCAGTCCTTCTTTCTCAGATGTGGGGCGAGGCTGGCTTTAGTCGTAGGACCTTCCTCATGCGCTCTAGCAACATCTTCCTGCCACGCGAGTATTTGGACTGGTATATGGGGAGACTTGGGCATGCGGAGCAGACTCTAGAGACCCTAAGGGGCACTATCTTGGGATCCTGTGCTCCAAGTTTTTCATTGAGAATTAAGGAGGCTGAGGCTTATGAGAGGAGGATGAGTAAGAGCGTGGCTAACGGGGGAGGAGAAGAAGTGGGGGTGTCAAAGAAGAGGAAGGGCGAAGAGGCTCCTAATGGCAAGGCTAAAGGTGTTAGCGAGTTCGAAAGAAGATTTTGTGAGAATCCTAGCAAGAAGAAAGTTCGCCGTGGGCAAAGCAAGAAGAAAGGGACCGAGGGCACAAACGGCATTAAGGAGTAATCCCGAGCGTCTCTCCATAGTCGTGCAGACACATTAGTTTAATTTAGTTACTTCTTGTTTTAGTTTCAATTTCAGAATAGGTTATTTACTCAAAAAGTATGTCAAGCTTAGACTCATCAAATAAGCGTTAACATGCAATGACTATGGAAATAAAAGTTTTTGCTTTCAGAAAATACAACTTCTATCTTTATTTCTTTGTGACAAGATTTGGATGTTTATTTGTTTTTTAGACCGCACCTTTTGAAAGGCTGCCTACGTTCCCCTTTTACAAATAGGACTAAGGGGCTCAGGTCACCGTAGTTCACTCCAGTCAGACTAGAATGATTTTAAAGAAAGGGAAGACAGAAGAGGGAATGCTCTAACTTTTGCCTAGACCGCCCTTGCGGGTTTTCGATCTAGCGAGCTTTGTACGCACCCTTATTTTGCATAGACCGCCCTTTGCGGGTTTTCAGTCTATCGGGCTTCTTTTTGCGTAGTAATTTTTTTTTTTTTTTTTTTTTAAGAGGGGGAGTCTAGTCATAGTAGCGCCTGAGCTTGCTGAGGTTGACCGGTTCCTTGAACGGGTTGCCATCCAAATCTGCCATTCTGACCGCTCCTCCGGAGAAGATCTTCTGTACTACAAATGGCCCTACCCAAGTGGGGGCCCATTTCCCGAGGGGGTTGAATTTGTTGGGTAAGCGTGCTTTGAGCACCAAGTCTCCTTCCTTTATGTCCACAGGCTTGACCTTTTTATTGAAGGCTTTTGTCGTTCTTCTTTGATAGGCCCGGATGTGTTCCATGGCCTTCAATCTGCGTTCGTCGAGCGTTGCCAATTGATCATAGCGACTACGAAGCCATTCTACCTCATTCACTTGGTTCTCGAGCAAGATCCTCAAAGATGGCACCTCCAACTCAATAGGGAGCACTGCCTCCATGCCGTACGTCAAAGCGTAAGGGGTCTCTCCAGTAGCGGTGCGAACTGACGTTCTGTACCCCCAAAGTGCTAATGGTAACTTTTCGGGCCAATCCCGTCCTTGCGAAGCCATCTTGCGAATTATCTGCTCTATCGTCTTGTTGGCCGCCTCAACCGCGCCGTTAGTCTGTGGGTAGTATGGGGAAGATTTCTTTCGTTCGATCTTGAATTCTGCAAGCAAGCGAGCACACTCGGCTTCGAAATGACTGCCATTGTCTGATATAATGAGGTTAGGAACCCCATACCGACACATGATGTTCTCTTTGATAAACTGTGCTACCTTCTTGGAATTCAGCACCTTATAAGACTGAGCTTCGACCCACTTCGTGAAGTAGTCGACTGCGACGAGGACGAATTCATGACCATTACTACCGGCCGGTGAGATCTTCCCAATAATGTCTATACCCCACGTGGCGAATGGCCAAGGCTTGGTGGAACTATACAATTCGTGTGGGGGGATGTGGTTGAGGTTGGAGCATACTTGGCACTTGTGACACCGTCGAACCCATTGAATACAGTCTGTCTCCATGGTAATCCAATAATAACCCAGCCGAGTGATCTTCTGTCTAAGCATCCTCGCATTCATGTGGGGTCCGCACAACCCGTTGTGTACTTCTTCCATTATTGCTCCAGCTTTCTTGTTGTCGACACATAAGAGCAACAGACCGTCGTAATGCCTCTTGTACAAAGTATCGTCTAACAGCACAAACTGCCCCGCCAATCTTTTGAGTGCTTGCAGACTCTTGGCCTTCACATCTCCGTCAAAGGACATCTCTCCGTGCTTAAGGAACTTGTAGATTTGGGCGTACCACTGATCTCCATTTACCTCTGCATCGATCTGGATCTCACAGCAATAGGCGGGGTTCTCCCTACGTCCAACCCTGAAAGGTTTCACGGACCTTCCTTCTGGAATTTCAACTAAGGAGGCTAATGTAGCTAGAGCATCTGCGAACCTATTTCTGTCTCGTGGCAGGAAATGGAAGCTAACTTCTTTGAACTGTGCTATCAACTCATCCATGTAACCTTGGTACCGCTGCAGGCAAGGATCAATAGTTTTCCATTTCTTCGTCGTTTGGTTAATAATCAAAGCAGAGTCTCCATACACTTCTAACTCTTTTACGTTGCGCTCTAGGGCGGCCTCCAATCCGGCTATACACGCCTCATACTCGGCGGCGTTGTTGGTTGCTGAAAAGTTTAGCTTGATGGCTATGGGAATGTGCTCATCCTTGGGATCAATAAGTAGGAGTCCGACTCCATTCCCTCGTTTGTTTGCAGCTCCGTCAAAGAATAATTGCCACCTTTCTGCGATCTCAATTGCGAAAATGTCATCATCCGGGAACTCGGGGTCGGGTCCTCTCGTCTCGGTGCTTGGAGCGTCTGCGAGCTGATCGGCCATTGCCCTCCCCTTGATTGCCTTCCTCGGTACATAAGTAATGTCGAACTCTCCCAAGAATACCGACCATTTAGCGAGTCTCATAGAAAGAGATGGTTTATCGAACAGGTACTTGATAGGATCCATTTTCGAGACCAGCAAGATCGGATGGGATACCATGTAGTGTTTGTGTCACGACCCGAAATCTAGGCTCTATTTTATTAGTAATAAATGATTATTGTTTAATTATTTGCTTATTTATTTATTTAAATTATTACTTATTTAAATATTTATGTGTGCATTTTATGTGTTATAATATTTACGCCTAGCATTTTATTTGGGTCATTTGGGCTAGTGTAGAAGTATTGGGTCTTAATTGTTAGTGGGGAGTTTAATTGAAAAGGTAGTATTGGGGGAGGGGCCTTTTTGTAACATTTCAAATATTTCTTCTTCTCCTCCCTACTTCCCTCACCTCCTCCCTCACCCTCACCATTCTTCTTCCCAGCATCTCTCTTCCTCTCTCTAGCAAATTTGGGTAAGTTTTCTTCTTTATCTTCTCTCTTCATTTTCTCCTTCTTCCTCTCATCTTCTCTCATTTCTTAAAACGTGAAACATGTTTAGATCGTCGATAGCATCGTAGGAAGCCAAAAAGATTTGAAATCCATCAACTTTGAGAATTTGCAAGTAAGTTGCTTTTCCCCCATTTTAATGCTAAGATGTTCATATCATGCTTAGATATTGTTTGATGTGTTCCATTTAAAGTTTGGATGAGTTTTGAATTTGTTTGGAATTTATTTGGGTTTTTTTGATCAAAATGGTGAAATCTTGAATGTTGGGTTTGATTCTTGATTTCGGTTGTTAAATGTTGTTTTGGGAGTCTTTTTAGACTTATAAGTTGTTTTGGCACTTTAGTATATGAGTTGGAATGTTGGATTTTGGGTTGATTGTGTTTTGGGTTTGAAAATGGAAGAACCCATGTTGTTCTTCCCGATTTCTGGAAATCCAGAGCATTGTGCGACCGCACAAAACTTCCTGGGCGGCCGCGCATCTTTCTGAAAGCTTTTGTTCTTGTTTTGGGACTTTTTGGGCGACCGCACGACCCAATTTGGGCGGCCGCACAGTCCTCTGAAAACTTTACATTTTGTTAAATTGTGTAGTTAAAGAACGTGCTTTGGTTTAAGTCTTGGGTGTCCTTCTAGTTGACCTTAGTGAACATTGTAGTACACCTTAGTGATGAGATTGGGTCCTTTGTGATCAAGGTTGTGTTTGAAATGCACTAATTGTTAATTTGGACTTTTGAGCACCTTTATTGTGCATTGTTGGTTCGTTTCATCTTCTTGGTGACTATTTGGCATGGTTCCCTACTTTGGAACCTTAAGTTGTTTATTCATGCTAAATCATTATTACTTAGCATTTATTTGAAAGTCCAGCTGGTACTTTGTGTGTGTTTGGGCGATGGGAAAGATTATAATGGCAAAGCCAAGTCCATTATAATGTTGACCATTGTTTTGCCCCCTTCTTTACCCCTTCTCCAGATTGGCCTTGGAAAGGATAAGTCAGCGTTCCTTTGTGAATGTATCTGGCTAGCGGGTATGACTTTGTGTCATGATCCTTGTCCTTTGTGACACTGTTATGGTTATTGGTTCCGGTACCGGGGTTTTCTCTTCGGCTTTCATGCTATTATGAAGATGATGATTGTTGATTATTGAAGCTGCGCAGCGATCCTTTATTTGGATGTTCCGGTTTGGAAAACCTTGGCTATATCCTTTGTTATGTGTTTATTTCCGCTGCTATCTGTTATGTGATAAATGCTATGTGCTATGTGATATTTATTATTGCTTATAGTATATTGCATCATAGCATGTCATGTAGTTGCATTAGTAACTTATTGAGATTTATCTCACCCCTTTTCTTTTATCTTTGTTTTTCCTTAACCCCCCCCCCCAGGTGCTAAGGATTAGTCTCGCTGATCACGAGATTGAGGACGTCGAGTGTGGATCCGTTCTTTTGGGGAAAGTTGTATAGGTTGGTTTACATTATATCAATGTGTAACCTTTTGGGGATTGTACCAAACATTGACGTCATTAGGATTTTGTATATTTGTATTTTGTTGGGCATAAACTTGTGGAAGTTTATGATAGTTGTATTTGGTTTTATTAAACTTGGTTTTGTAAACTTTGGATCATTACCTTTTGGTATCAAATGAAATTTTTAACTTCAGTATTTCTGAGTTTTGGTTTTAGAGTCGACGTCCAGCTCGCGGTCCCGGGGCCCGCGGGGTCCGGGGTCGCGACAGTTGGTATCAGAGCTATGGCATTAGTTCTATGTATAAGTCTAGGTGGATTAGTATGACCTAGGTGGGTAGTAGTGTGCGGAGTGATTAACGGTTGATGTTTTATGCAGGTAATTGTTCTCAATGTCTGGAAGAAGAAACAGAGGAGGTGCTAGTGGGGCACAGAATCAGAATGATACAAGGGAAGAGGCCCGTGCCATGTTTCAAGGCATGTTTGAGGCGGCCATGAAGGCCATACATGATCAAGGTCCGAGGGTAGAACAAGCTCCACCCCGTTATGGTTTGGAGCAATTTCTGAAGTTGAAACCGATTGAATTCAATGGGGAACCCGATGTAAGGAAGGCTGAGTTATGGATTGAGTCTATGGAGAAGATTTATGATGTGTTTGGGTGTTCGGATGAGGATAAAGTCCGGTTCGCGGCTTACAAGCTTGTGGGAGCCGCCGAGCATTGGTGGAAGGGTGTTAAAGCTACTTGGGATGATACTCACACGGTGTATGCGTGGGAGTTGTTTGTGCGCAAATTCAAGGAGCATTTCATTCCGGTTGTTGATCAAAACCGAAAGGAGATCGAGCTACTCAACCTAGAGCAAGGTGTGTTGTCTATAGCACAATACTCGGCTAAGTTCATAGAATTAGCCCGATATTGTGACTATTTGGTGAGGACCGAGGAACAAAAGGCTATGAGATTCATTCGGGGATTGAAGACCTCCATCCGTACTCAACTTATTGCTCAACGAATTGTGACTTTACAAGATGCGGTGGACCGAGCTTACTTAATAGAGCAAGATATTGGGGAGCATAAAAGGAAGACCGAGGTAGCTAACCCGAGCAAGCCGGGAGGGCAAAGCAAGCCACAACACCGTTCCGACACTCGAGGTAACTTTGGGGGACAATCTCAGTTCCGAGGGCAACCGACCCCAAGGAACCCGGGTACCACTTCCGGGAACCAAGGGAGCCAAATGAGGAAGCCTTTTACCTTTTGTCAGAAGGTAGGCCATGCGGAGGATAAGTGTTGGAAAAAGCAAGGAAGGTGCACCAATTGTGGTGAAATGGGGCACTTTGCGAGAGAGTGCCCGAGGTACCGAGGTCAAGCATCCGGGTCAGGAGTTGGTTTTAATCAAGGTCAGAAAAGGGATGCAGCTGGGAAGCCCAAAGTTCAAGGGAAGGTTTATGCTATGAATCAACAACAAGCTACCGATGATCCATCCGTTATTGGAGGTATTGTTTCTGTGTCTAATGTGAGCGCACGAGCGTTAGTAGATCCAGGATCATCTCATTCATACATTTCTGTGCAATTTTCTTCCATGTTAAATGCTGCATTCGAGTCTTTACCGTACGTGCTAGAGGTGTCGACCCCTATAGGAGAATGCTTGATGTCTGATCGAGTCTTTCGTGCTTGTGATGTGGTTATTTGTGGTCGAGTCCTTTGTGCGGATTTGGTGGTTCTTCCTATCCAAGACTTTGATGTCATTTTGGGTATGGATTGGTTGAGCAAGTTTCATGCTTCTGTTGATTGCCGTGAGAAAACTGTTACTTTTTCTATTCCCGATGTGCCTAAATTTGTGTTTGAGGCTTGTCCTCTGAGTAGAAAGGTTCGCCTAATTTCTTTTATGAAAGCGAGAAAATTATTGCATAGTGGTTGCGAGGGGTTTTTGGCTAGTGTTCTTGATACTAGGAAGGAATCCCCTAGTTTTGATAGTGTTCGGGTAGTCCGGGAATTTCCCGATGTTTTCTCTACCGAGTATGATATGCCTCCCGATCGTGAGATTGAGTTTTGTATAGATCTTTTGTCGGGTACGGCTCCGATTTCGAAAGCGCCTTATAGGTTAGCTCCCGCAGAGTTGAAGGAATTAAAGGTTCAGTTGCAAGAGTTGCTTGATCGAGGATTTATCCGCCCTAGTGTTTCCCCGTGGGGAGCACCGGTTTTATTCGTGCGGAAGAAAGATGGTTCGTTGAGGTTGTGTATAGATTACCGGAAGTTGAATCAGGTTACGGTGAAGAATAAGTATCCTCTACCGCATATCGATGATTTGTTTGATCAGCTTCAAGGGTCCGTTGTGTTTTCCAAGCTTGATTTGAGGAGTGGGTACCATCAGTTGAAGGTTCGATCGGAGGATATTCCGAAGACTGCTTTTCGCACTCGGTATGGTCATTACGAGTTCTTGGTTATGCCGTTTGGGTTGACGAACGCGCCGGCCATGTTTATGGATTTGATGAACCGTGTTTTCCACCCTTATCTTGACTCGTTCGTGGTGGTTTTCATCGACGACATTCTTGTTTATTCTAAATCTCGAGGGGAGCACGAGCAGCATTTGAGGACAGTTTTATCCGTCCTTGCGAGGGAAAAATTATTTGCGAAGTTCAGTAAATGCGAATTTTGGCTCGAGAAGGTGTCATTTCTGGGTCATGTTATTTCGAAAGATGGGATTTCTGTGGACCCGTCTAAGATTGAAGCTATAGTGGATTGGAAGAAACCCGAATCAGTGACAGAGATTAGAAGCTTTCTTGGTTTAGCCGGGTATTACCGAAGATTTATTGAGGGGTTTTCGAGGATTGCTACTCCGATGACTCAGTTGACCCGGAAGAATGTTCCGTTTGTGTGGACCGAGAAATGTGACAAGGGTTTCGAAGAATTAAAGAAGAGGTTGACTACCGCACCGATCTTGACTTTGCCTAATGGGAGCGATGGCCTAGTGATTTATAGTGATGCTTCGAAAGAGGGTTTGGGTTGTGTGTTGATGCAGAATGGGAAAGTAATCGCGTATGCTTCGAGGAAGTTGACCCCCTAGTGAGCAGAATTACCCGACTCATGATATGGAGTTGGCGGCGATAGTCTTTGCGTTGCACAAGTGGAAGCACTACCTTTATGGGGCGAAGTTTGAAATTTTTACCGATCACAAGAGTTTGAAGTACCTTTTCTCTCAGAAGGAATTGAACAACCGACAGCGCCGATGGATGGAATTGTTGAAGGATTATGATTGTACGATTTCTTATCATCCGGGGAAGGCGAATGTGGTGGCCGATGCGATTAGTAGAAAATCTTATGTGGCTTCGATGATGGTCCGTGAGTGGAAAATGCTTGAGGATGTTCGAGATTGGTCTCCTCGTGAATCGAGACATGGGGCTATTTTTGCGAATATTAGGGTGTCTCCGACCCTAATTCAGAGAATAAAGGAAGCTCAGAAGGAAGATCCCGAGTTGGTGAAGATAATGGGTAAACTGAAAGAGAAGAACTTCGAGGATTTTTCTTTGAGTTCGAGTGGAGTTTTGACTTTCCGTGGTCGTTTGTGCGTGCCCGATGTTGGTGGAATAAAGAGACAAGTTTTAGATGAGGGTCACAAATCGAGATATACTATTCATCCGGGTAGTACGAAGATGTATCAGGACTTGAAGCAACAATTTTGGTGGATTAATATGAAAGGGAAATAGCCGAGTATGTATCGAGGTGTTTAACTTGTCAGCAGGTCAAAGCCGAGCATCAGAGACCCGCGGGATTACTTCAGCCGTTAGAGATTCCCGGGTGGAAATGGGAGCATGTGACTATGGATTTCGTTACGGGACTGCCTCGTACCCGTAGGAAGTATGACAGTGTTTGGGTAATAGTGGATAGATTGACCAAGAGCGCACATTTCTTGCCTATTGATATCAGATATTCGATGGAGAAGCTTGCGACCCTTTATATCGATGAGATCGTTAGGTTGCATGGAGTTCCGGTTAGCATTGTGTCAGATCGAGACCCGAGGTTTACTTCTAGATTCTGGAAGGCGTTTCAGGAAGCGTTGGGTACAGATTTGCGTTTCAGTACAGCTTTTCATCCCCAGACCGACGGTCAATCAGAGAGGACTATTCAGATTCTCGAGGATATGTTGCGAGCTTGTGCGATAGACTTTTCTGATTCTTGGGATTCGCACCTGCCGTTAGTGGAGTTCTCTTACAACAACAGTTATCAGGCTAGTATTGAGATGGCACCGTTTGAGGCCTTATATGGAAGGAAGTGTAGATCGCCTATTTGTTGGGATGAGGTCGGTGAAGCGAAAGTTTTGGGTATCGATTTGCTTCGGGATTCGGTTGAGAAAGTTAGAGTTATCCGGGATAGATTGAAGACAGCCCAGAGTCGACATAAGAGCTACGCAGACAACCGAAGGCGAGATCTTAGTTTTCAGGTTGGTAATTTTGTGTTCTTGAAGGTGTCTCCGAAGGTGGGTATCCGAAGGTTTGGGAAGAAAGGCAAATTGGCTCCGAGGTTTATTGGTCCGTTTGAGATTTTGGGAAAGGTTAGACTCCTAGCGTATCGTCTTGCGTTACCGCCATCTTTGGACCGGTTGCACAACGTGTTCCACGTTTCTATGCTTCGGAAGTATGTTCATGATCCGTCTCACGTGTTACCGAGGATACCGGAAGATATTGAGCCCGATATGTCTTACGAGGAACGACCGGTTCGGATCTTAGATTCTAAAGTCCAAGAGTTGAGGAGCAAAAGCATTGCGTTGGTTCGAGTCCTTTGGAGGAATCATAATATCGAGGAGTCGACGTGGGAGCTTCGTGATGAGATCGAGAGGAAATTTCCGTGGCTTTTTGTTTAAGGTGAGTCTCGTTAAAATTCGGGTCGAATTTTCTTTAAGGGGGAGTGAATGTCACGACCCGAAATCTAGGCTCTATTTTATTAGTAATAAATGATTATTGTTTAATTATTTGCTTATTTATTTATTTAAATTATTACTTATTTAAATATTTATGTGTGCATTTTATGTGTTATAATATTTACGCCTAGCATTTTATTTGGGTCATTTGGGCTAGTGTAGAAGTATTGGGTCTTAATTGTTAGTGGGGAGTTTAATTGAAAAGGTAGTATTGGGGGAGGGGCCTTTTTGTAACATTTCAAATATTTCTTCTTCTCCTCCCTACTTCCCTCACCTCCTCCCTCACCCTCACCATTCTTCTTCCCAGCATCTCTCTTCCTCTCTCTAGCAAATTTGGGTAAGTTTTCTTCTTTATCTTCTCTCTTCATTTTCTCCTTCTTCCTCTCATCTTCTCTCATTTCTTAAAACGTGAAACATGTTTAGATCGTCGATAGCATCGTAGGAAGCCAAAAAGATTTGAAATCCATCAACTTTGAGAATTTGCAAGTAAGTTGCTTTTCCCCCATTTTAATGCTAAGATGTTCATATCATGCTTAGATATTGTTTGATGTGTTCCATTTAAAGTTTGGATGAGTTTTGAATTTGTTTGGAATTTATTTGGGTTTTTTTGATCAAAATGGTGAAATCTTGAATGTTGGGTTTGATTCTTGATTTCGGTTGTTAAATGTTGTTTTGGGAGTCTTTTTAGACTTATAAGTTGTTTTGGCACTTTAGTATATGAGTTGGAATGTTGGATTTTGGGTTGATTGTGTTTTGGGTTTGAAAATGGAAGAACCCATGTTGTTCTTCCCGATTTCTGGAAATCCAGAGCATTGTGCGACCGCACAAAACTTCCTGGGCGGCCGCGCATCTTTCTGAAAGCTTTTGTTCTTGTTTTGGGACTTTTTGGGCGACCGCACGACCCAATTTGGGCGGCCGCACAGTCCTCTGAAAACTTTACATTTTGTTAAATTGTGTAATTAAAGAACGTGCTTTGGTTTAAGTCTTGGGTGTCCTTCTAGTTGACCTTAGTGAACATTGTAGTACACCTTAGTGATGAGATTGGGTCCTTTGTGATCAAGGTTGTGTTTGAAATGCACTAATTGTTAATTTGGACTTTTGAGCACCTTTATTGTGCATTGTTGGTTCGTTTCATCTTCTTGGTGACTATTTGGCATGGTTCCCTACTTTGGAACCTTAAGTTGTTTATTCATGCTAAATCATTATTACTTAGCATTTATTTGAAAGTCCAGCTGGTACTTTGTGTGTGTTTGGGCGATGGGAAAGATTATAATGGCAAAGCCAAGTCCATTATAATGTTGACCATTGTTTTGCCCCCTTCTTTACCCCTTCTCCAGATTGGCCTTGGAAAGGATAAGTCAGCGTTCCTTTGTGAATGTATCTGGCTAGCGGGTATGACTTTGTGTCATGATCCTTGTCCTTTGTGACACTGTTATGGTTATTGGTTCCGGTACCGGGGTTTTCTCTTCGGCTTTCATGCTATTATGAAGATGATGATTGTTGATTATTGAAGCTGCGCAGCGATCCTTTATTTGGATGTTCCGGTTTGGAAAACCTTGGCTATATCCTTTGTTATGTGTTTATTTCCGCTGCTATCTGTTATGTGATAAATGCTATGTGCTATGTGATATTTATTATTGCTTATAGTATATTGCATCATAGCATGTCATGTAGTTGCATTAGTAACTTATTGAGATTTATCTCACCCCTTTTCTTTTATCTTTGTTTTTCCTTAACCCCCCCCCCCAGGTGCTAAGGATTAGTCTCGCTGATCACGAGATTGAGGACGTCGAGTGTGGATCCGTTCTTTTGGGGAAAGTTGTATAGGTTGGTTTACATTATATCAATGTGTAACCTTTTGGGGATTGTACCAAACATTGACGTCATTAGGATTTTGTATATTTGTATTTTGTTGGGCATAAACTTGTGGAAGTTTATGATAGTTGTATTTGGTTTTATTAAACTTGGTTTTGTAAACTTTGGATCATTACCTTTTGGTATCAAATGAAATTTTTAACTTCAGTATTTCTGAGTTTTGGTTTTAGAGTCGACGTCCAGCTCGCGGTCCCGGGGCCCGCGGGGTCCGGGGTCGCGACAGTTTGAGCTTCGTCACCACCCATACTAGGCCTATGCAGGTCTTCTCGAGCGCGGAGTAATTGAGCTCGCTACCTTGTAACTTTCGACTGACAAAGTACACTGCATTCTCAATCCGGGAATCTTTGGCTTCTTGTGCTAACATGGCTCCGACGGCGGTATCTGTCACAGTTAAGTACAGTAGCAACGGCTTCTCCTTATGCGGCGGGCGCAGGATTGGGGTATTCACCAAATATTGTTTAATCCTTTCGAAGGCTATCTGGCAGTCATGATCCCACTCCACACTGGCTGTCTTCTTCATTAACTTGAAAATTGGTTCGCAGATGGTGGTCAGCTGATTGATAAACCGACTGATGTATTGCAGGCGTCCCATGAATCCTTTTATCTCTGTCTCGGTACGGGGTGGCTTCATCTCCAGGATGGCTTGAATCTTCCTTGGGTCGGCTTCGATCCCATTCTCGGTGACCATGTAACCCAATACTTTCCCTCTACGAACTCCAAAGGTGCATTTTGCCGGGTTCAAACGCATGGCGTGCTCTCTCAACCTGTTGAAGAATTTTCTGAGATCTATCAAGTGCTGGCCATCACCCCCTTTTGAATGTATAATCATGTCATCCACGTACACCTCAATCTCCTTGTGGATCATATCGTGGAATAAAGTCGTGACTGCCCGTTGGTAGGTAGCCCCAGCGTTCCTCAGCCCAAATGGCATGACGGTATAGCAAAAAGTCCCCCATGGGGTGGTGAAAGCTGTTTTTTCTTGATCCTCCTCAGCCATCTTGATTTGGTTATAGCCGGAAAACCCATCCACAAACGACTTGACCTCATAGTGGGCGGTCGCATCCACCAACATGTCGATATTTGGCAAGGGGAAGTCATCCTTTGGCGTGGCTTTGTTGAGATCCCGAAAATCCACACATACTCTGACTTTACCGTTGGATTTCTTGACAGTCACCAGATTTGATAACCAAGTTGGATACTCGATCACCCTGATGAAACCCACACGGAGTAGCTTCTCGATCTCTTCCTTCACTTGCAAAGACCATTCTGGCTTAATGCGGCGCAGCTTCTGCTTGACTGGCTTAGCGTCTGGCGCTGTCGGGATCCTGTGCTCTACGATCGAGTTGTCGAGCCCCGGCATGTCCTTATAAGACCATGCGAACACATCCACATATTCTTTGAGTAGCTCGATCAGTGCTTCCCTTTCGGTTCCGCTGAAGAAGCTTCCAATCTGCATTTCCTTAGGCTCGACTTCGGTCCCCAAATTCACGCATGTTAACACCTCATCGGCAGCTTGGGCCCGAGATTCTTTTTGATTAATAACCTGTTCTGAGATTTCTTTAATGTATTCGTCATTTAATGTGTCTGTGTCTGCCTCTTCTAATGAATCATTATTAACTAAGTGTATATCATTAGTTTGATTATTAGCCAATTTATCAGTTAAAAGAGTGACTATGGAGGGATACTCGGAAAGGTCGAGGGTTTCATTCATAGCAAAAGGGAAAATAGTGTTTACAACAAGATCATAGTCTTCGGACGTAAGGTCGTTAGACTGAGAAGAAGACTCAAATTCAAAATGTAAAACACTAGACTCTGGGGACGGGGATTTTGGGCGAGTGACAGGAGATGCTGCGGGAGTGGCGACAGGAGAAGGAGTAAGCCCCAGTGTTCCCATCATAAATTCCGGAGTAGCTATAGGTCCCCCAATGATGCACCAATTCTTGAGCTTGTCCCCCATGGGTACCACCAATGTCCTTGGGTCCACCTTATCTTCAGAATCGTCCCCGATGACGGCAACCATGTCTTCGTGCAGTCCCAGATTACCCAGATGTTGAGGCATATATTGGCCGTCCCACGTCTCAGTCAAACTTGGAGTTTCTGCGGCTCCTATTACTGGCTTGTCAAGGGTTGCGGCTTCAAGTTGATCTGCCAAGTCATCTGCAACTTTGGTGGAGTACTCATGCCTGATGGTTCTAACTCTGCCCGTGGCTTTGTCATATTCCATGTAAGTCAGATTCACATTGGACCGATCGAATTCCACATCTCTGAAAATCTCGAACCCTTTCTGCAATTTCCCTGTGTGGTCAATCCATGGCTCGGCGAACTCAAAACACGAAAACTCCTCGCCTTCCCTGACAAAGTAGCTATTCAGGGACAGGCGGTATGGCCGCATTTCAGGCTTTTTGTAGGGAAGCTTCATCTTTTTAAGCAATTCTATCCTTTGTTGCTCCATCTTGTCTTCAAGAGTAAGGGTGTATCCTAGACCGAACAAACCTCGATGATTAACCTCTTCAACCAATTCTGTGGGGCCTTGCAAGTTCTTACCTAGCCCCAGCCCCGGTATAAAACCCATGTTACGCAGTATCTTGACAACAGGTGCCACTTTGTCTGTTGTTTTGGTGAGGTCGATGGTGCAGATCTGTGCTTGAGCGACTATTTCGAAGCCATTGAAGAGTCGTCTCTCTTCCCCATGCTGAATCTGTAAGACAGGAACGCCCTTGGTGTCCGTCCCTTGGGCAGTTACGAGATCATTGTACATGATGGTCACTTCATTACCAGACTGAAACTTCACACACTGGTGCAGGGAAGACGGGACAGCGCCCGACTGATGTAACCACGGCCGGCCAAGGAGGAGTGAGAAGGTCGCGGGGATGTCTATGACGTGGAAGTCGGTCGGCAGGATCTTTGTTCCGATGGTAATGGGCAGGGTGACTTCGCCTATCACAGCGCGGCATGTAGAGTCATAAGCTTTGATGGTTTGTTTGGATGGGCGTAAATCAACACCATGAACGCCAACCACATCCATCATCCTTGAAGGCAGGATATTAATAGCAGAACCATTATCAATGAATACACGGGGAATCTTCTTGCCATTTACTTCGACAGTGATGTATAAAGGCTCATTATGGTCAACTCCGAACACTGGATTGTCTAGCTCTGAGAAAGTGATGATGTTTCCATAGTGGATATTACCAATCATGTGGGTGACGTCCTCCGGGGTAATAGTGGATGGTACCATGGTGGCGGCGAGGTTTTGCTCGAGCGTGAGGCGATGGGCTAGGGAGGAGGTGAGTAGGGACCATAGTGAAATATGGGCTTGGGTTTGTTTGAGTTGAGTGAGGATAGGGTCTTCTTTGTCTAGGTCGGCTTGCTCGGGTTCCTTCCCAAAGACTTTCTTTGCACCCTTCGGGTCGGATTGGTACACTTGACCGGATCTTGTAAGGAGACAAACTTCTGCACGTAGCTCCTCCAAAGACAATGGCGAGTCATGACAAGGGGGCGAAACTTCGGTCTTTTCGGCCTCCTCGAAGATTTCGGCCCAAGAAAGAGGTTGAGAGGGCTGGGGACTCTCTTCCCCTAGAGATTCGATTTCACTCACTAGTTCTTCTAAAGACAACAAGTAGCAAGAAGATTCTTTATTATTAGTCATTGAAATACAACCCATCTCATCACAGTCCGCCACAATAGGCTCGGCCGGATCAGTGATCTCACTAAGTTCTACCATGAGTACATTGCTAGCTACATAATCTCTAGGGTCTTCGACAACTCCCTTGTGGATGAGCTCTTGCACGGCCTTCTTGAGTTCAAAGCATTCTTCGGTAGTGTGGCCGGTGCACTTGTGGTAGTGGCAAAACTTCGACAAATCGCAACCAAGGCGGGGAAGGTGTCCTTCTAATGGTTCGAGCATTTCTAACGTCACCAATGCCATGAATATATCCACCATCGTGAGCCCTATCTTGTCAAAGGCATCCATGAGCTCTAGGATACTAATCTCGCCTGTTTGCACCATATTCACCCCACCCCCATTGTTAGGAAGAGGATTATTCACCACATTGGGACCCTTCGGCTTCTCAATCTTCTTGTCATTGATCAACCCTTGTACTACGCGCTTCAATTGAATACAACCATCCGTTGTGTGCCCGATGTGCTTGTGATACTTGCAGAACTTGGAGGCGTCCAAATCACTTCTTGGGTAGGCAGGTTGGTAATTCTCCAAAGGCTTGATAAGACCTCTCTTGACTAACACGTCAAAGACTTTCCCCATGGGCATACCAAAATCATCAAAGTGCTCCCTCTCCCTTTGCGGCGGAGCCCCATTCCTCGTTACGGCTTGGACATCTAACGGGACCTCCTTTCCACCCCTAGGAGGCGCAAGCGCAGTAGGAGCCTTGTAGCGGAAGGAGCTGTTGTTGTTGGTTTTCGGACTTTCCTTTGGTGGCACAATCCCAGTGAACCCTGCTTCGTACCTTACTCCGGCGTCAACCATTTCCCGCAAATCAGGGAAGTAACCATTACCTATAGCTGCTTTCATCTCTGGTAGCAAGCACTTGTAGAAAATCTGTTTCTGTTCCTTTGCTTTTGGTGGGTATTGGACCTCGCACAACCGATGATTCCACCTCTTGTAAAAATCATAAATAGCCTCGCCGGGCTTTTGCATAGTGTTCTCAAGATCTGTTCGATTCACATGCCAATCCAAGTTAGCTTGATACTTCTCACAGAAAATGGCACTGATTTGATCCCACGTTTGCCTCTCGCTTGGTTCTAGCCCCAAGAACCAACGCAGAGCTATACCATCCAAAGTGCTATGGAACACGCGAGCCATTTGTTCGTTGGTGCAGTCACGAGCCCTCATGGCCAACACATAACTATCCAAATGAGTCTTAGGACACGAGTCACCATGAAACATCGCCACCTTAGGCATCTTGAAATCCTTGGGGAGAGCCCCCACTTGGCTAGGGTTGATTGTCTTGGTAGTCGGTGCACTTTGCTTATCCACGGTCTCGATCAACTTTCGCATTTGCTCTTGCATGGCCATAACCATAGGGTGATTGGAGATGTCGGGGATAGTTTCTGACAAGATGACGGGAGGAGTAGTGGAAGCAGTAGCAGCGGCCATCCCAATACTCAAAGGCAACGAGGGTGCGGGTAGTTTGCTAGCGGAGAGGTAGCCACCAAGCAGTTCAGGGGAAGGTTCATAGACAGCCTTGTTCTTGCTCCTGGTAGTGAAACCTTGTTGGGTGTAGAGAGAAGGAGGTGGAACATTGCGGTAGCTTGGGAATGGGAAGGTAGTAGCATTGGTGTTGGGGGGACAGTTGGTATTGACCTCTTCATCCTCGACATAAATGAAATTCTCCCCATCGGGCACCAGTTTAGTCCCCTTTTGTTGAATGTGACCCTTCAACTGTTGGTTCTGGTCTTCCAGCATCTTGTTGCTTTCCTCGAGATTTTTTATCTTGGCTTCGAGACCGGCGAGGAAGTTCTGGAGGCTTGGGGGAATACCATTGAGAGTAGCCTCAGTGTTGAGCTCGGCGGCACTAGCAGGAGGAGCAGAGGCTGAAGTTGAGGCGGGAGTTGACATTGCTGATGACGAGACTGAGAACGTGGACGGAGTAGAAGCTTCACGTTGTAGTCGACCACCCGAACGGATCCAAACTTGCTTTGCTGAAAGGTTGAAGGGCAATGAAGCTTTTTAGGAGAGGGGGAAGGCTCATGCAAAGTATATTTTAATTTACAAAAAACATACATTATTTACATCCTAATTGGTTGGAAGGGATACCCCTTTTTCGCAACTAGTTAGAAGACTACGATCAGTGGAGGCCATCACTACGTCTATAGACCCCTCGTTTTTCACCTGTATTGCACACCCCCAAACGGACAATTTGGGCGAGGGTCCTATAGGGCAAGCGGCTTCCACCAACCATCGGATCCTACGACTAACCCTCCCTTAAAGGCATTTAACGTGATGTCTATGTTGCATCCTACGCAAGTTAATGATGAGCGGAGATCTTAACAACAAACACTCATCTCACCATGGCACGTCCCTTGTAGGGAAATCACTTTTTTGTGCACTTTCTCTCAAAGATCTCGATTCATCATTGACTTGGGGATGACTCGACATAGACAGCACGTTAATTGACTATTAAGGAAAAGCTAGTCAAACCAACCGGTCAAAACCTAGGTGTGATACCTATACTAGTGTGGGTTGACACGGGTTAGGTAAAAGGTTCCCACCGCTCGCGGAACGTACACGGTGAGTGGAGTAGACGAGTGACTCGAAAAGAGGGCGACAGTAGCGCACAAATTCCTGCACATCGAATACTCCGGGTAATGGGGACCTGTGCAGTGCTGACACGGACTAGTGGTAGTGTGTGGCAAGAAACTAATTCTTTTTAAGGAGAAAAGAGAAAAGTTTTTGATTTTAGGATGATGCAATGCAATGCATGAGAGAGAGAGAGAGAGAGAGAATAATGTACAAGGGAGCATAGCAGAGTTTTGTTTGACCCTAAAACTAAAGCGACAATAACAAGGGTACATGGATACAAGGTATATACAAAGTACAAGTATCAACAAAGTACAAGTATTAACATTGCGGGGTGCACGGGTGCATATGGCAAGTATATGAGGTGTGTGTGTAAACATGGCAAGTGTGTGCATGTGTAGACATGGCAGGTGTGCATGTGTAAACATGGCAGGTGTGTGCATGTGTAAACATGGCAGGTGTGTGCATGTGTAAACATGGCAAGTGTATGTAGGGTGCATGTGTAAACATGGCAGGTGTGTGCATGTATAAACATGGCAAGTATGTGAAGGTGCATGTGTAAACATGGCAAGTGTGCATGTGCAAACATGGCAGGCGTGTACATGTGTAAACATGGCAAGGTGTGAGGTGCATGTGAGAACATGGCAAAGTATAAGGTGCATGTGAGAACATGGCAAAGTGTAAGGTGCATGTGAGAACATGGCAGACATCATGATGTGAACGAAAGTTAGACCCACTAAGTTTGAAAAAGTTTCAAAGCAAAATCCCCAGCAGAGTCGCCACTGTGAATACCCCTTTCCGATGAAGCGACGCATGGGAAGTATCTTGTGATTATTTTTATTTACAAAGGGAATATTCTTAACGACATTAAAATTATGAGAGTCGCCACGCCGTTTTAATTAAAGCCAAAACATTGAAAAAAGCATGTTTAATGGGTTCGGGGGTCAAATTACAACAAGAGAAGAATATTGGACGTTATCACTCCTATTGCCCGAATTGATCGGTCTTTCTATCATGATGAATGTGTTAGTAGTGTGTTAGTGATTGAGACCGGATCCGAAGATTGCCTACGTTCCTCTCAATGTGAGAAGCTCAGGTCAGCGTAGTTCGCAGAAGAATTTAGAATAGGCAGAAGAATCGGGATCATGCATAATGAGGGGGGAATTACCTAAATATTAGGGTTTAGAAGTAGTTCCTAGATCATCCTCGGGTTGATGAACCCTCGATCATCATCGGCTATGAAATAACATATAATTATGAAGATCGCAACCCTAAATATAGCATAAATAAGGTTTTAATCTATGAACACGAAGAACATGCGAAGAACATATTATGAACATATGAATGAGCATGCAAAGAATATGAAGAAACTATGAATAAACATGTACGAACATGAATATAAAAGATCTACATTAAAAATAATGCAAGAACACGAAGAAAAAGTTAGAAAACTTACCTATGTTGGCAAGAAATAAACCTTGATCTTCTTGGGTGTTTGAATGCTTAATTAGGGAGAAAATTGTGTTTAAGAACTCCAAAACTCGTACTTTAGAGCTCTCAAACTCGGATCCTTAAACCAATAGCCTGGAGTGGTTTATATAGTAAACTGATGGGAGGATCTGATGGTCCAGATCATCCGGCGCAAGGTTGGCCGCCTGGCCATTGTTGATGCCGGTGACAATAGTGGCCGCGTGGCCAAGATCAACGCGGAGCAATGTTGGCCGCGTGGCCAAGGTTGCCGGCTGACTTGATTTTCAAGCTAGGGTTTCACTGTTGCTTTATGGTAACCCTCAGTTGCCTATTTTGATGGATTTTGTCATAAATGAGATATTTTGGGAATCCAGGACAAGTCTTTGCAAGGTTTCTAATTCCTATAAAGTCCTTGTATATTTGGGAAAGTCCTAATAAACTCATTTTCAGATCGGGTACTAACAATACCCCAGGGGGAACCGCGGCTTGGATAGAGCGCGCGAGTTACCCTAGGATGTCCACTTGATTTTAAGAGTCGCCACCCACGTTTTTGGAGGAACGCGAGAAAACCTAAAGAAAGCCAATTTTTGTACGAAAACCAGAGATTCGGGAGAGAAGGGTTCGGGGGTTAGGTTACGAAATGGGAAGTACTTAAACACCCATTTCGCCCGAGAAAAGTCGGTCTTGTTTGTTCATAATTCACTTTAAAGATAAATGTGTTCTTCCTATTTGAATAATGATAAAAAGGGGTTTTATTGTTTAAAATGTAGGGAGATAACTCCTAGGCCAATTAAATGTAATGAAAGGGCCATTGGTGTCATGTCCCAAATGGTTTTGGGGTGATTGCACATTTGATTGAAGAAGAAGAAGAAAAAGAAGAATAAAGTCAAGACATTTTACCTATAATATCCTTCAAAGAGAACCTCTTGAAAAGTCTTGAAGAAGAGGTTGAATATTTGGAGAGAATATCTTTAGTAAATTGCCTAGAGTAAGGTTCAAGGTAGGAAATTCTTAGGGTGCCAAAAGAGGTCAAAAAAGGGTCCAAAAGTCCTTCTTCCAATGATGGATTGGAGGGGTTTTTATAGTTGAAAAAGGGGAGTTTTTGGAGCCAAGCGGAGTCTCCAAGAAATCTTTCCCGGGCAAAATCATGTATAATGAGCAAGGGAGAGATTCTTGGGCAGAATCTGTAACTGACGCACCCCAGAAGCGCGCGCATCCCACCTAGGCGGCGGAAGGCACGCGCGTCTGGCCTCAAGGGGCGGAGGCGCGCGACTATGAAAGGCAAAATCTGACAGAATGGACTAGAAAGTTTGAACTGTTATTCAGTTTAGTCCCTAGACTTAACGGAGCCCGTCTGGAACTTAACCAAAGTAACAGAAACTAACAGAAAACACTTAAAAGAGGGAGAAACACAAAATCAAGTGTGCAATCGGGGTGAGCGGTCCAAGGCGGGGTGTCTACAGGGATATGTGATTATAATATTTATTGGATTCATATGTATAATCGAATGCTTAGATTGTCAATTTATAATTTGATTATGCTTATTGATGATCTTGATCTAATTGATAAATTGAATAAATTGTTTATTAATGTTATTGATTAGATTTGTTCAAATTGGTAATCTGGATATTCTTGTTTTGTTAATCTGATTATGCCTGAAAATGGAATTATGGTTAATCGAATTTGTAAAATCTTGAAGAATCTGATATTCTGATCAGAGGATCCGTACGGCGGCACAAGAGGCGCACGCCTTCCTGAGAGCCGTACGGCTCCTGGTCCGATTTCAAAACCTGTTCTGTTTTCTGGTGTTTTCTGGATTTTGTAAAGCGTCTACAGAATTCAGATCTGAGTTGAATCTCTGTTTCAGATGGCTGGTTTATGAAACCGTATTTCCTGAAAATTGATGTCAATTCAAGAAAGTTCAGAAAATTGTGGGACTTAGAATCTAAAGGAGTTTAGATTGCTAAGGGTCTACAATAGATTGATGATACATGAAAAACGAGACAAAGAGAAAAGATCCATATGGAATTGTGGTTGCATTTGACTTACGTTACTACGAGGTCATGGAATGCTTAGTTCGGCCATATGGACTATTCTCATGAACTCTTGTATTCATGTAAATTCATGTAATTTAGAACTAAGAAAGACTTGCTCGGAATTGTGGTTGCATTTGACTTACGTTACTACGAGGTCATAGTATGCTTAGTTCGGCCGAGCAAAGTTCTTTATTGGTTGCTAAATTAAATAGGTATTCAAAATTTATCCCGTAAACTAATACAATTAAATCACATTAAAAGGCTTTAGTTAACTGATGAGATTAGTCAACTTATATGTGTGTTGAACCTTCATGATTAAAACTTAAGTTTTTGTGCTTATCCATGATTAAAACACTTGTGAATATTTGGGTAGTTTTATGTGGGCTCTGCCAAAGCGAGGTACATTAATTCTATTCCATCTATGAGCAAGATGAGGAAAGAGTGATTCCTATACGTTTAAAATGGTTAGACTTAATTAGGCTATCAAAAGAGTTTTGGGCCTAAAGCACAAGATGAGATTAAAACATGCTTTTGAAATTAGATTTCTAAAAGAATCTCATAAAAGATCTAAGAATCATATATGATATGATTGAAAAGAGTTGTCTACCTAATTAATTTGATTTTGAGCAGTATCGCCAAAGCGGACTTAAAATTAAATTAAAGTTGCATCTTAGCCCATTGAATTATATTATGCATTGTTTGTATAAAAAGGTTATATAATTTAGTGGGAGCATTTGTAAAATGCAATAATTATCTCTTTAATTTGTTGGTACTTATTAATTGTTAAATTTTGCATAATTGTAGAAAATGACAACAAACACACAATCAATTTCATTGCGAACAATCCTTGAGAAGGAAAAGCTTCAAGAGAGTGACACTAACTATATGGATTGGATCCGTAGCCTAAGAATTGTTATTAGGCAAGAAGATAAGTTGTACATTCTTGATGCGCCCGTTCCTGAATAACCCTCTGCTACTGCCTCAAGGGCAGATAAGGACGCTCACAAGAAACATAAGAATGATTCTAGAGATGTGAGTTGTTTGATGCTCTCGACCATGTGCGCTAAACTCCAACAAAGTTTGGAACTTTTGGAAGCCTATGAGATAGGCATGGAGTTAAAAGACATGTTCCAAGAGCAGGCATGACAAGAAAGGTATGACACGATTGTTGCATTCGCATCTTGCAAGATGACTGAAGGGCAACAAGTCAGTCCTCACCTTCTTAAAATGAAGGGTTATGTTGAGCATCTTGAGAAACATGGCTATCCAATCCCGTTGGAGCTAGCCACAGATCTCATTCTTAATTCATTGCCTAAAAGTTACAATCATTTTGCGATGAATTTTAACATGCATTCAATGAATAAGAGTCTCTCCAAGTTGCATAACATGCTCAAAACTGCGGAGAAGAAGATAGGGGAGAAGGGTTCTCCCGTGCTCATGATAAATCATGGAAAGGGAAAAGGTGCCAAGGGAAAGGGTAAGACAAAGGTTGTCAAACCCAAGATTAGTAAGACAAAAGTTGTCAAGGCTAATGAGGCAAAACCTGACACACAAAAGGATGCGATTTGCTTCCACTGCCACGAGATAGGTCATTGGAAGCGTAATTGCAAGGCTTATATGGAAGAGCAAAAGAAGAAGAAGGGCAGTGGGACTGCATCAACTTCAGGTATATATATGATAGATATACTCCTTTCTACTACTAGTTCTTGGGTATTGGATACCGGATGTGTCGCGACCCCGACCCCGCGGGCCCGGGACTCGCGAGCTGGACATCGACTTAACACACAAATACAAAAATACTGAAGATAAAAATTCCATTTTATACCAAAAGATGATAGTACGAGTTTTATAAATCCAAGTTGACAACAACAAAATACAACTAACATAAGCTCCATAAGCTTATACCCAAAAATACAAATACACAATTCTTAATGACGTCAATGTTTGGACCCTATCCCAAAGGTTATACATTTAAATAATGTAAACCGAAACAACCTTCCCAAAAGTTACTTCCACACTCGACGTCCTCCTCGTGATCAGCGAGTACTAATCCTTTCCTCCTGGGGGGGGGTTAAGGAAAAACAAAGATAAAAGAAAGGGGGTGAGATAAATCTCAATAAGTTACTAATGCAACTACATGACATGCTAAGATGAAATAAGCAATAATAAATCACATATAGCACATAGCAATTAGCAGTTAACAGATAGCAGCGGAAATAAACAAATAACAAAGGATATTAGCCAAGGTTTCCCAACTGGTAGAACCAAATAAAGGATCGCTGCGCAGCTTCAACAATCAACCAATCAACATCTTCATAGTAGCATAAAAGCTGAAGAGAAAACCCCAGTACCGGAACCATAACCAATAGTAACATGTCACAAAGGACGGGGGAGATGACACAAATTCAAAACCCAAAAAGTTAGCTAGACTACTTCCAAAGGAAGCTAGCTCATCCCAACCAAGGCCAATCTGGATGGGGAAATAAGGACCAATGGGCGATGCTATACTGGACTTGGCTTGAGCCATTATAGCATTATCCATTGCCTGACTCGAACAAAAATAACCAGCTAGACTTTCAAATAAATGCTAAGTAATAAATACTAGCTTAAATAAACAACTAATGATTCCAAAGTAGAGAACCATACCAAATAAATCACCACAAAGGTAAACCAATCCAAACAACACATCAAGATGTCCAACATTCCCAAAACGATACTTAATCAAATCTCATTTTATTCACAAAGGAACCAATTCCAATTAATAAAGTGTCCCACGCTGTTAACTTAGGTTAATTAGAATGATAAAACTTAAACTAGGTAAGCCACTTAGTCTTAAACAAGCAAAAAGGCAGATTTCCAGAACAGGGGGTGGGCAGGCGCTTGCAATGGGTCAGGCGGGCGCTCATTTCATCAGTAGGTTGGCTGAAGGAAAAAGACCAGGTGGGCGGGCGCCTGGCTCAACCCGGGCGGGCGCCTGGTCTGGTTCTGGGTCGGGAATCAGCAACTGAGTTCTTTAATTTTCTTACCCATTTCACAAATTTCTCAAATCAATCACAACCAAACTTTCCCCAAACATAAACATGTACCCAAAACAACCTAAAACTTGTAAGGGCCTAAATAACAACATCTAGGAACCTTAAACCAAGATTTAAATCCCAACAATCAATAATGAACAATTCATCAAATCTCACAAAATGAGTAATCAATCAAACACTTCAAAACCCAACCAAGAATCAATGTATATCATCTAAATCATCATATGAACATAGAATGAGCATTTTAACATAAAAATGGGGGAAAGTAAACTTACTTGAACTTTAGGAAAGATGACGGAATTCGAATATTTTTGGTTCTTCGCGATCCTATCGACGATCTAAACACATTTCATAAAATGAGTACTAAGAAAAGATGAGAGGAAGATGACTAAAATGAAGGAAGAAGGGAGGGGAAATTTCTTACCTTTTCCATGGAAAGAGAGAGTGTGAGGTGAGGAAGAGTGAGGGAGAAGGGGAAGTAGGGAGGGAGTAGGAGAATGATTTTAAAAAACTTACACTTAGGCCCCCTCACCCCTACTAACACACTTAACACAAAATCAACCAAATAATGCTAGACACATAATAATATTATGAGATATAAAATACGCACATAAATAAATAATCAAATAAATAAATAATTATTTAATAATAAAATAGAGATGGGTTTTCGGGTCGTGACATTCACTCCTCCTTAAAGAAAATTCGACCCGAATTTTAAAGGTGCTTACCCGAAACAAAAAGCCACGGATACTTCCGTTCCATCTCTTCTCGAAGCTCCCACGTTGATTCCTCGAGATTGTGATTCCTCCATAGAACTCTAACCAACGCAATGCCTTTATTCCTCAATTCTTGGACTTTAGTATCAAGAATCCGAACCGGTCGTTCCTTATATGACATGTCGGGCTCTATATCCTCGGGTACCCTCGGTAACACGTGAGATGGATCATGCAAATACTTCCGAAGCATAGAAACATGGAAGACGTTATGCAATCGGTCTAGAGAAAATGGCAACACAAGTCGATAAGCAAGAAGTCCCACTTTCTCCAAAATCTCAAACGGTCCAATAAACCTCGGAGCCAATTTACCTTTCTTCCCAAACCTTCGAATACCAACCTTCAGAGACACCTTCAAGAACACAAAATCTCCGGTCTGAAAATTAAGATCACGTCTTCGGTGGTCCGCATAGCTCTTATGTCGACTCTGGGCTGTCTTCATACGATCCCGGATAACTTTCACTTTCTCAACTGAATTCTGAACCAAATCGATACCCCATATCTTCGCTTCCCCGATTTCATCCCAACAGATAGGCGATCTACACTTTCTCCCATATAAAGCCTCGTAAGGAGCCATCTCGATGCTAGCCTGATAACTGTTATTATAAGAAAACTCCACCAGAGGTAAATGAACATCCCAAGAATCAGAAAAGTCTATCGAACAAGCTCGCAACATATCCTCTAAAATCTGAATAGTCCTCTCGGATTGACCGTCGGTTTGAGGGTGAAAAGTCGTACTGAATCTCAAATCGGTACCCAAAGCTTCCTGTAACGCTTTCCAGAATCTAGAAGTAAACCTCGGATCACGATCCGACACAATGCTAACCGGAACCCCATGCAATCTCACAATCTCATTTATATAAAGGGTCGCAAGTTTCTCCATCGAGTATCTGATATCAATCGGTAAGAAATGAGCAGTCTTGGTTAGTCTATCCACGATTACCCAAACACTGTCAAACTTCCTACGGGTACGAGGTAGCCCCATAACAAAATCCATGGTCACATGTTCCCATTTCCACTCCGGAATCTGTAATTGATGAAGTAGTCCCGCGGGTCTCTGATGCTCGGCTTTGACCTGCTGACAAGTTAAACACTTCGATACATACTCAGCTATTTCTCTCTTCATGTTGTTCCACCAAAATTGTTGTTTCAGATCTTGGTACATCTTCGTACTACCCGGATGAATAGTATATCTCGATTTATGACCCTCATCTAAAACTTGCCTTTTTATTCCGTCAACGTCGGGTACACACAACCGTCCATGAAAAGTTAACACTCCAATCGAACTCAAAGAAAAATCCTCGAAGTTCCTCTCCTTCATTTTACCCATTATTTTTACTAACTCTGGATCTTGTTTCTGAGCTTCCTTTATTCTTTGAATTAGGGTCGGAGATACCCTAATATTCGCAAAAATAGCCCCATGTCTCGATTCATGAGGACACCAATATCGAACATCCTCAAGCATTTTCCACTCTCGAACCATCATCGAAGCCACATAAGATTTTCTACTAATCGCATCGGCTACAACATTTTCTTTCCCGGGATGATAGGATATCTTACAATCATAGTCCTTCAAAAGTTCCATCCATCGACGCTGTCGGTTATTAAGTTCCTTCTGGGAGAAAAGATACTTCAAACTCTTGTGATCCGTGAAAATCTCAAATTTCGCTCCGTAAAGGTAATGCTTCCACTTCTGAAGAGAAAATACGATAGCTGCCAATTCCATGTCGTGAGTAGGATAATTCTGTTCACTCGGACTCAACTTCCTCGAAGCATACGCGATCACTTTCCCATTCTGCATTAAAACACAACCCAAGCCTTCCTTCGATGCATCACTATAAATCACCAAGTCATCGTTCCCATTCGGTAATGCAAGAATCGGTGCAGTAGTCAACCTCTTCTTCAATTCCTCAAAACTGTTATTACATTTTTCGGTCCACTCAAACGGAACATTCTTTCGGGTCAACCGTGTCAACGGTGTAGCAATCCGCGAAAACCCTTCTATAAACCTCCTGTAATACCCGGCTAACCCCAGAAAACTTCTGATCTCAGTCACTGTCTCGGGTTTCTTCCAATCAACAATAGCTTCTATCTTCGAAGGATCCACAGAAATCCCCTCTTTAGAAATAACATGCCCCAGAAACGACACTTTCTCGAGCCAAAATTCACACTTACTAAACTTCGCGAACAACTGCTCCTTTGCAAGAACTGATAAAACTGTCCTCAGATGTTGCTCGTGTTCCTCTCGAGATTTAGAATAGACAAGAATATCATCGATGAAAACCACTACAAACGAGTCAAGATAAGGATGGAAGATTCGGTTCATCAAATCCATAAACACGGCCGGTGCATTAGTCAACCCAAACGGCATAACCACGAATTCATAATGACCATAACGAGTGCGAAAAGCAGTCTTCGGAATATCATCCGATCGAATCTTCAGTTGATGGTACCCACTCCTCAAATCAAGTTTAGAAAATACTACCGACCCTTGAAGTTGATCGAATAAATCATCAATATGCGGTAGAGGATATTTGTTCTTCACCGTTACCTGATTCAACTTTCGGTAATCAATACACAACCTCAACGAACCGTCTTTCTTCCTCACAAACAAAACTGGTGCTCCCCACGGGGAAACACTAGGTCGAATAAACCCTTTATCAAGCAACTCCTGCAACTGAACCTTCAATTCTTTCAACACTGCCGGGGCCATTCTATAAGGTGCTTTCGAAATCGGAGCTGTACCTGGTAGAAGATCTATACAGAACTCTATCTCTCGATCGGGAGGCATATTGTACTCAGAAGAGAAAACGTCGGGAAATTCTCTAACTACCCGAACACTTTCCAAACCGGATGATTCTTTCTTGGTATCAAGCACACTAGCCAAGTAACCCTCACAACCATGATGCAATAATTTTCTCGCTTTCACATAAGAAATTAAACGAATTTTTCTACTCAAAAGACTAGCCTCAAAAACAAACTTAGGCACATTGGGAATAGAAAAAGTAACGACTTTCTTACGACAATCAACAGAAGCGTAAAAATTGCTCAACCAATCCATACCCAAAATAACATCAAAATCTTGAATCGGAAGGACAACCAAGTCCGCACACAAGACACGACCACATATAAGCACATCACAGGCACGAAATACTCTATCAGTCACCAAACATTCTCCTATAGGGGTCGACACCTCTAACACATAAGGTAAAGACTCGAATGCAGCATTTAGCAAAGAAGCAAATTGCACAGATATGTAAGAATGTGATGATCCTGGATCTACTAACGCACGAGCGCTCACATTAGACACAAAAACAATACCTCCAATAACGGAAGGATCATCGGTAGCTTGTTGTTGATTTATGGCAAATACCCTTCCTTGGACTTTGGGCATTCCCGCAGCATCTATTTTCTGACCCTAAGAAGAACCAGCTCCTGACCCTACTGGTTGGCCTATGAACCTCGGGCAATCTTTTGCAAAATGCCCCAATTGGCCACAATTAATACACTTCCCTTGCCTCTTCCAACACCGGTCCTCGGAATGGCCTTCCCTCTAACAATAGGTGCAAAGCCTCCTGTTTTGGTTCCCCGGAGTAGTACCCGGATTCCTTGGTGCGGTTTATCCTTTAAACTGAGATGGTCCTCCCGAATTACCTCGGTTATCTGAACGCTGATGTGGTTGTGATTTGGTATGACTTCCTTGCTTACCCGTGTTCGCGACCTCGGTCTTCCTCTTATGTTCCCCAATGTCTTGCTCGATTAGATATGCACGATCCACGGCATCCTGGAATGTCAGAATCCTCTGAGCTATAAGCTGAGTCCGGATAGATGTCTTCAACCCTCGGATGAATCTCATTGCTTTCTGCTCCTCCGTCCTCACAAGATAGTCACAGTACCTGGCTAATTCTGTGAACTTAGCCGAGTACTGAGCCACGGACAACAAGCCTTGGTCCAAATTGAGAAGCTCGATCTCCTTCCGGTTCTGATCAACTACCGGAATAAAATGCTCTTTGAATTTCCGCACAAACAATTCCCACGCATACGGTATATTAGTCTCGTCCCAACTTGCTTTAATCCCTTTCCACCAATGCTCGGCGGCACCCACAAGCTTATAGGCCGCAAATCGAACCTTATCCTCACCAGTGCAACCAAAGACATCATAAATTTTCTCCATTGATTCAATCCATAGCTCGGCCTTCTTTACATCGGGTTCCCCATTATACTCCGCCGGTTTCAGTTTCAAGAATTGCTCCAAACCATATCGGGGTGGTGGTGCTTGCTCTACTCTCGGCCCTTGGTCATGAATAGCCTTCATGGCCGCCTCAAACATACCCTGAAACATTGCACGGGCTTCATCTCTTGTTTCATTCTGATTTGAAGTTCCGGCGTTACCTTCACCACTTCTTCTTCTAGCCATTTCGAATAAGTGCCTGCATAACACAACAACCGTTACTCACTCCGAACACAACTACCCTCCTAGGTCATACTAGTCCACCTATACTTAAACTTAGAGCTAAACCGTAGCTCTGATACCAACTGTCGCGACCCCGACCCTGCGGGCCCGGGACTCGCGAGCTGGACAACGACTTAACACACAAATACAAAAATACTGAAGATAAAAATTTCATTTTATACCAAAAGATGATAGTACGAGTTTTATAAATCCAAGTTGACAACAACAAAATACAACTAACATAAGCTCCACAAGCTTATACCCAAAAATACAAATACACAATTCTTAATGACGTCAATGTTTGGACTCTATCCCAAAGGTTATACATTTAAATAATGTAAACCGAAACAACCTTCCCAAAAGTTACTTCCACACTCGACGTCCTCCTCGTGATCAGCGAGTACTAATCCTTTCCTCCTGGGGGGTTAAGGAAAAACAAAGATAAAAGAAAGGGGGTGAGATAAATCTCAATAAGTTACTAATGCAACTACATGACATCCTAAGATGAAATAAGCAATAATAAATCACATATAGCACATAGCAATTAGCAGTTAACAGATAGCAGCGGAAATAAACAAATAACAAAGGATATTAGCCAAGGTTTCCCAACTGATAGAACCAAATAAAGGATCGCTGCGCAGCTTCAACAATCAACCAATCAACATCTTCATAATAGCATAAAAGCTGAAGATAAAACCCCGGTACCGGAACCATAACCAATAGTAACATGTCACAAAGGACAGGGGAGATGACACAAAGTCAAAACCCAAAAAGTTAGCTAGACTACTTCCAAAGGAAGCTAGCTCATCCCAACCAAGGCCAATCTGGATGGGGAAATAAGGACCAATTGGCGATGCTATACTGGACTTGGCTTGAGCCATTATAGCATTATCCATTGGGGAACCATACCAAATAAATGACCACAAAGGTAAACCAATCCAAACAACACATCAAGATGTCCAACATTCCCAAAACGATACTTAATCAAATCTCATAACATTTTTATTCACAAAGGAACCAATTCCAATTAATAAAGTGTCCCACGCTTTTAACTTAGGTTAATTAGAATGATAAAACTTAAACTAGGTAAGCCACTTAGTCTTAAACAAGCAAAAAGGCAGATTTCCAGAACAGGGGGCAGGCGGGCGCTTGCAATGGGTCAGGCGGGCGCTCATTTCATCAGTAGGTTGGCTGAAGGAAAAAGACCAGGTGGGCGGGCGCCTGGCTCAACCCGGGCGGGCGCCTGGTCTGGTTCTGGGTCGGGAATCAGCAACTGAGTTCTTCAATTTTCTTACCCATTTCACAAATTTCTCAAATCAATCACAACCAAACTTTCCCCAAACATAAACATGTACCCAAAACAACCTAAAACTTGTAAGGGCCTAAATAACAACATCTAGGAACCTTAAACCAAGATTTAAATCCCAACAATCAATAATGAACAATTCATCAAATCTCACAAAATGAGTAATCAATCAAACACTTCAAAACCCAACCAAAATGAAAGAAGATGACTAAAATGAAGGAAGAAGGGAGGGGAAATTTCTTACCTTTTCCATGGAATGATAGAGAGATGTGCAGTGTGTGAGGTGAGGAAGAGTGAGGGAGAAGGGGAAGTAGGGAGGGAGTAGGAGAATGATTTTAATAAACTTACACTTAGGCCCCCTCACCCCTACTAACACACTTAACACAAAATCAACCAAATAATGCTAGACACATAATAATATTATGAGATATAAAATACGCACATAAATAAATAATCAAATAAATAATCAAATAAATAAATAATTAAATAATTATTTAATAATAAAATAGAGACGGGTTTTCGGGTCGTGACATTCACTCCTCCTTAAAGAAAATTCGACCCGAATTTTAAAGGTGCTTACCCGAAACAAAAAGCCACGGATACTTCCGTTCCATCTCTTCTCGAAGCTCCCACGTTGATTCCTCGACATTGTGATTCCTCCATAGCACTCTAACCAACGCAATGCCTTTATTCCTCAATTCTTGGACTTTAGTATCAAGAATCCGAACCGGTCGTTCCTCATATGACATGTCGGGCTCTATATCCTCGGGTACCCTCGGTAGCACGTGAGATGGATCATGCAAATACTTCCGAAGCATAGAAACATGGAAGACGTTATGCAATCGGTCTAGAGAAAATGGCAACACAAGTCGATAAGCAAGAAGTCCCACTTTCTCCAAAATCTCAAACGGTCCAATAAACCTCGGAGCCAATTTACCTTTCTTCCCAAACCTTCGAATACCAACCTTCGGAGACACCTTCAAGAACACAAAATCTCCGGTCTGAAAATTAAGATCACGTCTTCGGTGGTCCGCATAGCTCTTATGTCGACTCTGGGCTGTCTTCATACGATCCCGGATAACTTTGACTTTCTCAACTGAATTCTGAACCAAATCGATACCCCATATCTTCGCTTCCCCGATTTCATCCCAACAGATAGGCGATCTACACTTTCTCCCATGTAAAGCCTCGTAAGGAGCCATCTCGATGTTAGCCTGATAACTGTTATTATAAGAAAACTCCACCAGAGGTAAATGAACATCCCAAAAATCAGAAAAGTCTATCGAACAAGCTCGCAACATATCCTCTAAAATCTGAATAGTCCTTTCGGATTGACCGTCGGTCTGAGGGTGAAAAGCTGTACTGAATCTCAAATCGGTACCCAAAGCTTCCTGTAACGCTTTCCAGAATCTAGAAGTAAACCTCGGATCATGATCCGACACAATGCTAACCGGAACCCCATGCAATCTCACAATCTCATTTATATAAAGGGTCGCAAGTTTCTCCATCGAGTATCTGATATCAATCGGTAAGAAATGAGCAGTCTTGGTTAGTCTATCCACGATTACCCAAACACTGTCAAACTTCCTACGGGTACGAGGTAGCCCCGTAACAAAATCCATGGTCACATGTTCCCATTTCCACTCCGGAATCTCTAATGGATGAAGTAGTCCCGCGGGTCTCTGATGCTCGGCTTTGACCTGCTGACAATTTAAACACATCGATACATACTCAGCTATTTCTCTCTTCATGTTGTTCCACCAAAATTGTTGTTTCAGATCTTGGTACATCTTCGTACTACCCGGATGAATAGTATATCTCGATTTATGACCCTCATCTAAAACTTGCCTCTTTATTCCGTCAACGTCGGGTACACACAACCGTCCACGAAAAGTTAACACTCCAATCGAACTCAAAGAAAAATCCTCGAAGTTCCTCTCCTTCATTTTACCCATTATTTTTACTAACTCTGGATCTTGTTTCTGAGATTCCTTTATTCTTTGAATTAGGGTCGGAGATACCCTAATATTCGCAAAAATAGCCCCATGTCTCGATTCATGAGGACACCAATATCGAACATCCTCAAGCATTTTCCACTCTCGAACCATCATCGAAGCCACATAAGATTTTCTACTAATCGCATCGGCTACAACATTTGCTTTCCCGGGATGATAGGATATCTTACAATCATAGTCCTTCAAAAGTTCCATCCATCGACGCTGTTGGTTATTAAGTTCCTTCTGGGAGAAAAGATACTTCAAACTCTTGTGATCCGTGAAAATCTCAAATTTCGCTCCGTAAAGGTAATGCTTCCACTTCTGAAGAGAAAATACGATAGCTGCCAATTCCATGTCGTGAGTAGGATAATTCTGTTCACTCGGACTCAACTTCCTCGAAGCATACGCGATCACTTTCCCATTCTGCATTAAAACACAACCCAAGCCTTCCTTCGATGCATCACTATAAATCACCAAGTCATCGTTCCCATTCGGTAATGCAAGAATCGGTGCAGTAGTCAACCTCTTCTTCAATTCCTCAAAACTGTTATTACATTTTTCGGTCCACTCAAACGGAACATTCTTTCGGGTCAACCGTGTCAACGGTGTAGCAATCCGCGAAAACCCTTCTATAAACCTCCTGTAATACCCGGCTAACCCCAGAAAACTTCTGATCTCAGTCACTGTCTCGGGTTTCTTCCAATCAACAATAGCTTCTATCTTCGAAGGATCCACAGAAATCCCCTCTTTAGAAATAACATGCCCCAGAAACGACACTTTCTCGAGCCAAAATTCACACTTACTAAACTTCGCGAACAACTGCTCCTTTGCAAGAACTGATAAAACTGTCCTCAGATGTTGCTCGTGTTCCTCTCGAGATTTAGAATAGACAAGAATATCATCGATGAAAACCACTACAAACGAGTCAAGATAAGGATGGAAGATTCGGTTCATCAAATCCATAAACACGGCCGGTGCATTAGTCAACCCAAACGGCATAACCACGAATTCATAATGACCATAACGAGTGCGAAAAGCAGTCTTCGGAATATCATCCGATCGGGGTGGTGGTGCTTGCAATCCATAGCTCGGCCTTCTTTACATCGGGTTCCCCATTATACTCCGCCGGTTTCAGTTTCAAGAATTGCTCCAAACCATATCGGGGTGGTGGTGCTTGCTCTACTCTCGGCCCTTGGTCATGAATAGCCTTCATGGCCGCCTCAAACATACCCTGAAACATTGCACGGGCTTCATCTCTTGTTTCATTCTGATTTGAAGTTCCGGCGTTACCTTCACCACTTCTTCTTCTAGCCATTTCGAATAAGTGCCTGCATAACACAACAACCGTTACTCACTCCGAACACAACTACCCACCTAGGTCATACTAGTCCACCTATACTTAAACTTAGAGCTAAACCGTAGCTCTGATACCAACTGTCGTGACCCCGACCCTGCGGGCCCGGGACTCGCGACCTGGACGTCGACTTAACACACAAATACAAAAATACTGAAGATAAAAATTCCATTTTATACCAAAAGATGATAGTACGAGTTTTATAAATCCAAGTTGACAATAACAAAATACAACTAACATAAGCTCCACAAGTTTATACCCAAAAATACAAATACACAATTCTTAATGACGTCAATGTTTGGACCCTATCCCAAAGGTTATACATTTAAATAATGTAAACCAAAACAACCTTCCCAAAAGTTACTTCCACACTCGACGTCCTCCTCGTGATCAACGAGTACTAATCCTTTCCTCCTGGGGGGTTAAGGAAAAACAAAGATAAAAGAAAGGGGGTGAGATAAATCACAATAAGTTACTAATGCAACTACATGACATGCTAAGATGAAATAAGCAATAATAAATCACATATAGCACATAGCAATTAGCAGTTAACAGATAGCAGCGGAAATAAACAAATAACAAAGGATATTAACCAAGGTTTCCCAACTGATAGAACCAAATAAAGGATCGCTGCGCAGCTTCAACAATCAACCAATCAACATCTTCATAGTAGCATAAAAGCTGAAGAGAAAACCCCGGTACCGGAACCATAACCAATAGTAACTTGTCACAAAGGACGGGGGAGATGACACAAAGTCAAAACCCAAAAAGTTAGCTAGACTACTTCCAAAGGAAGCTAGCTCATCCCAACCAAGGCCAATCTGGATGAGGAAATAAGGACCAATGGGCGATGCTATACTGGACTTGGCTTGAGCCATTGTAGCATTATCCATTGCCTGACTCGAACACAAATAACCAGCTGTACTTTCAAATAAATGCTAAGTAATAAATACTAGCTTAAATGAACAACTAATGATTCCAAAGTAGGGAACCATACCAAATAAATCACCACAAAGGTAAACCAATCCAAACAACACATCAAGATGTCCAACATTCCCAAAACGATACTTAATCAAATCTCATTTTATTCACAAAGGAACCAATTCCAATTAATAAAGTGTCCCACGCTGTTAACTTAGGTTAATTAGAATGATAAAACTTAAACTAGGTAAGCCACTTAGTCTGAAACAAGCAAAAAGGTAGATTTCCAGAACAGGGGGCGGGCGGGCTGTCACGCCCCGGAAAAATACTAAAATCCATAAACATAAATTTTTTTATAATATACATCTCCAAAATGCAAAATACCAAACCGGGCGCGTGAATTCAACTATAAAACCAAAATCATCACACGACACCTCAACGAGATTTTAACTCGGAAACTAATACAACGCGGAAGCAAGAACACTTATAAAAATATAATACCCAAAAGACAATAGTAGTTTCATAACACTAAACGACCATAATCCCACTACAATGATACATAAGAACTTCGAAGATCAACTACCCCAAGGAAGGTCAACCTGCTCAAAAGATTTCCCGCTACAACGGACCTCATAACGCTACCACTTGCTTCTCGGGGGGGGGGTAAGGAAAAACAAGGTTAAAAGAAACGGGGTGAGATAAAATCTCAGTAAGTTACTAATGCAGCTACATGGTATAATATCATGCAAATCAACGATATAACTGAACAAGTAAATCACATAACAACAAATGAGAAAGCTCCCTATCGCCAACTGTCCCATACCAGTTGGAAATAACGACTAACTCATCATGCAGCTCATAAGACTGAAATAAACACGTTACAAAGGATACTGAACCAAGGTTTCACCAAACGGATATAACAAAGAAGCCTCTGTGCAGAACCAACCCATCAACCAATCAATCAATCTTCGTAGTAGCACAAACGGCTGAAGATAAGAACCCGGTCAGAACCAACCAATCAATCCATCAACCAATCAAACCATCTTCGTAGTAGCATAATAGCTGAAGAGAAAACCCCGGTACCGGAACCATAACAATGTAACATGTCACAAAGGACAGGGGAGATGACACAAAGTCAAAACCCAAAAAGTTAGCTAGACTACTTCCGAAGGAAGCTACTCATCCCAACCAAGGCCAATCTAGAAGAGGAAAATAAGGGCAAAACAATGGATCACATTATAATGGACTCAGCTCGTTGCCATTATAATCTTCCCCATCGCCCGACACAACAACAAATGCCAGCTAGACTTTAAACAAGCACATAGCAATAAATACTCGCTTGAAACAACAACGGGGGCAATGATTCCAAAGTAGGGAACCAAGCCAAGCTCATCACAAAAGATGCAAACAGTTACTCATGAAGAGATCAACAATAACGAATACAAGAAGTTTCTCATAAAAGAGTCCAACAACGATAAACGAGATTGCTCATAGAGAGCCCAACAACATTGACCATAAAAACATGATGATTCCATGATAAGGCACATACCAAACACATCCTAAATATGATACTCATAAGTTACTCATAAAGAGTACAACCCAAACGGTCGCTCACAAATAGTATAACGACTATTACCAAGATGAACCTAAACGTCTACTCGTAAAGAGTACTATGACCAAGAACTCAATCATCCCTTTACACCTGGAATTCCAAATAGGAAATCCGAACAAATACACCTTAAGGCAAATCAAAACCGTAGGTACCCAATCACCGTATCACTCTTTACATCCGTTCATAAACGAACCAATTCTTAACACTCCAAACGACCCAAAAAAGTTACACCTATTCATACAGGATCACAAACGGACCAAACCCAACACTTTGGTGTTCCCTAATAACCCTCTAGGTACTATAGGATATCACCTAAAACCTAGACCAAGTCTTATCCTAAAATCAATTCGATCAGTAAAATAACTTTCAATTAAAGGGTCTCAAAGTATGAAATCCTCATTTATATCACAAGGATGATCACAACAACTCAACAAAGTCACTCAATTGGATTTGCAGGACTTGATCACAATAGATCGATACAACTCCTCTTAACCTCAAACACCCAATAAAATCCCGAAGTATAAAACTTATAACTTAGCTTAACAACCTATCCCATCTTGTAGTACTCGAGTACTCGAAGAGAGCTTCAAAACGATAGTTTACACGCCTAAAACGGAGTCTGGACGAAGAAGTTATGGCCTCCGGAAGATCGACCTAAATTCTGGAAAAAGTGGGCGAGCGGGTGCCTAAAAGGAGGCGGGCGGGCCCTCATTTAGCCAGGAGGTTGGCCGAAGGAAAATGGCCAGGTGGGCGGGCGCCTAGCTAAGCCCGCGCGGGCGCCCGGGCGCCGATCTGGGCGGGCATCAGCTGGGTTCTTCATATTTTCTTACCAATTCTCAAATTTCTCAAAATCAATCCTTCCAACAAGCCTAACCATGAACCCAAACAACTTATAAACTTATAAGGGACCTAAATAACAACATCTATCAACCCAAATCAAGATTTAAATCCCAACATTCATATTAACACAAAATTAACCAAAAAAATACAAATAAATTCTAAACTCAACCAAAACATCATATATATCACTAAAGCATCATTCAAACAAGTGATGAACATTTTAGCATAAAAATTGGGGGGAAAGTAACTTACTTGAAAAATACGAAGGATGACGGAATTCGAATTTTCTTAGCTACAAACGATCCTAGCGACGATCTAAACATTTTTCATAAAATGAGCAATAAGAAATAATGAATAGAAGATGATCAAAATGAGGAGAGAGGGAAGAGTTCTTACCTTGGCAACAATGGAAGAGAGAGGAAGTAATTTCACTATGTGTGTGTGTGTTTGGTGATTGAGTGAGGAGGGAGGAGTAGGATGATTAATAAATCAAAATGTTACACCTAGGCCCTTCTACTACTACCAAGAACAATTAAACCCATACTCCCCACCATTAACTAAGACATACTAACTCTACACTAGCACAAATGATCAATTAAAATGCTAAGCATAAAATATTATGAGCCACAAAATGCACACATAATTATTTAAATAAATAAATAAATATTTATTACTAAGAAAATAGATACGGGTTTTCGGGTCGTTACAATCCACTCTCCTTAAAAGAATTCGCCCGCGAATTCACTCATCAAAATTCACAACACGCGGTCATAATGAGGCGACAAAATATCGATTCTCATATAGCACTCATAACCTCAACCAAGTACCTATCAAAATTTTCAGACATAGTCTCCACGACTCAAATAAACCAACATATATTAAACACATACGTATCTCAAGCATATCCATATCAAACATCCTAAATTTTTACTTTTCCGGTTCATCCGTACGCATTGACGATCTAGACATCATCCCAAGTAATCGTACTACTACCCAAACAAATAAGAGAATGAATAGGGCTAACGATTTTTGTCACCCAATGACTCAATGATATACTCAAAAATTTACCGTCATCAACTCATCATATAACCGAAGTTCCCTATCGATCGAACGACATATCGCACCCAATATAAATTATACCCAAGATTTCAAGATTAATATTGCCAACAGAGTAATCTAAATTCCTAGCACAACCTTATAATAAAGATTTTCTGATTTTCAACATAGAACCTGAACATTATATATATATACCTAGTATGCTTCTAAACAAGGTCAAACATACCAATATAGAATTATTCACCACCTATCGATGGCACACAAGAAATTCGTAACACATAGAAAGCTAAACCATACCACTTAACTCATCAATATCTCGCATAGGTGACATAACTTAATCACCCTATATATACCAGTAGAAATCACGTAAATTCGTATTCGAGAATACACTTCATCATAAATCACCGAATGAGGACAAACATGCGCAAACAGCACGAAACATCATCCACTTACAAAACAGACACGCCAAGTCCTCCAAGACTCACACTCTCCATCTTCAAACCAACTAACCCCAATGGAACCACACAATTAGCGCCAATCCTATACTTGATATACCACAAGAGAAGGAACACTCGACGTCAATATCACGACTTATAACTCAACCAACTTCTACCTTAACCTCATCTTTCATGAAAACTTAGTTTTCTAAACCGCTCAAACTTGTAACACCCAAGTATTGAAACCTATTCAATATCAGAGTTCTTGTTCTCTTTCAAGATCTAAAACCATTGCTCTGATACCAACTGTCACGCCCCGGAAAAATACTAAAATCCATAAACATAAAATTTTTTATAATATACATCTCCAAAATACAAAATACTAAATCGGGTGCGTGAATTCAACTATGAAACCAAAATCATCACACGACACCTCAACGAGATTTTAACTCGGAGACTAATACAACGCGGAAGCAAGAACACTTATAACAATATAATACCCAAAAGACAATAGTAGTTACATAACACTAAACGACCATAATCCCACTACAATGATACATAAGAACTCCGAAGATCAACTACCCCAAGGAAGGTCAACCTGCTCAGAAGATTTCCCGCTACAACGGACCTCATAACGCTACCACTTGCTTCCCTTGGGGGGGGGGTTAAGGAAAAACAAGGATAAAAGAAACGGGGTGAGATAAAATCTCAGTAAGTTACTAATACAGCTACATGGCATAATATCATGCAAATCAACGATATAACTGAACAAGTAAATCACATAACAACAAATGAGAAAGCTCCCTATCGCCAACTGTCCCATACCAGTTGGAAATAACGACTAACTCATCATGCAGCACATAAGAATGAATTAAACACGTTACAAAGGATACTAAGCCAAGGTTTCACCAAACGGATATAACAAAGAAGCCTCTGTGCAGAACCAACCCATCAACCAATCAATCAATCTTCGTAGTAGCACAAACGGCTGAAGATAAGAACCCGGTCAGAACCAACCAATCAATCCATCAACCAATCAAACCATCTTCATAGTAGCATAATAGCTGAAGAGAAAACCCCGGTACCGGAACCATAATAATGTAACATGTCACAAAGGACAGGGGAGATGACACAAAGTCAAAACCCAAAAAGTTAGCTAGGATACTTCCGAAGGAAGCTAGCTCATCCCAACCAAGGCCAATCTGGAAGAGGAAAATAAGGGCAAAAGAATGGATCACATTATAATGGACTCGGCTCGTTGCCATTATAATCTTCCCCATCGCCCGACACAACCACAAATGCCAGCTGGACTTTAAACAAGCACATAGCAATAAATACTCGCTTGAAACAACAACGGGGGCAATGATTCCAAAGTAGGGAACCAAGCCAATCTCATCACAAAAGATGCAAACAGTTACTCATGAAGAGATCAACAATAACGAATACAAGAAGTTTTTCATAAAAGAGTCCAACAACGATAAACGAGATTGCTCATAGAGAGCCCAACAACATTGACCATAAAAACATGATGATTCCATGATAAGGCACATACCAAACACATCCTAAAGATGATACTCATAAGTTACTCATAAAGAGTACAACCCAAACGGTCGCTCACAAATAGTATAACGACTATTACCAAGATGAACCTAAACGTCTACTCGTAAAGAGTACTATGACCAAGAACTCAATCATCCCTTTACACCTGGAATTCCAAATAGGAAATCCGAACAAATACACCTTAAGGCAAATCAAAACCGTAGGTACCCAATCACCGTATCACTCTTTACATCCGTTCATAAACGAACCAATTCTTAACACTCCAAACGAACCCAAAAAGTTACACCTATTCATACAGGATCACAAACGGACCAAACCCAACACTTTGGTGTTCCCTAATAACCCTCTAGGTACTATAGGATATCACCTAAAACCTAGACCAAGTCTTATCCTAAAATCAATTCGATCAGTAAAATAACTTTCAATTAAAGGGTCTCAAAGTATAAAATCCTCATTTATATCACAAGGATGATCACAACAACTCAACAAAGTCACTCAATTGGATTTGCAGGACTTGATCACAATGGATCGATACAACTCCTCTTAACCTCAAACACCCAATAAAATCCCGAAGTATAAAACTTATAACTTAGCTTAACAACCTATCCCATCTTGTATTACTCGAAGAGAGCTTCAAAACGATAGTTTACACGCCTAAAACGGAGTCCGGACGAAGAAGTTATGGCCTCCGGAAGATCGACCTAAATTCTGGAAAAAGTGGGTGAGCGGGCGCCTAAAAGGAGGCGGGCGGGCCCTCATTTAGCTAGGAGGTTGGCCGAAGGAAAATGGCCAGGTGGGCGGGCGCCTAGCTAAGCCCGAGCGGGCGCCCGGTCGGCGATCTGGGCGGGCAGCAGCTGGGTTCTTCATATTTTCTTACCAATTCTCAAATTTCTCAAAATCAATCCTTCCAACAAGCCTAACCATGAACCCAAACAACTTATAAACTTATAAGGGACCTAAATAACAACATCTATCAACCCAAATCAAGATTTAAATCCCAACATTCATATTAACACAAAATTAACCAAAAAAATACAAATAAATTCTAAACTCAACCAAAACATCATATATATCACTAAAGCATCATTCAAACAAGTGATGAACATTTTAGCATAAAAATTGGGGGGAAAGTAACTTACTTGAAAAATACGAAGGATGACGGAATTCGAATTTTCTTAGCTACAAACGATCCTAGCGACGATCTAAACATTTTTCATAAAATGAGCAATAAGAAATAATGAATAGAAGATGATCAAAATGAGGAGAGAGGGAAGAGTTCTTACCTTGGCAACAATGGAAGAGAGAGGAAGTAATTTCACTATGTGTGTGTGTGTTTGGTGATTGAGTGAGGAGGGAGGAGTAGGATGATTATTAAATCAAAATGTTACACCTAGGCCCTTCTACTACTACCAATAACAATTAAACCCATACTCCCCACCATTAACTAAGACTTACTAACTCTACACTAGCACAAATGATCAATTAAAATGCTAAGCATAAAATATTATGGGCCACAAAATGCACACATAATTATTTAAATAAATAAATAAATATTTATTACTAAGAAAATAGATACGGGTTTTCGGGTCGTTACACGGGCGCTTGCAATGGGTCAGGCGGGCGCTCATTTCATCAGTAGGTTGGCTGAAGGAAAAAGACCAGGTGGGCGGGCGTCTGTCTCAACCCGGGCGGGCGCTTGGTCTGGTTCTGGGTCGGGAATCAGCAACTGGGTTCTTCAATTTTCTTACCCATTTCACAAATTTCTCAAATCAATCACAACCAAACTTTCCCCAAACATAAACATGTACCCAAAACAACCTAAAACTTGTAAGGGCCTAAATAACAACATCTAGGAACCTTAAACCAAGATTTAAATCCCAACAATCAATAATGAACAATTCATCAAATCTCACAAAATGAGTAATCAATCAAACACTTCAAAACCCAACCAAGAATCAATGTATATCATCTAAATCATCATATGAACATAGAATGAGCATTTTAACATAAAAATAGGGGAAAGTAAACTTACTTGAACTTTATGAAAGATGATGGAATTCGAATATTTTTGGTTCTACGCGATCCTATCGACGATCTAAACACATTTCATAAAATGAGTACTAAGAAAAGATGAGAGGAAGATGACTAAAATGAAGGAAGAAGGGAGGGGAAATTTCTTACCTTTTCCATGGAAAGAGAGAGAGATGTGCAGTGTGTGAGGTGAGGAAGAGTGAGGGAGAAGGGGAAGTAGGGAGGGAGTAGGAGAATGATTTTTAAAAACTTACACTTAGGCCCCCTCACCCCTACTAACACACTTAACACAAAATCAACCAAATAATGCTAGACACATAATAATATTATGAGATATAAAATACGCACATAAATAAATAATCAAATAAATAAATAATTAAATAATTATTTAATAATAAAATAGAGACGGGTTTTCGGGTCGTGACAGGATGTGGATCTCACATTTGTTTAAATATGCAGGCACTAAAGAATAGGAGACTACTTAAAGACGGTGAAGTGGACCTACGTGTGGGGAATGGAGTAAGAGTTGCTGCATTAGCCGTAGGAACTTATGAAGTTATTTTACCTACCGGATTAATACTTGTTTTGAACAATTGCTATTATGTACCGGATTTAAGTAGGAATATTATTTCAATTTCTTGTTTGGATAAAGAAGGATTTAAATTTATTATTGAGAATGAGAAATTTTCTATTTATTTAAATGATGTGCTTTATGGTATTGCAAGTTCATTTAATAGTCTTTATATCCTTGATGTCAAGAATGAAAATAATGTCTATCATATAAATAAAAAATCTAAACCTAATGATGTAAATCTTACTTATCTATGGCATTGCCGTCTTGGTCATATAAATGAGAAGCGTATCTCAAAACACCATGGGGACGGACTTTTAGGATCACATGATCTTGAATCATATGATACTTGTAAGTCGTGTCTTCTTGGAAAAATGACTAAGACACCTTTTACTAAGAGTAGTGAAAGGGCAAGCGATTTATTGGGCCTTATACATACCGATGTATGCGGACCATTAAGTAGTAATGCTAGGGGAGGATTTCAATACTTCATAACATTCACTGATGATTTAAGTAGATATGGATATATCTATTTAATGAAACACAAAAGTGAAGCATTTGAGATATTTAGAATATTTCAAAATGAAGTACAAAATCAACTTGGCAAAACTATTAAGGCACTTCGATCAGATCGAGGAGGTGAATATTTAAGCCAAGAATTTGATAATCATCTAAAGAATTGTGGAATAGTTTCAAAATTAACTCCACCCGGAACACCACAATGGAATGGTGTGTCCGAGAGGAGAAATCGAACTTTATTAGATATGGTTCGATCTATGATGAGTCCAGTTGATCTTCCATTGTCCTTTTGGGGTCATGCATTAGAAACCGCCGCGTTCACACTAAATAGAGTTCCAAGTAAGTCGGTTCAAAAGACACCATATGAGATTTGGAGTGGAAGGAAACCTTGTGTTTCTTTCATGAAAATTTAGGGTTGTGAAGCTTATGTGAAGAGACTTGTCTCAGATAAACTCACACCTAAATCAGATAAATGTATTTTCGTGGGATATCCTAAGGAAACTAAAGGATATTACTTTTATAACCGCACGGAGAACAAAGTGTTTGTTGCTCGTGATGGCACTTTTCTAGAGAAAGAGTTTCTTTCCAAAAGAGTTAGTGGGAGTAAAATAAATCTTGAAGAAATTCGAGAACCCGAAAATAATATTGAACCGATGGTGGAACAAGAGCAAGTCCTGCAAGGAGTTGTGGAACCTGTTCAAAGTACACAAGTAACTCGCAAATCTAATAGGATACGGTCCGAACCCAAGAGATATTGATTTCTTGTAACGGAAAGTAATGATGTGGAAATCATTGATAATGATGAACCCACAACCTATGAAGAGGAGATGTCATCTCCTGATTCGGATAAGTGGCTTGGAGCCATGGAATCCGAATTAGAATCCATGAAATATAATCAAGTTTGGAACTTGATTGATGCACCCGAAGGTGTAAAAACCATAGGATGCAAATGGGTCTTCAAGAAGAAGACTGACATGGATGGGAAGGTGCATACTTACAAAGCTAGACTTGTAGCGAAAGGTTATAGGCAGATTCATGGTGTAGACTATGATGAAACCTTTTCACCCATAGCAATGATCAAGTCTATTAGAATTTTGATTGCCATAGCAGCATATTACGACTATGAGATATGTCAAATGGATATCAAAACTGCTTTCCTGAATGGAAATCTTCAAGAGGATGTGTACATGACACAACCCGAAGGTTTTGCGCAAAATTCTAAAGTATGCAAATTGCAGAAATCCATTTATGGATTGAAGCAAGCTTCAAGGAGTTGGAATCTCTGTTTTGATGAATCAGTCAAAGAGTTTGACTTCATCAAGAATGAAGATGAACCTTGTGTATACAAGAAAATTAGTGGGAGCATAGTAGTGTTTCTAATATTATATGTGGATGACATATTACTCATTGGAAATGATATTCCTACACTTCAGTCTGTGAAGACTTGGTTAAGGAAATGTTTCGCAATGAAAGATATGGGAGAAGCCGCATATATCCTTGGTATTAAGATCTATAGAGATAGATCAAAGAAGCTTATTGGCTTAAGTCAAAGTACATACATTGACAAAGTCCTAAAGAGATTCCGCATGGAAAACTCTAAGAGAGGAAATTTGCCAGTGTTACATGGTGTAACTCTTAGCAAGAATCAGTGTCCTAAGACAACTGATGAGCGAGAGAGAATGAATGGAATCCCATATGCATCCGCAATTGGATCCATCATGTTTGCCATGATTTATATGAGACCGGATGTATCTTATGCTTTGAGCATGACGAGTAGATACCAATCCGACCCCGGTGAAAGTCACTGGATAGCCGTCAAGTCGATTCTAAAGTACTTGAGAAGGACTAAAGAATCATTCTTGATCTATGGAGGTATGGAAGATGATCTCGTTGTAAGGGGTTACACAAATGCAAGCTTCCAAACCGACAAGGATGATAGCAGATCGCAATCTGGATTTGTGTTTATGTTAAATGGTGGTGCTGTAAGCTGGAAGAGTTCTAAGCAAAGTACAGTAGCTGATTCTACAACTGAAGTCGAGTACATAGCTGTATCGAATGTTGCGAAGGAGGCTGTTTGGATCAAGAAGTTCATTGGAGAACTTGAAGTGGTTCCTAGTATTGCTAATCCAATAGACCTTTATTGTGATAATAATGGTGATATTTCTCAAGCTAAGGAACCAAGATCACATCAGAGATCCAAACACATACTTAGGTGTTTTCATCTCATTCGAGAAATCGTGGAGAGAGAGGACATAAAAATATGCAGAGTACCAACTGATGATAACATAGCAGATCCGCTAATAAAGGGTCTTTCACAAGCTAAATATGATGGTCATGTTAGGTCCATGGGTATTAGATACGTTGGAGAGTGGGCCTAGTGCAAGTGGGAGATTGTTGGTGTGTATGCCCTATCAGTGCATCGAATGGATTAACAGACTTCAAATTCATGATCAGAACGAAAAAATGAGTAAACAAGCATGTACTTTTGCGGGACCCAAAACGGGTCCCGAACCCCTAGAACTGCTCGTTACCGTCCATTCTGTGCATTTAAAATTATATTTATGTTATCCCTTTCTCATTAACATATTTTAGATATACCGTCGTTACCAAAAAATATACCGAGCAACTTTCATGTTGGGCCCGCGGACAACCGGGATACCGGAGCGCGCACGACGGAGCAGTTGCGGAGCGGAAAGCCGGAGCTGGAGAAAATGTGCACAAGGACACGCCTGGACCAGCCCAAGAGTGCCCCTTGGCTTCATGTGATTGGCCAAGGAGAAAAAAAAGAATTAAAAAATCAAGATTGGGCACCAAGCTTTGTTCTCGGCCGAGCCCTATAAGCTACTCGGCCGAGCACCCCCTATTTCCATCTTTTCTCAGCTTTTTCCCATTTTCAACCTAGGCCGTGAATACCCCCTACCACCCTCTCAAATCACCTCCATCACACCCCATCACCACAGCTCGGCTCCCCCCTCCTCTACCCCTACCTTAGGGGTAGTTTGGTCCAAAAACAACCTCCCTCCTCCATATTACCACCCCCCCCCTCATCCATTCTTAACATACACAATTCACATAAGCAACACTTCACTCCATATTCAGCCATTCACTCTCTTTTGCTCTATCTAGCAACCAAAAACACTCCCAAATCTCAGTCATTAAACCACCACCACACCACCATAACACCACCACAAAACACTCACTAAACACAAGCCAAAACACTCACTCAAACACTCATTCAATCACAAAGGCAAACACCTTAAGAAAAAACAAAAAAAGTCTTCCCTTGGAAGCAAAGGAAGCACAACCTAGGTAATCTCTTCATCTTGTAATCTCTCTAAATGTGAGATGTAGTTGATCATGTAACTTGTTAAGAGGTCTAGCCACTTTGTTAGGCTAGACCTCCATTTGATGTCCAAAAGATACAATGTTGATGTTCTTGTTGTTCTTCTTTCTAAATGATGATATATCATGATTAAATACTCAAATGGCTGTTGTTTTGTGTTGTTAACATGTAGATATATGTATTTCCAAAGTCTCATGTTCATACCATCTCATTTGAGTGAGTTTTCATGGGTGTTTTCATCCCTTTTGTAGATTTCCAGCAGACTGTCCATCTGCACCTTTCTGTCTTGTTTCTTTATTTATGCATAGCAAACGAGGTTTTTGGTCTTAGACCCCAAAATATGTCTTTTTATAGACAAACAGAGGAAAATGATAATGTAAATATTATATTTTTCCCGTGAGCGAAGACTGTTCTTTCCATTTATTGTTTAGACTCTTGATCTGCAGATCTGTGCATTTCATCTCTGACATGAAAATGTCAGAGGTGTTTTGTGTGACTTAAACTTGCTTGATGGCCTTAAAAATTTCCAGATATAAACTTTGATATGTTAGGAATAAATTTCATGTTTATTGTTTCCCATGATTCCCCCGTTTTTATGATGCAGCAAGTGGATATTTTATGAGTATATGAATATCTGTCAGATTTGGCTGTTGAAAGTTCTATCTTGCATGCCTCATTTGAACACCATAACATGCTCCTAAAATCAGAGGAAAAATCATGGTTGATACTTGATGTGTTAGGGACTTTTCTTGACTTTTACTTTCCAGATTGTGCAAGTATAAAAACAGGTACACAAAGAAGAAATGGACAGCAGTCCCTAAAATATTTGGGGACGGACTTTTGGACATTCATTTGATATGGGATTTGTTTCCCCTTTTGTTCACCATTGTAAATATTAATCCCCCACCCCTTTGCGTGTTTCCTTTACTGGATGTAAATGCTAAACCATTTTCAAAACCGAGTGGGAGTCCACACAAACCGACTCTCATTCGTGAATTAAAGCAAACAATCCTAGAATAGGAAGACCTCCTCATATATTAATCACCATTTTTGTTAGGGCATAAAAGCAAGGTATAAAAATGCATAAAATGAATCTAAGTGGCATGCATACTAGAGACCATCACGGGCGAGGAGAGTGCCTAACCCCTTCTCTTTCTCGTAAATTAGCCCCCGAACCCACTTTCTCTAAACAAAAGGTTTTATCTTCGTTTTTCCTAAAATAAAATGAGGTGGTGACTCTTGACTGTTTGATTCCATCGAGAGGAAACCATTATGAGGGAACCGAGCGCATTTCCAAAAGCGTATTAGCACGAGGCATCACCTGAATCACCCTCGCGGGATGATCATTTCGGTGTGCGGCTTTCGAGCGCGGGCTCTCACAGGCACCAAGACTGAAGTATTCAGTGAATGGGACTTTATGTTGGGAGACGACCTACTACGCCAGTTTCTCAACCTTTGCAATCTAGAGGACACTAAAGTCAATGCACTAGACAAGGGGGACGCTCCAAAGCAAGACTATACCAAGCTCATCAAGAAATGTGACGAGCCCATCAAGAATTGGTACACAACTGGGGGACCCATAGCAAGTGAAGACTTCCTGATCAAAGAACTAGGATGCGCTCCCTATGAGAAAACTTATAACTCTTACCTTAGAATCAGATACCGCTACCGATGAGCTCACCCAAGAGGACTTGGATGCCATCTCGGAACGTGTATTCCCCTACTTTCTTAATGAAAACTTAGATCTTTTCGAGTATCCTGAGATTGCAAACGTCATGAATGATGAATTAACTAATAGCTCTAACGAATTAGATAATAATGAGTCATATGACGAGATAGATCAAGAAAACGAACAAATCTTAAAAGAAATTAATAAGCAAGTAGGTTATCGTGGCAGAAATGGTCCTATTGATTCCGAAGAAATTCAAACAGTTAATTTGGGGACGGACGATGATCCGAAAGAGACCAAGATTGACAGTTTCTTCAAGGGGGAAGACCGACAAGCCCTCATAGCACTTCTCCGAGAATTCGTAGATGTGTTCGCATGGTCCTACAAAGATATGCCGAGGCTATCCAATTCGATTGTTGAACATAAGATGCAGCTGCTTCCCGATTCGAAGCCAGTTAAACAGAAACTCCACAGAATTAAACCCGAGTGGTCGGTACTAGTCAAAAAAGAAATAGAGAAACTCTTGAGTGTCGGGTTCATCAAAGTGATAGAGTATCCACCTGGTTGGCTAACACTGTGCAAGTTTCCAAAGCAAATGGAAAGGTTCGTGTCTGCGTAGACTTCCGTGATCTCAACAGAGCATCTCCGAAGGATGACTTTCCTCTTCCCAACATAGGCATGCTTGTCGACAATACCGCAAAGTACGAAGTCCGTTCGTTCGTAGACGGATTCGCTGGGTACAATCAAATCCTTATGGCCGAAGATGATCAACACAAGACAGCGTTTACCACACCGTGGGGGACGTTCTGCTATACAGTCATGCCATTTGGACTCAAGAATGCCGGAGCCAGTTACCATAGAGCGGTGACTACGCTATTCCATGACATGATACATAAAGAAATAGAGGTGTACGTCGACGACATGATCATACACTCAAAAGGTTTGGATGGACAGCACTTTGTTGACCTTAGAAAATTCTTCAAAAGGTTGAGACACCACAAGATGAGGCTTAATCCGGCCAAGTGCACATTTGGGGTAGTGAAAGGAAAAGCCCTTGGATACATGGTCACCGAACGTGGTATAGAAGCTGACCCGGCTAAGATTAAATCCATCGTTGACATGCCTCCACCTAAGACGCAGAAAGAAGTTTAGTGGATTCATGGGTCGCCTTCAATACATTTGTCGTTTCATCAATCAACTCACGACAATGTGCGAACCCATTTTCAAACTCCTCAAGAAGAATGCATCCCTAGAATGGACCGAAGAGTGCCAAGAAGCCTTCGAAAAGGTCAAAGAATACTTGGTTAATCCTCCTGTATTGGTCCCACCGCATAAAGAAAAACCGTTGATCCTGTACCTTACAGTCAATGACATTGCAGTAGGGGATATGCTAGCGCAAGAGCAACCCGACTCGAGGAAAGAAAATGCCATCTACTTTGTCAGCCGTCGCTTTCAAGGGGCTGAATTGAACTACTCCGCACCAGAAAAATAATGTACTGCACTGGTATGGGTAACTGAGAGACTCAAACCGTACATGGAAGCATATCCCGTACAACTGATCGCCCGAATGGACCCAATGAAGTACATCTTCGAGAAATCGCATGTCTCCTCTAGAATAGCTAAGTGATACTTTATGCTTGCGGGGTAGATTTCACTTACATCACACAGAAATCCGTAAGAGAAAGAGTCTTTGCTGATCATTTAGCCGAATTTCCATGTGATGAAGCGAAGGGGGAAGACCCGCGATTCCCTGATGAAGACATCATGGCGATAAAGTTAACCATAATAGTTACTATATAGGTTAACTTTTACTATTGACAATAATAGTTAATTACAATAGTTACTATATATATTAACTTTTACTATTAACAATATTAGTTAATTATAATAGTTATTATATAAGTTAATAATTTTTTTTTAAAGAAATTAACTATTACTATTAATAATATCAGTAAATCATAATAGTTACTCTCTTCATTCCAAATTGAATGTCCTGTTTATACTAAAATGAATGATTTTTTGAAATTTTACATTCAAATAATTTTGTACCTAAGATTTTTTTCTTCATATATCATTATATGCATTCATTTAAGTGCAACGGTTACTACAATATGAAGAGTCTCAATAAAATTTAATATATTAAAAATAATTATGATAAAGTGACTTTAACTTCTCCGGTATAAGAAATGAAAAGTCATAATTTGAAATGTAAAGTCACAAAAACTAAAGTTTGATTTGTTACTTAAAACAAATGAAAAGTCTTCAAAAAATTATTTTGTTTAACTAATAAATTAAAAAATTTATGTTGATGGAACTCTAATCCTGCAAACAAAGGAAAAGTCACAAAAACATTAATCTTGATTTTAAATCCAAAGTTAGAAAATAATTTACTCTTTAATTTATCCCCCGAAATAAAAGAAATTACAATGTAATTGATTATTTACATATCTTCTTTTTTAATTGTATTTTTGAGATACTTAAAAATTATTATTTTTTAATCATAATAAAATGGGCTAGTCTTGTGTGCGGCGGCCGCACCCCATGCGGCGCCGCCCACATACCCTTTTTTTTTTTTTTTTTTGCCCTCCACAACCTTTTTTCCACCCACCAAAAGTAACACTTCTTATAACGAAATGTAACACTTTTGTTTTTCAATGTAATACTTTTTTTTTCAAAAATGTACCACAATTTTGATGCAATAGATTAAAGATAACAATAAAAATTAACGACTAAATTAATGTAACACTTTTTATAAAGGAATGTAACATTCTTTTTCAAATGTAACACTTTTTTTTTCAAATGTACACCCATACTTTTTTGCCTTCAACAAAAGTAACACTTATTATAACAAAATGTAACATTTTTTATTCAAATGTAACACTTTTTTTTTAAAAAAAATTATACACAATTTTGCTACAATAGATAAAGATAACATAAAGATTGACAACTAAATTAATGTCAACACTTTTTATAAGGGAATGTAACACTCATTTTTTCAAATGTAACATTTTTTTTCTCCGAAAATACATAGGATTGACAACTAAACTAATGTTACATTTTATAAAAAAATGTAACATTTTTTTCTCAATTGTAACAGTTTATATTCCTTAATGTAACATTATATATGAGAAATGTAACAATTTTTTTATTGAGAAAGTAACAATTGAAATGCAAAACCATTTTTTTTTTGTTTGTAAAACTGCTGTTATAACATACAATAAAGTTTTACTTTTTAAGACCAACTTGTTACTTTCTTCAAAAAGAACGTGTTACTTCTCAGGGTACGAGCAGCCCGATTTTTTTGTGTGTTAAAAATTATTATTTTTTTAAAAAAAAAAAAAAATATATCATGACTTATGTAGTTTTGTTCGTCTTGTCGAGACGAACACACAGGTATTTTTAGATTTTTTTTCGACTTCAAAATCTCAAGATATAGCATTTTAAAAATTTTGGAGGGTTTTTTTTTTTTTTTTATCAAAGCCCAGCGACGCGAGGGAGGGGAGCGCGTCCGTCTCACGCGCCCGTCGCATGGCGTGAGACGGCCGCCGCACTGAAGAATTTGTCTAATAAAATATACTCCATTTGACTAACTAAATAAACGATAAATTGTAAACAAATTTCCGGGGGTTTTTCTAGCGACTAGAGAAGAATAATTTACAGTTAAACAACCACTTGATCTAAAGTCCTAACTACTCTCCTAAATCTGACCAAAATCCCTCACTCTTCTTCCCTTCAAATCCACTCCATCTTCCCCGACTCCATTGATTCCATTCTGAAATTGACCTCTTGATAGTCCCATCTAAACCTCTCTTCTCCACCAAACCCTATAATTTATTTCATTGTCCATCCCACCATTCATGTATTCTCACTATTCCCTTCAATTCAAACCCCAAATCCCATCTCAGTATCGTTTGTAATTTTTTTTCATATGATGGTGGAAACCCTAACCCCTTCGCCGTCAATTTCCCGGTGCCACCACAACAGGCGGTTGATTCCTGCTCTCATTTCATCCCACAAGACCCTCTTCGCTCTACTTTGGATCGTCGCATTTACTTCTGTATTCATCTGGCAACGCAACATCGTTGATGGGTTCTTGATTTTCCGGCGGTCTTTTCCCGACAGACATTTCCCCAGGCTCCGCCCTGTTGCCTTCAATCTTACCGACTTTGGAGCGGTTGGAGATGGTGTTACTGTTAATACTGAGGCGTTTGAAAAGGCTGTTTTTGCTATTTCTAAGCTTGGGAAAAAAGGTGGGGGTCAGCTTAATGTACCTGCTGGAAACTGGTTAACGGGGCCGTTTAATCTCACTAGTCATATGACACTCTTCCTTGCTGAAGATTCGGTTATACTTGGTCTTGATGTGAGTGATTTGAATATGTTCTTGTTTTGTTCATTCTCACCTATACTACAGTAGTTTGCATTAAAGTTGTGTGATTCTGTTCTAAGTGGTAATTCTTGTTTACTAAGCAATGTTGAAGTCGCCTTTTTAGAATAGTCAAACATGTAAGATTGCATAATTTCCCTTGGAAAAGGATCATTATAACAACACGATGAGTATTCTAACATAGTTTTGGAATACATTAAGATTTAAAGTATCATACTCCTCCTTCCCAAAATGATATTTCTACTTTTTTTTTGGGTGTTGCTACGAATGAAATTTGAGCAATAATTATAAGTTGATTTAATTGTACCACGTACAGTTTAAAACGCATAATTAATGCGCCATCAACAATACTATCAATAACTAGTTTTGGATTTTCACTAGGATAATTGAATTAACCTAAACTTACTGTTCATAGTTCATTCGTAATGACGATAAAAGAGTGTGAATATCATTTTGGGACGGAGGAAGTAATTACTTATCTAAGATGAGGCTCAATGAGCATATACACTAGCTATGGTGTGGAGATTGCCAATTTGATCTCTTTGAGAGTACTTGTTTAAATTGGGGCGGAGGACATATTATAATTGTGATTGGATAGAGGGTTTGATATATGTGGTACCTATTTATGGTTTTTATTTTAGCTGCCTTGTGAACTTGACTAACTAGCCAACTCAAATTTAGTGAAGGAGGTAAAGTATTGTTGAAGGATTTTTAATGTATCTTAGCTTCCTATTAACTTAACTGTAATCCTCAATCAGTTTCATTGAAGGTGTACACAGCCTTTGTAGTTTTTCCAGATTGAAGAGGTATGTTTCCTCTTCAGGAATGTCTTTTTAAAGTAAGTGTCTTATTACCATTTCTAAATATGGTTAAGAATAATAATTTCATATCAACGGAATGTCTTAATCAACTTGCAAGGGTTGTAAGGGTGCATCCTTTGAAATATTCTAAAATCCGCTGTAAGGATCATTATATAGATAAGCATCTATAATTCTGGGTCAACTCACATATCCATGCCCAGTGTATACAAGTATTAATATTCACCACTGTTTTTCTGAGATAGTGATGTTTGTAGAGTGGTTCGTTTTGTACGATTTGGGAACAGATCGATCATCAATTAACTTGTGGAAGATTTAGAATTTGTTGAAGAATGAGTAAAAGCTATTGGTGTTGTCATAAATTGGGGCAGGATAATATGTTGTAGCTCCATAAAGGGAAAAAAGGAGAGAAGGAACCAAAAAAAGAAGTTGTTAATTTATCTTTTGACTGCTTGTTCAAACTCCCTATTCATCTATAATGACTGGCCAAATGAAATTTCTGATTTTGGGGGATAAATGTTCATTAGGCTACTAATACTATAACCTGTTTTGCCTATTCTCCCATGTCCTTTTGGGTACTCCCTCCGCCCCAGCTAAATGTCCACACTTTCTCTTTTAGGGGGCGTCATTGATAACTCCTACTCCCTCCGTCCAAAAATTACGTCCAAATTTTTTCACATTTGCTCTTGATCAAGAGCAAATTTGAAAAAGAATTGGACATTCATATTGGGATGGAAGGAGCACTTCCGATCAAGAGCAAATTTGAAAAAAGACGGAGGAAGTACTTCCTAAAGTGTTCAACTTTCACAATTATCATATTTACCTTATCCCACTTATCATACTCACAGACTTATATTGTGTGGTCCCACTTACAAATCCTATCTCACTATCATACTCACAACATCTTTTCCACTCACAATACTAATGAATATCTATATATTCACTCCTTAATTCACGTGCCCAACTGTAAGTGTGCACATTGAGATGGGACAGAGTGAGTATGTAATACTAAAAATCTTGCTTATTTTTAGATTTGAATGCTTACAGTATTGTCATACTCCATCCGTCCAAAATGTTGTTTCCTCTTTTTTTGACATTAGTACAAAGGAATTTTGAGTAATAATTTTAGTTTATTTTAGTTATCCTAATGAAAATATAAAACTTGTTATTGCTACACCATTATAATTATAAGTACTAACAATAACAAGTTTTATATTTTCATTTGGATAATTAAAATAAAGTAAGATAATTGCTCAAAGTTCCTTCGCACTAATGTCAAGAAAAGAGGGAACAACATTTTAGGACGGAGGGAGTATTGTCTTTTTTACTTATACAAAAACATGGAATGTATCTTCTGTTGTGTCTAAGATGTTTTTCCTGGAATCCTTTGTATGCTTATTTTAGACACAAAAAGTGTTGCACGTCTTTGCCATGTAATGTTCTAGAATACTCTTGGTTCTTGGCAGAAGTGAGACTGTTATTTATTTATCCCGTGCACTGCTGTTTTTGACAGGATGAGAGATATTGGCCTCTGTTGCCACCATTGCCTTCTTATGGATACGGTAGAGAGCATCCTGGGCCTCGGTACGGGAGTTTGATTCACGGTCAAAATCTTAAAGATGTTGTGATTACAGGTCAGCGCTCTTTCCCTCTTTCTATATATCAAAGTGTGAACTTAGAATAATCTTCTTAGTTTTGACATTTCTATGTATTATTTTTGTATGCACCACGTCTCCATCAAAGAACATCTATGTTTGGAACTTAGGAAATAGCACAAACTCTATCCTTATCACTTTTGTAACAAATTCTCCATCCGTCCCAAAATGATGTTCCCACCTTTTTTGTCGTTGCTACAAATGAATTTTGAGCAATAATTTTAAGTTAATCTAATTATATTAATGAAAAACTTAGAATTGTTATTGATACACCATCAACAATACTTTGAATAACAAGTTTTAGATTTCTATCATGATAACTTGATTAACCTAAATTTATTGCTCAAAGTTCGTTCATAGCAACGACAAAAAAAGTGTGAACATCATTTGGGCTGAGGGAGTACATGTTTTGTATCAGAACAACTGTAGGAGAAACTTTTATAAATAAATGATTTGCAAACAAAACACAGTAGCAGAGATCTTATGATTTATGAAACAAGGGTGAAAATAGATCTCTGAACATAGACCAGTGACGGCTACCGTTTTGAGCTGAGAACGTGATCTACCATTAGCATGCAAGCAAATGATTACCAAGTATAGTTTCTCTACATAGCTAAAAATGAAGCCAGTGGAACACCAAGATTACATAGTTCTGTTCGCTCATGGACTCAAGTTGGTAAAGTCCATCTGAATGGAACAAAGCCATATACTTAAACCACTTAGTTTAAGGGAGCAAGTTCATATAATTTAGCAAGTAGTCCTTATAATGCTAGAGGAAGTCTATGCCAATGATTTTCTCATTTAAGCACAGTACACATCACATAGTAAGCAAATATTAGTGTACCTCCGAACCTATGGATCATCTTGAATTGGCTATTATACCGAGTGAAACAAAATGACGTATCCAGGAAACTACTCCAGTGTGCTATATTTGCATTTTTATTGATAGAAAGAAGTATAATAGTCTGTCCATCCCGGAACGATAGTCCCGCTTTTTAGTGGTCGATTTGATTGAATTTGAACCAAAGATTTATGATAATATAATATCCCAATGAAATTCTATAACTTGTTATTTATTAACCCGTGTACAATATGAAAATCACCAATTTAACCACCATAATATCTAAACTATCAAAGTTACCTGCGTACTATTCATTAATTAATCACATCAACCCAAATCGTTAAATAAAAGTTAATGAACTAACAAGCGTTAGTAATTTAACTAATATCACAATAAAAAAAATCGAATCCCCTCGTAACCTTACAAAATCATAGAAGTGTTAGTTTTGACATTTAGTCCACCTTATAAACAATCCAGCCTAGATATGGGAAAATACAGAAATATGCCCCTGAACTTAGCGATTGGATGCAAATATGCCCTTAACGTCGTTTATTGGCACATCTGCCCCTCAACTCAATGAAAAATAGGGCAAATTTGGCCTCCATTAATTTTTCATCCAAAATTTAACGATTACAGACCTAAATTGAATTAAACAACTTGAATGTGGATAAGTTGTGAACTATCAAATTACATATCCTAAAGAATATTAATTATAGAATTGACAGTATGTCATATATTTTATTTTTTAATAATTGATATTTAATTAATCACAATATTTTGAGAAACTAATTTTTCTAAATTAAAAAGTCACCTACTCTTACTTTAATTTTAGAAAGATCTTAATTTTGTAAAATTAATCATGACTATCGCCTATCAATAAAAAACATGACCAAAAGCTATAAAAGCAAGGATTTGGTAATAACGGGGATAAATCCCCGCTACACCACCACTTCATCCACCACATCCCGCCATCATAACCATAAGTTGATTTTGATAATTATTTGTTGCAATACGGATCATATAATAACATACTAAAATTTGAAAATAATTGAAATAAGATAAATAAGTTCAAACTCAAAACTATCTCTAAATTAATCTTTATCATTCTCCATCATTTATTAAGTTTATCTATACATAAATAAGTAGGTTTAAATGATATTCTCATCCAAATGAATCTTTATTTATTTTTATATTAAATACATCTTAAAATGAATTGTCAACTTTTAATTTTTTTTCTCAAGTTAGTTTTCTACCATTTTATTTTTATATTTTCATTTACACTTGGAAAAAAACAAAATATAAAGTGCTTAGCAAGAATAATATATACTCTCTCTATAAGATTTTATTAAATTTGTAAATAAATATTTATGTTGATATTGGCAGTATGTCATAAATAGAACTTCACTAAAATCTTTATTTTCCTGCTTCTCAACTTTTTTTTTTTTTTTTTTATTTAAGTGCTTTATTTTTTAATGAACAATTTTCAGGATAATATAGTTTAATATTTTGCAATTTATCACTTTTCAAGTTGTTTAATTCAATTTAGGTCCTGTAGTCGTTAAATTTTGGATGAAAAATTAATTTTTGGATGAAAAAATTAACGGAGGCCAAATCTGCCCTATTTTTCATTGAGTTGAGGGGCAAATGTGCCAATAAACGACGTTAGGGGCATATTTACATCCAATCGCTAAGTTCAAGGGCATATTTTTGTATTTTCCCGCCAGATATACACCTGAATTTTTAAAACCCACATAACTTCCCAACTTTCTTCTCCTCTTGCCCCACCACCACCGGCTACCTAGTCTCATCCCACCGGCCGACCACCCTCTCCTCCACCAAAACTCTTCCCTTTCCACACCTTCACCGCCAGCCTACCGATCTCTGTCTCCCACACCTATTCCTTCTTCCCAATCTCCCCAAACTACAGTCCACCCTCGTTTCTCCCCTCCACACCCTTCTCCAACGTTGGCTCCCTTTTCCGTGCTGCCCCTTCTGTCACACTTCATTTCGTGTGCAATCTGAGCTCCAACAATGGAGTTTGCTGCAGCACCCCTCTCTCTCCCTCGTTCTCTCTCAGTTTGCATATATTTTTTTGCTTTTTCTGCAATTTAATCAGTCTTATAACAACTAGCAGTACTCCCGTGTGATGCACGGCCACGACATTGTTTCTTATTAATTTAAATCTAAAAATACATCAAATATTAAACACTAATAAATTAACCAAAAAGAAAACAACTTTCGCCCGGAAAAATTCACCCCCCACTCCGTAAAAGTAGTGATATCAACTCAAAAATAATATATTCATAAATTTTAACCAACAAATGATAACAATAACCATATCAAATTGTAAAATATTATTTTCATTTCTTGTTATTCATTCTATCATCTCTCTGTCCTGATTTAAAGTTTTTACATTCCTTTTAACTTGTCTCAATTTAAAGTTTTTACTTTACTTTATTACCTAAAATAGATGATGGGACCCGATTGTCATTCTCACAACAAAAACTACAAACCCACGTTTTCTCTCATACTTTACTTTTCATACTCACAATATTTATTCCTTTCACAATCCACGTGCAAAGTCCAAGTAAGAACATTAAACTGGGTCGGAGAGAGTAGTAACTATTTTTGTGGATGTAATTATATCCACTAATATGCTCAACCTTCTAATCCGCAATCAAGAATAGGCCTAAACTGAATGACACAATATATACATATATATACATATATATATATATATATATATATATATATATATATATATATACTCCCTTCGTCCCTCTTTAACTTACAATTTTTGGGTTTGGCACATTATTTAAGGAAAAAGTGAAAAAGTTGATGTGTTGTGAGTGTAGATAGTTGAGTGGGAGAGAGAAAGTGGGGTATAGAATAGTAAGTGGATAGTTGTTGTGAGTGGGATAAGTGGGTCCCATTATTTTAAAAGTATTAAAACATTTCCTTTTTGGGACTTTGTAGATTAAAGTGGGACAACCAAAATGGCAAATTTTGTAGATTAAAGAGGGACGGAGGGAGTATATATTACTTACTCTCCATTAAAAAGCAATTTTGATTTTTTTTTCTTTGCAATATGGAATGGAATTAATAAATACAAATAGAGTAGATAAATAAAATCAATAGTGTTTGACCATTTGACCAATTAATATTTAAAATTTTTCCTAATCAGGTCACTTCCTAGTTTGTACTCTTTACTCCTTTTTTAAGGTTCTTACTTTCATTTTTGGTATGTCCCAATTTAAGGTTCTTACTTTACTTTCTTACTTAAAATAGATGATGGGACCCACTTCATACCCACTTTCTCTCTCATACTTTACTTTCTATGCTCCCAATATTTTGTTTTTGATCTCCGAGCAAAGTCAAATTAGGAACAATAAATCAGGACGAAGAGAGTAGTAACCATTTTTGTGGAGGTAATTATATCCACTAATATGTCTAGCCCTCTAATCCACAATCACGAACAGGCTCAATAATAGATGACAAAAAAATTATGAAACTTAATCTCCATTAAACAGTAATTTGTTTTTTTTCTCTTTGGAATATGAGACATAATTAATAAATACAAATTGAGTCAATAAATAAACCCAATATTGTTTGACCATTTCTATTTAATATTTTGAATTCTCTCTAATAAGGCCACTCCCTAGTTTGTACTGTGTACTCCCATTGTCCCGATTTAAAGTTCTTACTTTCTTTTTTTGTTTGTCCAATTTAAGGTTTTTACTTTATTTTATTATTTAAAAGGAGTACTATCAATGGGTTCTAAAATGGACCCACCACTATCAAAATTATTTTTTTCATTGACTTTTACTAAACACTCTAAACCTGCTAATTTCGTAAATTTTATATTAAAAGTAATTTATTAATACATAAAGAAATAATATAATTTAAATATAGCCGTTATAAGTAACTGTTGAAGAATATAATTTTTAAATATATATTACTGTAAAAACATAACACTTTTAAATATAAACCATTATTGAACAAAGAAAGTAATATTAAGAGAGAGAAAGAGGGGATAATTGAACAATAATGTCCATCCTTCCATTTAAGCCACACGTCACATCATAGACATTTGTTTACATTTTTTATGAATATCACTTAAGTGGCAAAAGACAATATTGCCCAGTCTTTCATTTTGACAATTCCTTGGGCGGGAAAAATTTCATTTTCAATGACGGCTTCATAGTTATATAGATAGAGATTACAGATCTGAACCATATGATAGAATTTATCAATCGGAATTATAAATTTTAAAAATCTGGAAAATTGTGTATCTTAATCTGGGAAGAAATGGAGCTCAAAATTAAGTGTGTACTTTTTTGCGTCTCAGTGTGTGTATTTGTTTGTTGGTGCGTGTGTTTAATTTTAATGGTTTGGAAGTTGACTTTAGATAATGGTTCTTGATTTGTGCTTGAGTTTAGAGGGATTTAAATGGATGGCAAGTTGAGATTTGTTGTGATATGTGTACGGAGGTGACCGAGATGGAGAATCGAGATCAAGATCAATATCAATGATGGAACGAGATCGAGCAAGACCGATAAAATACTATGCAAATATGGATACATATTAGATATACAACAGAATTAGGAGATTGCTTGTGCATATCTCTCGTAATATTATCATATTAAAATTAGGAGTTGTGATGTAGGTAGGAATATAATTCATAATAGGAGTATTCCTCATGTATTAGGATTGCTAGAGCTTTGTATAAATATGAGTTCTTTAGCTTATGTAAACTTTGAGAGATTGAATAGCAGAGAAATATTATAATTGTCTCTCCATATTTTGACAATTTGATGTGGGTTTGACGGCCACACCCATTGGAGATGTTGAGGAATTTTTTCTCATTTTTTTGGGAGATGGTTGATGGTAGCAGTGATGGTGAGATGGCAGGAGGTGGTGGTTTAAGATGTGGTGGGGGCGAGGGGTGGGTGGTGGGTAGTGGTTGGAGGTTGTGATTGTTGTTGGAGAATAAGGTACCTATGTCATTTTAATATTCAGTTAAGAGAGTTAGGATTCTGTTAGGTTAAGGGGGAAATTTGAAAAATTATATTGTAATATCTGTTAAATTATTAACGCTTGTTCATATCATTAACTTTTGTTAATGATTTGAGTTGATTCGACTAGTTTACGAATAGTACGCATGTTAATTTGGTAGTTTAGATAGTACGGTGGTTAAATTGATTGTATTTATAAATTTTATATAGTAAGCGGGTGAATTTGGTAGTGTACTCATAGTTAAATTACTATGAATTATCTCTCCATGTTCAATCAAATCAATAACTAGTTATGTGGGACCATCTTTCCGGGAGGGATGGAGTATTAGACAGAAACATCAAGATATATCTGTATATCAAAATTTAAAACCAAGGGGAAAGATTATTGGTTTTATGTTTCTGTGTTTGTGGCACTTGACATTGCTCTTGTCGACATTGTTAACTTTCCAAGTGTGTTTACCTTCAAAGGGCGGATATCTCATAACAGTTTGTACTTGAGTTTCATTAAATGTGTGTTGACCATGTTAGAACTTGTTCGTTTTCCATATTTGGTACTCCCTCCGTTCCAAAATGATCTTCCCGTTTGACTATTCAAACTTTTTAAGGATATGAACACTTGCTTCATTAGCCATGTTGTGTTTATGGACATTTAAGCCTAAATTGAAGAAATGAGAAGATTTTTTTGGGACAATGGAAAATGGCAAATGAGAACATCATTTCGGGACAGAGGGAGTATGAGATAGAATAGAGAATTATAATAGCTTGTGACAACAAATGAGTTAATCTACGTACATCTCTTGTCCCAAGAGCCAAAGGCTAATATTTGTGTTGTTTCTGGCAACAGGGCACAATGGTACCATTAATGGACAGGGTCAAGCATGGTGGAAAAAATACCGCCAGAAGCTTCTCAACTATACTAGGGGCCCACTTGTACAGATCATGTGGTCAAGTGACATTTTGATTTCTAACATAACTTTACGTGATTCACCCTTTTGGACCCTCCATCCTTATGACTGCAAGAATGTAACAATCAGAAATATGACTATTTTGGCTCCCATATTCGAAGCTCCAAACACTGATGGCATTGATCCTGGTAAGGGTATTGCGTTGATTATTGTCCCCTTTGTATGACCAGACTAGCTCCAATTTAATTATCCAGCCCCATTTGAGTTCTGACTTTTTTCCAAATGATTATTGATTTGTACTCTTTCCTTATTCGTTTTTGGATAATGTCTAAGCAGATTCATGTGAAGATATGCTAATAGAGGACAGCTACATCAGTGTGGGGGATGATGCCATTGCAATAAAGAGTGGTTGGGATCAATTTGGGATTTCTTATGGTCGGCCTTCAGTCAACATTCTCATTAGAAACCTTGTTGTTCGCTCTATGGTCAGGTAAGAACCTCATGGTGTGAGTTTATTTTGTTTCTGAACTCTTCTAGTACTCGTTGATAGATTTGTTGTGTCACATACAATTCTTAATGTATGATGCAGTTTGATGAGTTTAGATTTCGTTGTATTTCTGTCTGCTTAATGCATATATTGTGATTTCTGATCAAGTGGCTCTGCATTCGGCTTGTGCTTACTGACAATGTACAAACTTCAATTTATCCCCTATAGGTTTGGTGCATTTTAAGATGTTTCCTTACCTCAAAAAATGAAATAAATAAGGGCAAATTACAATTTAGGGCCTAATGTCTACGAGGCGGTTGCAGTTTAGGACTGACGTCTAAAATTTGGCGATTTAGGACCTGACTTGACATTTTCGTTGTAGAATGGGGCTTTTTAACGGTTTTTGTTAGAAAAGTTAGTTAAGTCACATGTGATTTGCACGTGATTGACGAAATGGGTTAATTTGAAATGAGAATTAGTGCTTAAGGGGTAAAATATAAATACTTAAATTTAAAGTCGCAAAATATAAGTTTTCAAATTTTAAATTAAAATATTTAAATAAAATATCTAATATATTAAATTTTCGATTTAATTTTTTTAAATAAATAATCATTTCCCTTCAAGAATATTTTTTTCAGAGAAAATTGATAAGTTTTGTCCATCTAAATTGATGGAGATGGTGGTCAATGATGTTTTGAGACGAGAGATGACGAAAATGGGAGGTTGGAAGCGAAGTTCTAAATCTGGAAAAAAAAAAAAAAATTCATAATTTGTTTGTTTTATTTTAAAATTTTATATAAATATTTTTATTTAGATCTGGGAAAAAAAATTGTCAAAAATATTTTGTCAAAAATCATTTATTTATTTATATATATATATATATATATATATATATATATATATATACATATTTTTTAATATATTAGTTATTTTTTTCAAAATTTTAATTTAAAACTTGAAAATTTATATTTTGTGACTTTAATTTTAAGTATTTATATTTAACCCCTTAAGAACTAATTCTCATTTCATATCGATCCATTTCGTCAATCACATGTGACTTAACTGACTTTTCTAACGAAAACCGTTAAAAACCCCTATTTTGCTAACAAAGTGTCAAGTCAGGCCCTATTTCGCTAAATTTTGCACGTCAGGCCCCAAACTGCAACCGCCTCGTAGACATTAGGCCCTAAATTGTAATTTGCCCAATAAATAATGGAGTAAGACAATGGAATCCATAGTAGATCTTGAGGCTCATGTTACTCAACTCACAAAAATGAATAAAACACACAAACTGCAAATGAAGATATGGGGCCTTCTTAATGTAGAATAAAATCAAACTCCCTCCGCTGAAAAGAAATAAACCTCTTTAGTCTTTACTATCTCAGATGTCCCAAAATTGTTACGCTTCCAAACTAAGCACTAAATCATAATTCCTCCGACCCAAAAGACGAATCTCATTTGACCAGTCAAATTTCATTGTTACACAGTGTTCTAAAAGACGGGCGCCTAGGCGCTAGTCAGGGGTGGTCCGCCCTCGACTTCCGTCAAATCGGCCAAATTAGGCGCTAGGCGGATCTAGGAGGAGCTAGGCGGGTTTGGCGGCTAGGCGGGCTTAGGCGGGTTTAGTCGGATGCAGTGAAAAAAAGATTTGTTAATATTTTATCAATATACTACTCCGGTCCGGCCACAAATATAAACAAAAAAAAAACTAACTTTTCACATATTAAAAAAAAAAAAAATTAAAAATCTAGGCGCTAGGCGCTGCTCCGTTAGTTAAATATTATTATTTTATTTAGAAACAATTATATCCTTACAAAAATATAAATTAAAACTCATAGAATACTTTTAGTAATAATTCATTTTTTTGTGAAAATTAAAATATATTATTATTTTTTGACAAATAACAAAAATAAGTGGCATTATTGTTTGAATAACTAAATACTCACTCCGTCCCACCACAAGTAAGACTAATTTCCTTTTCAGTCCGTCCCACCACAAGTGAGACTGCCTAAAATGGAAATGTTTTAATATATTATATTCAACCCACCCCACCATTTAACCCCACTCATTTTCTCTCTTCATTTTCCACCACTCAATTTATTCAACCAACACTACTATTTACCCCACTCATTCTCTCTCTTCATTTTCTACCACACATATACTACATTTTTCTTAATTATTGTGCCCCACAAGTTGGTCTCACTTGTGGTGGGACGGAGGGAGTATATATTTATTTATAGATTTATAAAAAAAATATTAAAAATGCGCTAATTTCTCTTCCCCCGCCTAGGCGCTAGGCGCTGCTCCGCCTCCTAGCGACCGCCTAGCGATTTTTAGAACACTGTTGTTACATTCCTAAAATGCTTCTCATTTGTCTTCTTGCAATCCCTCATAAAAATTCCTTCAAAATACCAATTTTTCTTAGAGCTTTTCGCTAGAGCTTGGGTTTTGTTCTGATTGTTGGTACCCTGATTTATGTGGACTGCGACTTCACTCTGCCTTCCCTTTACACCATTCAACACATTGATGCTTTTAGTGTTTTTTTTTCTCCCAACATCTTGACTTTGCGGGTGAGAGCAACCAGATACTACCTCCTTCCGAAAAGATGGTCTCTTTTAATTTTTGATGGTCAACACAAGTGAACTTTGACCAAACATCAGTGTCAATCTAATCATCTCAGTAAAAATGCAAAAGTTGTTATTGATGAGTCACTGAATGATTTATCAACATCAGTTTTTAGAATCTCACTAGAATAATTAGATTGACATTAATATTTGGTCAAAGTTTACTTGCATTGACCATCAAAAACCAAATGAAACAATCTGTTTGTTTTCTTGAGACGGTCGTATTTGCTTGTGTTAATTTATTTATAAATATCTTTGGTAATTTTTAAATTTCCATGTGTTAGTGGCTTATCAGTTAATTCGTATTATTATTAGCCTTTAGTTGTTTCTGCTTTAAATTGATGTAGTGATGGCTTAATTGTAACAGTGCCATGGCTTAATTGTAACAGTGCCGGAATATCAATAGGAAGTGAGATGTCGGGCGGAGTATCAAACATCACAGTGGAAAACGTTCTAGTGTGGGGCTCAAGACGAGCTGTAAGAATCAAAACAGCAGCAGGAAGAGGAGCATATGTTAAAAATATCACATACCGAAACCTCACATTCGAAAATGTCCGTGTCGGGATAGTAATCAAAACAGATTACAATGAACACCCTCCTGGTTTTGACCCAAGGGCATTTCCGGTAATTGAGGACATAAGTTATACCTCCATCCACGGGGAAGGGGTCCGTGTCCCTGTCCGTATAGCCGGAAGTGAAGATATTTTTATAAAGAATGTTACTTTTCGAGATATGTCGGTGGGAATCACGTACAAGAAGAAGCATATATTCCAGTGTGCGTATGTTGAAGGGCGGGTAATAGGGACTGTTTTTCCTGCTCCCTGTGAGAATCTTGATTTGTACGATGAACAAGGACGGCTTATCAAGAAGTCCGTCTCGCAAAATGTTTCAGATATAGATTATGATTTTTGAGATTTTCTTTTTCTTTCCGTAATTTTTTCGGTGCTCGATACTGATTTGTTGTATGTCTATGTTGGCTGGAGAAGGGAGGAGCAAAGAGTACGTTTCTCCTCTCTGAGTAGAGGACTGCTTTGTTCCATTACTTCCCTTTTTCTTTTTTCTATTCCAATTCTGCTGTATTTTTTTTTTCCCCACAGATTGTATATAGATTTGAATCAAAAAAGAAAAATATAGTAAGCAAAAATAAGATAGTCTGTTTTGTTAAGATTGATTTGTCCTTGGACCACGGAGACCAGAATGGAACTGAGATAAACTTGACGCTTTTTTTACTTAAAAAATAAAAATGATAGTATTGATTTTGGGATGGATATAGTAATACGATAACGTAACATTTTTTTTTTTTTTTACAATGTCCACGCCATAAGGAGGCGAGGCGAAGAGAGGGATCGAACCCTAGCGCTCATCGAGGGTGAGGCTTGACTTTACTACTGGGCCACTTTGGAGACCGATAACAATTAAAAATGCCATTTTGAAAATAAAAATGGCATCTTAATACGGTAACCAGAAATAAATTCGGTTGACAAGAATCATTACCGTCAAAGCAGTATACTCACTCTCTCTCCTATTTTAAATTGTAAAGAGTTTTATCTTAAATATTTCACTTAAAATCATATAAGCTCAAAATAGTTGAATATTTGAGGCTCACTTGTCACCACACCATTTATCATTCATTAATAAAGGTAAAATTGATAAAAGTAAATAAATAGTGAAAATGCTTTGATAATGATAAACGTCAAATATTTTAGAACATTTTTTTACTTCTATAACAATAATTATTTTAAATGGCAAAAATACTCTCACTTTAGCTAAAGTAATTCCTACCCCCTCATACCTTTGACTATCTTTGCTATCTTTGCAAACCACTACCTCCGGTCACCGCCGACCGCCTCCACCAACCACCGGACAGCCGGTCAGACCACCCTTTCTCACCTATAGTTGACAACAACAAATACTTAAAATTAATATAAGATGTTGTAAAGGATAGAACTCAAGACCATTTGGTCTTAAGTGTTGCCCTTTAACACTATACCAAACCAGTTTGTTATTCTTGCAATAATATGTTATATACTTAACATAAAAAATCATACTTCTCAATTTTTTATGGGTATGAGTATTCTTCACAACAATTGAACAATTGTTAAGTTTTGAAAAAAATTAAAAGAAATAAGATAAATTAATTTATCATTTGTCTAGAGTGTATATGAGAGCATATTCGACTTTTTGACTTTTAAGCAACTACTAAATTGAAATATCAGTTATTTCAAAGACAATGCGACATTAAGAAATGCATGTCTCATTTATTATATTAAGAAATGAGAAACGCTTGTTCAAAATATTATACTCAATCTTATGTGTGAACAACTGTGAAATGAATGTCTCAGTTATTATATTTAAATTCAAGTGTGAACAACTGTGAAATGCATGTTTCAATTATTATTTACAACTTATGTATGAACAATTGTGAAATGCATGACTCAGTTATTATACTCAACTCATGTGTGAACAACTGTGAAATGCATGTCTCAGTTATAATGCTGAAACTCATGTGTGAACCACTGTGAAATTCATGTCTCAATTATTATTTTCAACTCATGTGTGAATAACTGTGAAATGCATGTCTCAGTTATTATACTTAACTCATGTGTGAACAACTGTTAAACGCATGTCTCAATTATCATACTAACAACTGAGAAATGCATGTCTCAGTTATCGTTTAATTCGTTTTAATGATACGATTAATACAGTGATTTTAGATTTTTTTTTGTTATATTACCTTTTAATGTTTTTGAGTGGAAAAAAAGAAATAAAAAAGAAGGAAGTGCTAGGAAGTTGGAAGGAGACTGGGGGCACCCATGTCTAAAAAAATATCTAAAGACTTTTTGGTTAGTTTTGAAAATGTCCAGCCTTAATGGTTGTTTCCATTTGGCCAAATGATGTATTGATAAAAGCCTAAAAATTAGGTATTGTGAGTGGGATAGATAGAGAAAATGAGATATTAAATAGTTGTGTGAATGTGGAGGAGAGAGAAAATTAAATATTTTGAGCAAGTATTCATAAATATTCAACCATAAATTTAGAATAGAGGGATTACATAACAATACAAGTCACCCAATTTATTTAACCGTCCTCCATCCCCACCCTGATTTTTTTTTTCAAATAATAGTGTTTTAAAATTTTATGTACCAAAGTACCACCCAAATTCAACTATGTACCAAAATGACACTTTTTTATGAAGTCGTCACTGCCAGTGACGTTTTTAAGGAGAAAACGGCACTACCAGTGCCGTTTTTAAGGTTGACCAAAATCCATGTTGACTCCTCCACCGGCTTGGTTTTGGTTTGGGTTGGTTTTGGTTTGGGTTTGGTTAATTAAGATGAGGGTTTAGGAGTTAATTAAGATGAGGGAGTGAGGGAGGGTTAATGCGCGCCTGACAGAGGAGACAGAAAAGCGCTGACACAAAGAAGAAAGCGGCATTGGTAGTGCCGCCTTCATGTGAAGTCGGTACTCCCAGTACCGTTTTCTGCCGCCCCAAATTTAATGCTCCCCACCCACCCACCCACCCACCCACCCACGAGTTCCTTTATTAACCCTAGCAGCCCCTTCCCCTCTTCAACAAAACACACACATCAGTACACATAGAAATAATAATAATAATAATAAAAAACTGCCATTGTTGAGCTGAGAAAGAGAAGAAGAAATTTGCGAAAATTTTGGTGAAGTCGTTACTGGTAGTAACGTTTTTTAATCATAAGGTTAGTATTATTCATACTTTGTTTTTTTTTTTAAAATTAGTTTGTGTTTATAAGTTTGTGTGATTTTGAAGTCGTTACTCGTAGTAACGTTTTTGTGATTTTGAAGTAATTTAACACTAGGTTTAGTTTATTTGTTAGAAAGATCACAAAAATGCTACTTTATGTCAAAAAGTTATCTGTAATGTCAGAAAAGTAACAATATTCACACGTTTCTGTTATATATTTAACGTAGCAGCCTCTTTTTGTCAGAAAATTAACGGGATTCACACGTTTCTGTTAAATTAGTTTGCGTTTATCTGTATGTTAACTGTTACTTTGTTAAACATATGTTAAATTGTTGCCTTTATTGTTAAAAAGGTCACAAGAATACCACTTTCTGTCAAAAAATTAACTGAAAATGTCAGAAATTTAACGGGATTTGCACGTTTCTGTTATAAATTTAACGGAGTAGCCTCGTTTCTGTTAGAAATTTAACGGGATTCGCACGTTTCTTTTGTTGCATCAAATGATGATTAATTATATAGTTATAATTTGTTTTTGTTAATGTATTTAGCAATGTAACTATGGTATTGTTGTGTGTTTTAGATGGACCAACATGAACACAGACCCTTTGTTGATCCCGGGCCGTTGGATCCCACTGTACTTACATCACAGTCATCCCACTGATCTCATTATATCTGGGCTCAACACGAAGTTGAGTCTTAGATTAAGGCGTGGTCCGCATCTGCCCAAGGATTTGGATAGCAGGATACAACAAAAACTGTTCGATATGGGGTTTTACGGCGCATATAGACTAGGCCATTTCAAATATGATTGGCATTTGATAGAGGCTTTGATTGAGCGATGGCGTCCAGAGACCCACATATTTGTAACGACCCCAAAAACCCGTCCCTATTTATTTTATATTTTTGAGGATTTTAATTTAACATTATGTGTGCATTTTATGTGTTGCATCGTATTTTATGATTTGAACATCTTACTTGATTAATTGTGTTATTTACTTAGTTAGTAGTAATAATGGTTAATGGAGTTAAATGATTAAGTTGAAACTTTAGGGTCCTTTGTGAAAATATAACTACAAGGGCTAAAGTGTTAAAATCGAAAGTTGGGTGACCAATTTGTAAAAAATGGTAAAGATTTTTTATAAAATCATGTTTATCCTTCTCCTTCTTCCTTTGTGTTAACAACAGCAAACTTTTCTCGTACTTTCCTAGGGTAGGAGAAAAAGGTAAGTTCAACCTATTTCGATTTATATCTTTTTAATTACTTATCCGTTTTAAAATCTAATTATATAAAAATGATCAGGGCGTTGAGTAGGTCGTTTCTATCCGATCAAATATTATTTCTGCGATACTTTTTCTGGAAATAGGTAAGTTACTAATTCCCCTTAAATAGTAAAATGGTCATATATTTGCTATATGTGTGATATGTGGTGAAATTATTGTAAAAAGAATTTATTTGTGATACTTGTTTATTTGGGACAAAGGGAGTATAATTATACTGGGTAAGTGACTTGGTTTGTATGCAAGGATGTATATGGAGTATGTTTATATACCTGAGAATGTTAGTATAAGTGTTTGAAAGTATACTCCTACTCGTGGGACGGTAAAATATTAACTTGAGTTAAATGTTAAATAAGTATATTATAAAATTTATACTATTATTCATGGGACGGGGAAATGAATGAAAGTATCCCTAAATGAGTATACTAGTATATTAGAAAAATTATACTTATACTTTTGGAACGGTAAAATATTTAAATGGAATAAAAGAAAATTATTCTATTATTTGTGGGACGGTAAAAAGAATGAAATAAAATTGAAAGTAATGTTTTGGGATGGTTGTTGCACTCCTGGTAATAGTATAAGTGTTAGTAAGTTATACTCCTACTCGTGGGACGGATGAATTTGATTTGCAGGATAAATTGAGAATTCTAAGTCAGGCTTGTGGGCGACCGCCCGGAATGGGGTTAGGCGACCGCCCACAAGTACTGAAAGGTTTGGTTTGGGACAGAGTATATTGGGCCACCGCCCAGTCTGGTTTGGGCGACCGCCCATAATTACTGAAAAGTTGAGTTGTTCCATTTCAAGTGATTTAAAGTTCAATCTTGGTCTAGGTCTTAGGTGATATCCTAGAGTACCTAGAGGGTTGTTGTGGAATACCCTAGTGTTTGAAATTGGTTTCTTTGTGAACATATGTGTTGTGGAATTTAACTGAATGTTAATTGGATATATTTGAACATCCTTTGATGTGGTTTGGATTGGTTCATCTTTGTGATGTGTTTGGCTTGATTCCCTACTTTGGAATCATTACCCCCGGTTGTTGTTTAAGCAAGTATTTATTACAGTGCTTTTTTTGAAAGTCCAGCTGGTTTTGTGTTATCGAGTGGAGGTGGAAAGGATTATAGTGGCACACAGTCAAGTTCACTATAAGGCGTTTCCACTGGACCTTTTTTTCTAATCGAGTGGAGGTGGAAGGATTATAGTGGCACACAGCCAAGTTCACTATAAGGCTTTTCCACTGGACCTCTTTTCCCCAGTCCAGATTGGCCTTGGATGGGATGAGTTAGCTCCCTCGAGTGAGCATTTGGGTTATGACTTTGTGTCATATTTCCCCTGTTGTTAATTTGGTTCTTATGGTTATGGTTGGTTTTCGGGATCCCTGCTTCAGCTCTTTGATGCTGCTCAGTTGATACCTCTCAGATGGTTATATGTTTGATTCGAGAACCTTGGCTAATGTTCTTTCGGTAAACCTTGATTAAGTATCCACTTATGAGTGTTTTATTCCGCCTTACGTGTGGAAAGATGAGTTGGCTTTACCTATCATGTTATGTGCTATGTGATGCTTATGATATTATTTGTTATACTTATCATTTTAGCATGAAACGTAATTGCATTTTAGTAGATTACTGAGATTCATTCTCACCCTTTATTTGTTTACTGTTTTAGATAAAGGCGAGTCCAGGGGATAGGACACTTGGCACGGGAGGACGTTAAAGTGGTAAGAGTTGGGTTTTGTTTTGTAAAGGTTACATTACATAGATGTAATACCTTTTGGGTAGAGTTTCCGTGACTTCATCATTTGTAACGCCATTATTTTGGATAATGTTGGTGTATGTACATTTGTATAAAAGTTTGTAAGCCTTCGGGCTAAGTACTTTCGTTTGTGAAAGAGTTTGTTTGAAAGTTAAATGAAGTCTTTGAACTTCGAGTGTGGATTTTGTTAAACTTTATGAAAGTATATTTCGAAATTTTTTCTAAAAGTGTTTTATAACGTCTTCCAATCGTGTCCCGAGGGTTTTATGCAGGTACTTATTGAAATGGTTGGGACAGAAGGAGATCAGTTTGGGCCTTCAGGGCAGGGTAATGTTAGAGAAGATGTTCGAATGATGTTCCAAGGTATGTTTGAAACTGCAATGAAAGCAATTAACGACATAGTTGAGCGTGAAAGCAAGGTTGAAGCTTCAGATGTGACAAGACAAGGAGGACAGCCAAAACCACAACATCAGTATGGCGATAATAGAGGATCTCAGGGTACATCTTCGCAACTTAGAGGATCTTCTCAAGGACCACAAAAAATCAGAAGTCAAGTTAAACGAGTATGTAGTTGTTGTTGGAGGGAAGGACACTTAGAGGAGAAATGTTGGAAGAAGCAAGGTAAATGTATGAGATGTGGTCAGTTGGGTCATTTTCAGAAGGATTGTCCAAGAATGAAGAATAAGGCATTGGGAAGTGTTGTCAGGTCTTCTCAGGGCCTGAAGAGGGATTCTTCAGGGAAGCTTAAGGTGCAGGATCGTGATATTGCCATCAATCAACAACATATCTCCTATTCTTCTAATGTGATTGGAGGTATGATTTCTGTGTCTAGTTTGAGGGCACGTACACTTATAGACCCTGGCTCCTCGCGTTCATATGTGTTTGTGCTTTTTGCCTCTAAATTGCATTTGTCTTCTGAGTCTCTACCTTAGGTGTTAGAGGTGTCTATCCTAAGGGGGAGTGTTTGGTGATTGATAGACTGTTGCGCACTTGTGATGTGCAAATTTATGAGCATGTTTTACTTGCTGGTTTAGTTATTTTTCCATAGCAAGATTTTGATATTATTGTGGTGGAGTTTTATATGCTAGCTGTTGGTGTTATGCCCTAGGCATGTTGTTTGTTAAACAAATGTTATTATTTATAAAGATATTGAATGTTTGATTATTATGTCTTTTGCATGTTTATTATAATAATCCCCGTCCCTGATAATTATGATTAATTATTAGTATAAGTTTAATGGATAATCATATGATGATTATGGTGTATGGGATACAATTAGACTTATGGGTATTTGTTGGAGAACAAATACTGGACTGACCCCTATGAGATTTATGTCATGGTCACAATGTCATAATTAAGTCTCATATAGTTATATCACTGGAATCTTTAGACCTGAGGTTATTACAGTCTTCCACATGATGAACATTACGTTTGACATATTCAAACGTTATCCCTAACCGGATAGCTATAAAGAATATGATTGGCATAATCGGAATCATGTAGGGAAGAGTAATAAGCCAAGATGGGATTTGTTCCTCGTCAAGAGAGATGTCAAGCTTTGGCCACTCGATGAATGGTATTGATGAAATGCATGGCCGTGCTCAAATAAGATTTGTGTTATCAATACATTCGGGATCGAGAAAGCATTGAACAAATGTAAGTTGACCATTGACCATGGCTTACGTTCAATAGACATCGTGTAACAAAGAGATTGTGTTATGTTCTATTTTAGGGAACTTTGGAGTTCAAAGTTATACTAATTGGGTAGTCATAATGGCTTGCTAGAGTCCGCTTATGACTTACGAGGTTTGACTGGTTCGGACTCGTTGCCAACTTAGTATAATCCTATTGGGTCACACACGCAGAACGGATAATTAAAAGGAGCGAAAAACGAAGTAAAACGGGTCCTGCCTAAAGGATCCGTACGGCTGAATCTGGAAGCTTCCAGAAACATCCGTACGGATTGTTTTGCTGGCAGAATCAGTTTTTTGGAAAACTCTTGTTGGACAAGAAAACCTAATTCCTAAAGGGTTTCTGAAACCCCTAGAATATAAATACAGACTGACGGGAATTGTTCCCATAAGTTAGTTGATTTGATCAATTCCAAAGTCTTTCTTAGAGAAAGAAATCACACATTATATTCTTGGGTTATTGTGATTGATTAATCTCAATTATCAAGTCACAATAATAATTAGGAGCTTTGAAGAATAGTTCTTCAACATCGTTGATCAATCCGAAGACCTAGCAGTCAAGTTCAAGAAGACGTTCTTGAAATCTGTTCATTGTGTGGATCACCGGTAGAGGGCGTTTGTCTTAACGCTTAATCCAAGTTTTTCATAACGATCTAAAAGGGTTAGTTTCTTTCATCTTGTTATTATGAATTATTGTTCATAGCGGATCTAGGCTATTGGGTTTTATTCATGTCTATCTTCCGCTGCGCATGATTGCACGAAACCCAACTGTGGTATCAGAGCCCCGTTGATGATCAATAATTCTAATATTATCATGATATAATTATTTAATGCGATTATTTAATTGGTATGATCATGAGATAGATGAATTTATGTGATGGATTTTATATGAGATATAAAATATGCTTGCTAGTTGATGTGGTTGTAATATTGATTTGATTAATATGTATGATTGCATGCTTAGATTATCATCTTGTAATTGGATTATTCTATTGATGATCTTGATCTAATTTGTATGTGGAATAAATTTGTTATTGAATATATGAATTAGATGGGTTAAAATTCGTAATCTGCAATTTCATGTTTCTGTAATCTGATTATGTATAAACACGATATTAAGATTGATCGAATTTCTGAAATCTGAAAATCTGGAAAAACTGGGATTCTACCTAAGAATCCGTACGGCTGGTTTGGGAGCCTCCAAACACATCCGTACGGATGGTTTTGGTCCACTCCCAGATTTCATTCTGACTTCTCATGTTCAGATTGTTCTGCAAATTGTTTGCAGAATTCGAACCTGGAAACAGAAACTGGTTTCAGACGGCTGGTTTTCGAAACCGTGTTTCCTGAAACAGTTATCTGTTGAGAATTCGGAATAGTTGCAGAAATCAGAGTTCTAAAGAGTTTAGAACTGGTGTAATCTGTGAGATTAAGAGACATTGAAAGGGTCTTGAGACATGCGACCAATCTATACGGGAATGTGGATGCCTTTTGGCTTAGTTTCGACCGTATAGAGAAGTTTCCTGGTTTCTTGATCTTAGTACGGGAATGTGGATGCCTTTTGGCTTAGTTTCGACCGTACGTTTTGTGCTCTCAATTTCAAGATGCTCTGCGGATGCAGTTCCAGAATCCTGAAGAGTTCAGTGTTTCTGGGATATGCATAACTATCCATACGGATGAATCTGGATGCTTCCAGAAACATCCGTACGGATGGTTTGGGTTATACTGACTATGATTTGTTTCAGATGGCTGGTTGTTAAACCATGTTTCCTGAAACAGATTCAAATTCAGAAGTCCAGAGCATTAATGAGATTAGAATCTTAAAGGAGTTTAAGATTGGAGAAATCTCATGATTTCAGACTTTTATCCCTAACTAGCACAACTAATGTCACATAAAATTAATTCGGTTAATTGATTAACTTTATGTGTGTGAACCTTCTTAAAATTTAAGTTATGTGCCAATCCATGATTAAAACACTTGTGAGTACATGGGTAGTTTTATGCGGGCTCTGCCAAAGCGAGGCGCATTAATTCTATTCATTTATGAATAAGATGAGGAAAGAGTGATTCCTATACGTTTAAAATGGTTTGACTTAATTGGGCTATCAAAAGACAAAGTTTTGGGCCTAAGGCACAGATGAGATTAAAATGTGTTAGACATATGATGTCTAAATCTCATAAAAGATCTAAGAGTCATATATGATATGATTGACAAGGAGTTGTCTACCTAATTAATTTAATTTTGAGCAGTATCGCTAAAGCGGACTTGAAATTAAATTAAAGTTGGATCTTAGCCCATTTAAATTATATGATACATTGGATGTATTTGAAGGTTATATAATTTAGTGGGAGTATTTGTGAAATACTTATAATATCTTTAATTAAGTTAGTACTTATATTTAATTATATGTTTGTATAATTGTAGATAATGGCTCAAAGTACTGGTTCTTTATCATTGTGATCTATCCTTGAGAAGGAAAAACTTTAAGAAAATGGAGCTAACTACACGGATTGGATCCGTAGCCTTAGAATTGTTCTAAAGCATGAGGACAAGCTCTATATTCTTGATGAGCCCGTTCCTGAAGAGGAACCTGCTTCTAATGCACCCAAGGATGAGAGAAACGCCTACAAGAAACACAAAAGTGATTCTCGTGAGGTGGGTTGTCTTATGCTTGCGGCCATGTGTCCAGAGCTTCAGAAGACTCTTGAACACTTGGAGGCATTTGACCTTGCTCTTTCGTTGAAAGATATGTTTCAAGAACAAGCAAGGCAAGAGAGGTTCGACACTATAGCTGCCTTGGTCTCATGCAAGATGAGCGAAGGGAAGTCTGTGGGCCCTCATGTTTTGAAGATGAAGGCTCATTTTGAGAATCTAAAAAGGCTTGGCCATCCCATTGATGTTGAGTTGGCCACTGATTTTATTCTTAATTCATTGCCCAAAAGCTATAATCAGTTCGTCATGAACTTTAATATGCATGGGATGGATAAGTCCCTGTCTGAGTTGCATGGGATGCTAAAGACAGCGGAAAAGAAAATCGTTAAAGAAGTCGCTCCTGTGCTCGTAGTGACAAAAGGAAGAAAAGGCTCTAAAGGCAAAGGCAAAGGGGTTAAGAAAAAAGTTGTCAAACCCAAGATTGGCAAGGCAATTGTTGCTAATGCTGATGTGGCTAAACCTACTTCCCAAAAGGATGCAATCTGTTTCCACTGCAATGAGATTGGTCATTGGAAAAGAAATTGCAAGGTTTACAAGGAAGAGTTAAAGAAGAAGAAGAGCAGTGGGTCTGCGTCTACTTCAGGTATCTATGTTATAGATATTCTACTTTCTACTTCTAGTTCCTGGGTATTAGATACCAGATGTGGATCTCACATTTGTTTGAATGTGCAGGCACTAAGGAATAGGAGGCTACTCAAAGATGGAGAAGTGGACCTACGCGTGGGGAATGGTGCAAGAGTTGCTGCATTAGCCGTAGGAACATATGATGTCATTTTACCTAGCGGATTAATTCTTGTTTTGAACAATTGTTATTACGTTCCGGATTTGAGTAGAAATATTATTTCAGTTTTTTGTTTGGATAATGAAGGTTATAGTTTTCTTATTAAAAATAAGAAGTTTTCTATTTATTTAAATGATATGCTTTATTGTACTGCATGTTCATTTAATGGCCTTTATGTTCTTGATGTTGAGAATGGAAATAATGAGAATATTTATAATATAAATAAGAAATCCAAACCTAATGATGTAAATCATACTTATTTGTGGCACTGCCGTCTTGGTCATATTAATGAGAAGCGTATCTCAAAACTCCATGGGGACGGACTTTTGGATTCACGTGATTTTAAATCATATGAAACTTGTGAGTCTTGTTTACTTGGAAAAATGACAAAGAAACCTTTTACTAAGAGTAGTGAAAGGGCTAGTGACTTATTGGGACTCATACATACTGATGTGTGTGGACCAATGAGCAGCAGTGCTAGGGGAGGATATCAATACTTCATAACTTTTACTGATGATTTTAGTAGGTATGGCTATGTCTACTTAATGAAACATAAAAGTGAATCTTTTGAGATATTTAGAATATTTCAAAATGAAGTACAAAATCAACTTGGTAAAACTATTAAGGCACTTCGATCTGATCGAGGTGGAGAATATTTAAGCCAAGAATTTGACAATCATCTTAAAGATTGTGGAATTGTTTCACAATTAACTCCACCTGGAACACCACAATGGAATGGTGTGTCTGAGCGGAGAAATAGGACCTTATTAGATATGGTCCTCTCCATGATGAGTCAAGTTGATCTTCCTTTAACCTTTTGGGGACATGCACTAGAAACTGCTGCTCTTACACTAAATAGAGTTCCAACTAAATCTGTTCCAAAGACTCCATATGAGATGTGGACTGGAAGAAAACCTAGTTTGTCTTTCATGAAGATTTGGGGTTGTGATGCTTATGTTAAGAGAATGATCTCTGACAAACTTGCACCAAAATCTGACAAGTGTTATTTTGTGGGTTACCCTAAGGAAACTAAGGGTTATTACATTTACAACCGCACGGACAACAAAGTGTTTGTTGCCCAAGATGGTACCTTTCTGGAGAAAGAGTTTCTCTCCAAAGGAATTAGTGGGAGTAAAATTAATCTCGAAGAAGTTCGAGAACCTGAAAATAATGTGGAACAAAATGTTGGATCTGAACAAGGTTCACAAGGAGTTGTGGAACCTATTCAGAATACTCAAGTTCCTCGCAGAACTGGTAGGGTGCGATCCGAACTTGAGAGATATGGATTTTTCATGACGGAGAGCAATGAAGTGGAAGTCATAGTTGATGACGAACCTACTTCCTACCAAGAAGCGATGTCCGCTCCTGATTCAGATAAATGGCTTGGAGCCATGGAATCTGAAATTAAGTCCATGTACGACAATCAAGTTTGGAACTTGATTGATGCGCCCGAAGGTGTAAAAACCATAGGATGCAAGTGGGTTTTCAAAAGGAAAACTGACATGGATGGTAAGGTGCATACTTATAAAGCTAGACTTGTAGCGAAAGGCTATAGGCAGATTCATGGAATCGACTATGATGAAACCTGTTCGCCCGTAGCAATGATCAAGTCTATAAGAATTTTACTTGCCATAGCCGCATATTTTGACTATGAGATATGGCAAATAGATGTCAAAACGGCGTTCCTTAACGGGAACTTACTTGAGGATGTTTATATGACAGAACCTGAAGGTTTTGTAATTCCAGAAAATTCTAACAAAGTATGCAAATTGCAAAGATCCATTTATGGATTGAAGCAAGCCTCTAGGAGTTGGAATCTTCGATTTGATGAATCGGTCAAAGAGTTTGGCTTCATCAAGAACGAAGATGAACCTTGTGTATACAAGAAGATTAGTGGGAGCGTAGTACTATTTCTTGTGCTATATGTTGATGACATATTAATCATTGGAAATGACAATCCTGCACTGCAGTCTGTAAAGACTTGGTTAGGAAAGTGTTTCTCAATGAAAGATATGGGAGAAGCCGCTTACATCCTTGGCATAAGGATCTATCATGATAGATCAAAGAAATTGATTGGTTTAAGTGAAGATACATATATTGACAAAGTTCTTAAGAGATTCCGCATGGAAAACTCTAAGAGAGGAAATTTGCCAGTAGGTCATGGCATATCTCTAAGCAAGAATCAGTGTCCTAAGACAACTGATGAGCGTGAGAGAATGATTGGGATTCCATACGCTTCTGCTATTGGATCCATCATGTATGCCATGATATGTACTAGACCCGATGTCTGTTATGCTTTGAGCATGACGAGCAGATACCAATCAGATCCTGGTGAGAGTCACTGGATTGCAGTCAAGACGATTCTTAACTACTTGCGAAGGACTAAAGATTCGTTCTTGGTGTATGGAGGAACGGAAGATGATCTAGTTGTAAGTAGTTACACAGATGCAAGCTTCCAAACCGACAAGGATGATTCTAGTTCGCAATCTGGATTTGTATTTGTGCTCAATGGAGGTGCTGTTAGCTGGAAGAGTTCTAAGCAAAGTACCGTAGCAGATTCTACAACTGAAGCTGAGTATATTGCTGCATCCGATGCTGATAAAGAGGCTGTTTGGATTAAAAAGTTTATTGGTGAACTAGACGTGGTTCCTAGCATTGCTAATCCAATAGACCTTTATTGTGATAATAATGGTGCTATTTCTCAAGCAAAAGAACCTAGATCGCATCAGAAATCCAAACACATACTTAGGCGCTTTCATATCATTCGAGAGATCGTTGATAGAGGAGACGTAAATATATGCAGAGTACCAACTGATGATAATATTGCAGACCCATTGACAAAGGGTCTTCCGCAAGCAAAGCATGATGGTCATGTTAGGTCTATGGGTATTCGATACATTAATTAGGCCTAGTGCAAGTGGGAGATTGTTGGTGTTATGCCCTAGGCATGTTGTTTGTTAAACAAATGTTATTATTTATAAAGATATTGAATGTTTGATTATTATGTCTTTTGCATGTTTATTATAATAATCCCCGTCCCTGATAATTATGATTAATTATTAGTATAAGTTTAATGGATAATCATATGATGATTATGGTGTATGGGATACATTAGACTTATGGGTATTTGTTGGAGAACAAATACTGGACTGACCCCTATGAGATTTATGTCATGGTCACAATGTCATAATTAAGTCTCATATAGTTATATCACTGGAATCTTTAGACCTGAGGTTATTACAGTCTTCCACATGATGAACATTACGTTTGACATATTCAAACGTTATCCCTAACCGGATAGCTATAAAGAATATGATTGGCATAATCGGAATCATGTAGGGAAGAGTAATAAGCCAAGATGGGATTTGTTCCTCGTCAAGAGAGATGTCAAGCTTTGGCCACTCGATGAATGGTATTGATGAAATGCATGGCCGTGCTCAAATAAGATTTGTGTTATCAATACATTCGGGATCGAGAAAGCATTGAACAAATGTAAGTTGACCATTGACCATGGCTTACGTTCAATAGACATCGTGTAACAAAGAGATTGTGTTATGTTCTATTTTAGGAAACTTTGGAGTTCAAAGTTATACTAATTGGGTAGTCATAATGGCTTGCTAGAGTCCGCTTATGACTTACGAGGTTTGACTGGTTCGGACTCGTTGCGAACTTAGTATAATCCTATTGGGTCACACACGCAGAACGGATAATTAAAAGGAGCGAAAAACGAAGTAAAACGGGTCCTGCCTAAAGGATCCGTACGGCTGAATCTGGAAGCTTCCAGAAACATCCGTACGGATTGTTTTGCCGGCAGAATCAGTTTTTTTGGAAAACTCTTGTTGGACAAGAAAACCTAATTCCTAAAGGGTTTCTGAAACCCCTAGAATATAAATACAGACTGACGGGAATTGTTCCCATAAGTTAGTTGATTTGATCAATTCCAAAGTCTTTCTTAGAGAAAGAAATCACACATTATATTCTTGGGTTATTGTGATTGATTAATCTCAATTATCAAGTCACAATAATAATTAGGAGCTTTGAAGAATAGTTCTTCAACATCGTTGATCAATCCGAAGACCTAGCAGTCAAGTTCAAGAAGGCGTTCTTGAAATCTGTTCGTTGTGTGGATCACCGGTAGAGGGCGTTTGTCTTAACGCTTAATCCAAGTTTTTCATAACGATCTAAAAGGGTTAGTTTCTTTCATCTTGTTATTATGAATTATTGTTCATAGCGGATCTAGGCTATTGGGTTTTATTCATGTCTATCTTCCGCTGCGCATGATTGCACGAAACCCAACAGCGTGCCTTTATTTTGTAGTTAAGCATGGTAGATATATGTGTTGGGCATTCATGTTATTTATGCATTAAAGTCTGAAATTTTTTATCAGAAGGTTGTGCCGGGTATTTAGTTTACGTGGTTGGTAGTAGAACGTCTACATCTAAATTGGAGGATTGATCCTTTCTTTGTGAGATCTCAGATATATTCTTTATTGAGTAGTACATGTTACTTGAGGAGAAAATTGGGTTATATTGAGTTGTTACAGTACAATGCTATAGTGCTAATATCTAGTCTAATATACCTATAACATCGGTTGAGTTAAAGGAGTAGAAGATTCAGCTTGAGATATTTCTTGATAAGGGATTCATCACGTTTAGTATATCTACGTGGGATGTATCGGTATTGTTTAGTATAAAAAGATATAGTACTTTGCGATTGTATATTGAATACAAAAAGCTCAACCAGGTGACTATAGCGAATCATTACTTGTTATCTTATATGGGTGATATATTTTATCAACTTCAGAGATCAGTGGTTTATTCAGTGTTTGACTTGAAGTGATTATTATCAGTTGAAAATTTGAGATGGGTATATTTCAAAGACGGCTTTTCATACCAGGTATGTGCATCATAAATTTGTGGTTATATTGCTTGAATTAACAATTGCTCCAGTAGTATTGTTGGATATTCTGAATTATATCTGTAATCATAATTGGATTGCTTGAGAGAAGCAACGGGTTGTGAAATCAAGGTATTATGTCTTCTTATTAGAGGATATATCATTTTGAGGGAGTTTCAACTCAGGCATAGCTTTTGATCCTTCAATGGAAGCAACAGTAATTGGAAAAGATTCCACTTCAGTAACAGAGGTATGTAGCTTGTTGAGATTGGTATACTGTTAACTCTCTTTGAAAAAAAAAACCAATACTTCAACTCTCATGGTCGGTAGACACTTCAAATATGGCTCTACAAAGGTCATTCACTAATGCCATGGATGTATAATCGCAATCAATCTCAAGTTATGGGTAGGATGATTTTTTTTCATAAGGAATCAATCTTCTCGAAGCATAGATATCTGCCATACAATTCTGAATGGATAAACATCTCAATCACTCTTCGAGGCATAACCATGAACAATAAGTTGATTAGATCCACTATAATGGTAAAACTCGACATATCCATTAGAAAATAGTAACACGGTCATACCCTCTTGACAATTGTAATACTAATCAAATCCACTAAGCAATATAAATGCTGAAGTTGTTATTAACCCTTGTTTCAATAATCAAAACACATTACACACTTATCAATCCATCGAGGAAGTATACCTTTTTGTGTCAATTAGTTAACAGTATAGAATGCAGGTAGAGTACCATATTATATCATCCGGGAAAGGTAATGTGTTAGAGGAATTAACATTTTAGAGTCTTTGTGAGTTGAGACATGGTGTGATTTTGCGATTGTGAAAGCTTTAAGTTTCTATTCTATTGAATGATTTCAACAATAGAAAATTACTAGTGGAATGAACGATGATAGACAACACGATTTTGTTCTTTGCTAGTGATGGAACTTTAACTTTTGTAGCAGAGTATGTAGTCGACACTTAATGGAACAAACATGCATAACGGAATTCAACTACAGGTACTTGAAGAGATACACAAGACCAATTTAATTATGAATCCGAGTAAATGTAGAGTATTGAGATAAATTTGAAGAGTTACATTTGATTAGTTGATACGAGGAATTGTAAAGCATCCAACTATGTCCTTGAGATGCGAATATTTAGAAGTAAAGTGTCAGTGATCAGTTGAATTATGACAAGCCTTTGGGATTTAGTACGGGTTTTCATCCTCAGACAGATGGTCAGTCAGAAAGAACCATTCGGATTCTCGAGGATATGTTGAGAACTTGTTCAGTTGATTCTTAGAATTCATGGGATATACCTTTACTTCTCGTGGAGTTTGCTTAATATATCAGTTCTTTTGAGATTTTGGGAAGAGTTGGAGATTGGGCTTATCATCTTGTGTTACTTCCTTCTCTTGACAAGGTTTATAATGTGTTCCATGTGTTAATGCTACGCAAATCTGATTATGATTCTTCTCATGTATGTCTAAAGTTTTAGAGGATATTGAATCGAGTAAGTCTTAGGAGAAGCATTTAGTTCAAGTGATTGATTCTAAAATTCGAGAATTGAGAAATGAGAGTATTCATTTTGCTTGAGTTATATAGAGAAATCATAATGTGAAAGAATCTACTTGGAAGTTTTGAAATTGGAAATGGAAAGGAAATATCCTTGGTTATTTGATTCGTTTGGTAAGTTATCCTAAAATTCGGGACGAATTTTCTTTAAGGGGGAGTGATTGTAACGACCCCAAAAACCCGTCCCTATTTATTTTATATTTTTGGGGATTTTAATTTGACATTATGTGTGCATTTTATGTGTTGCATCATATTTTATGATTTGCACATCTTACTTGATTAATTGTGTTATTTACTTAGTTAGTGTAGACACCCCGCCTTGGACCGCTCACCCCGATTGCACATTTGATCTTGTGTTTCTCCCCATTTTAAGTGTTTCTCGTTAGTTTCTGTCACTTCCGTTAAGTTCCTGACTGACTTCGTTAAGTCTAGGGACTAAACTGAATAACAGGGCTGACTTTCTAGTCCATTCTGTCAAAATTGCCTTCTCCGAGTCGCGCGCCTCCGACAGGAGCAGCCGGACGCGCGCGCCTCCCGCCCCCAAAGCAGGAAGCGCGCGCCTCTGGGCGTCAGTTACAGATTTCTGGCCAGGATTCTCTCACTTGCTCAATTTACAGGATTTTGTCCGGGAAGGATTTTTTGGTGACTGAGTTTTGGCACCAAAAACATCTCTCTTTCACCTATAAAAACCTCCCTTTACCTCCATTTTCAAGGGACGAAAACTTGAGACAAAAACTTTGGCCAAAAACCTTGACCTTGACCTTGGATCTTTGGCTCTCAATCTCAATAAACCACATTTTCTACTTTCAAAGCATTTTCCAAAGGATTTCTCCAAGTAATTCAACAAGAAGTGTTTGAAGTCTCTTGAAGTCTAGGTAAAGCTATATCTTTCCCCTTCTCAACTTCATCTCTTTTCTCTTTCTTTTTGTTTTATCAAAGTGCAATCACCCAAATCATTTTGGGACATGACTCTAATGATCACCTCATCTCATTGAGGTCAGTTAAAGAGTTATCTCCTACATTCCAAACTCTATTTCAAAACCCCTTTTTTAATGATTTAAAGAAGAAGAAGAAGAAGAAGAACGTTTATCATTCATGTAGATTTTGATCAAGCAAGACCAACTTTAGTTGGGCGAGATGGGTGTTTCGGTACTTCCCATCTCGTAATCTAACCCCCGAACCTCAAAACAAAGAATCTCTGTTTTCGTAATCAAACTTAGGCTATTATCAATAGGTTTTTCTTATGTTCCTCAAAACATAGGTGCCGACTCTAAAAACAAGTTAGACATCCTAGGACAACTCCGCGCGCTCTAGCCTAAAGCCGTGGGCTCCTCCCGGGGTATCTACAGTGGCGACTCTGCTGGGGATTTATTTGAGGGTTAAACTTGCATTCTGATCAAAATCTACATCTTTTCTGGGCATTCTGACTCCTGATGGGGGAGGCGCGCGCTTCTGGCCTCTTCAGCCTAAGGCGCGCGCATCCCGCATCAAGGACCATAATCGCCCGCTTCTTCATGTTCTTCATCTTCTTCTTCTGCTATTCTCCACTAATCATTTCTGCAGGGGTTACACTATGCACATAGGACCAGGGCAATCCCCTGAGTCTAAAATCTGACAATCTGACAGGTGTGCCCAGAAGCGCGCGCCTCCTAATAGCATTGCGCCACGCGCGCGCATCCCGTATCAACACTCAGAGGCGCACGCTTCTAGGTTGGTTCCCAGAACAGAAACAGGTTTCAGTGACTAAGCAGAACAGTGGGGTGTGGGCACAGTTGCCTGCATCAGAACAGAATTGAACCCTCGGACTGTTTATTTTTATGTTTTATTTACCGGTCACACGGGTGATTCGGGAGTTGTAATTTATGTGCTTATGTGTTTTTTTTTATCTTTCTTTTCAAAAAAAAATATATATTTTGTCACTTGTTAGACCTCACACTACATGCACATATTCCTATGAACTGCTCACTATCGAGTCGTACAAGTCCAACCCCAAACCCGTCGAGGTCCGTCCTAGAAAGTTTCAAGCTCCACTCGACCTTGGCTATTTCGAAGCGGTAAACCTCAGCTCGTGGCGTAGTTCATGACTACATGCCGGGGGTGACCTTTGAGCCTCATTTTCAAGCCGAGCACAAGCCACACAATTCTAGATAGGGTCTAACACTCCGTGACTCAAGTCGGTTTCCATGTACCGAGATTTCCCTAAACTAATGCCTTCAAATCATACATGCCAACTTGTTGAAACGGACGCAATAAAAATCCGTCCCCAAAAGTGGTTATTTTTGGACGAAAATAAAAATCCATCCCCGCATGTATGCTTTACTACATTAATTTAGTTTAATCCCGATACATGTAGGATTCACAAACGCGATGGAATCCGATGAGTACATGGGACCGCGAGATGGTCTATATACTAGTGTGACGATTCCATTATTTTCTTAGAAACCCCAAAAGGGATCCATTCCCTCCGACTTATAAAAAAAAAAAAGGTCTTTTCTTATGTGGTTCGAGTCGTGTGCCCAACTGTGTGTTCTAAGCCTCTTCGTGGACCGCAAGTGTTACTCAAGACTGACAAGGGCCTCTTCTGCAATCTAGGTTCAATTGGTACTTACAGAGTCTACCGGGATTCGTCAAATCGGTTAGTCCGTGAAGAGATTACTCCAACAGCTCCAACAGCAACCATGACCGGCAGCAGCAACACCATGTCTCCCGAACAGCTTTCAACCATGGTCCAACTCCTCCAAGAGCAAGTCTCCACCCTTAAGAAGGAGGCACAAAGCAAAGACGATATTTGGCAATCCCACCTCGACAGCCAAAGGGAGACCCACGAGGCCGAGATGGAGCTAATGAAAGAAAAGCTCACTAATCTTGCCAAGGGGAAGAGCAAGAATAACGATGACGAATCCGAATGGACCGAAGGTTTGTTCAAAAGTCCTTATGTCAACACCCGCACCAAGAAAGTGGGAGAGCCGAGTTCCGAGAACAATGAGCCCAAAATGGTGGATTCTATCATGGCCTACATCGACCAAAAATTCAATGGGCTCAACATGGGGAAAGGCTCCGACACAAGCCTTTATCAATCATCCATCCTCATGAGTACTATGACCGCTCTTCCTGATAAGTTCAAGATGCCCGACATAAGCAAATTCAAGGGCAACTCTTGTCCTATGGCTCACATTGAGACTTAATGGGCAATGGTTCTGAAGAAGGTCTCCCCCAAGGTGATGGCTCAATGCTTTCCTCTCACTCTCGAGGGGGCGGCAAAAGATTGGTATGCTACTCTCCCGCTCACTGTCCGTCTTGATTGGGACTCCGCCATGCTTGCCTTCAAGAACCAATACCAAGGCAACACCACTCACCGGCCCACAAGGAAAGAGCTAGAGAACACTACTCAACGAGACCACGAGTCCTTCATCGACTTCACAAGGAGATGGAATGATAAACTCTCCGAGATTGTGGAAAGGCCAAATACCAAGGAGCAAATGGACATCTTTCTCAAATGTCTCAAAATTGATCTCCGCACCCACCTAAGTGGGGCTTGCTATGCGGATTTCTCCCAAATGTATAAGGCGGGGGTCCGAATGGACGAGTTGCTTAAAGAAGTTAAGAAAAGTGCTCCTAGCTACCGCTACAAGGCCGCTTCCAACTCCACAAAAGAGGCCTCGGTCAATGCCATCACTATCGATAAGGGGAATTACAAAAAGGTTCCTCCACCCCAAGGGAAGAAGTCTCGAAATGACCGTGTCTACACGCCTCTCCAAGGCATGACTCAAACCGAAGTGTTCGAAGTCCTCAAAGCAAAGGGTCAAGTCACACCCGTACAAGGGTACCAACCCAAGACGGTCCACCCCAATCATGCTCACCACAAATATTGTGGCTACCACCAATATAGTGGCCACACCACCGAGGAATGCTTCGTTCTCCGCAATGTCATTCAAGATCTCATAGACAAGAAAGAATTTGTAGTGACTAATGGCGAACATGTCAATGTAATAGAGATAGGAGAACTCGAGGGGAGCACCCATTCAATCCCAATTGTGAATGGGGGCCCCAATGTTATGAACAAACTTGACAATTCTTGTTATGTTGTAACTTACGATGAGGTAATGAGGGAAGTACTAGAGAATAGGAAAAAGAAGCAAGATGGGAACGTCAACATGCTAACTCGATCCGGTCGAGTCATAGCAAGCAACCCTTCCACTTCCGCACCAAGCTCCTCTTCTCAAAGGCCGCAAGCTCGCGACACTCCCGAAGATCCTCTACTTGTCCAACTCAAGAAAACTCAAGCCAACATCTCTATTTGGGACCTCATTGCATCCTCAAAAAACACCGCAATCTTGTCATCCGCAATCTCGATGATACATCAGTTTTTCCCGATACTACTCCCGAGGACCTCACGGCAATGATCGGTCACATTCATTTTGGCAACGTCATCACCTTTGCCGATATGGACCTTCCACCATTTGGTTCCGACCACAACGAGGCTATTTACCTCAAGGTACGAGCAAGGGGGAGGCCCATCTCAAGAGTCTTAGTGGACGGTGGTTCCGCACTCAATCTCATGCCTAGCCGAATCATGGGCATACTAGGGCTTAAGGATTCCGATTTGAAGCCTTCTACTCAAGTAATCCGAGGTTATGACAGCACCGCCCGTACAGTCATGGGCATGATCGAAATAGACATTGAGTTTGGGAGCATGGTCATGTCCGTTCCATTCCAAGTGCTTGACATCCCGGCGTCGTTCAACTTACTTTTGGGTCGACCATGGATTCACAGTTCTAATGCCGTCCCGTCAACTCTCCATCAATGTGTCAAGATCCGAAATGGTGATGAAATAGTGACCGTCATGGCTGAAAACGTCACTATCCACAGAAAAGGTGAGCCCGTCCACCAAGTTCAGCATGGGTTACCAGACTCCACTCTCTCCGGTGTCTCAATCAACGCCATTGACAAAGAAGGGGGAAACGGATCATGGACCCCCAGCAATCACAAAGTCCTCCGCATGATGAGGAATATGGACTACTTCCCTGGTTTAGGCCTAGGGAAATATCAACAAGGAATCCTACATCCTGTGCAAGTTCCATTTGTCAAGAACACATTCGGTTTGGGATACGAGCCTTCCAGAGAAGACTTGAAACAAGAGCACGCGATCAAGAATGAAAAGGCCCGGGCTCGTAAAGAAGGTCGTCGTTATGAGGTCCCTAATCTAAGGCCTTACCGCAAGACGTTGAATGGCTATTTTGTCCGCCAAGGGGAAGACGTTCCATACATGATCTTTCCCGAGCCATGGGTTAACAATAAGGGTGTCAAAAAGCCCGGCCTCGAAATCTTCTCCGATTGTGAGATCCAGAAATCCGAAAGGGAACCAACTCCCATGTCGCCCCGTGAATGGTGGGGAAGGAAGGTAACTATAGAGTCTGATACAGAAATCATTGCGGGGGAAGAACTGACAGATTTAGCCTCCATGTTCGAAGAGCTTGCCATAATTAATGAATGCCAAGTCAACGCCATCCATGACACCGTCATCATGAATGAGACTATCAGTGAGATCCCGCCAAGCTCTGAACCGATCAACAATTGGTATTCTACGAAAGGGCCCGTGGTATCTGAGGAATTCTTAGTCCAAGAAATGGGTTGCATACCCCGCACAGCAACAAAGGAAGAGTGGCTCACACTTACTTTTGAGTCCGAGAGTGTCTCTAATACCCTCACCCAAGAGGATTTGGAGGCCATAGCCGAGCGTGTGTTTCCTTTCTTTGCTAATGAAAAATTTGATATTTCTGAGTACCCTGAGATTGTAAACATCATAAATGATGAATTAACTAATAATGAACTTAACGAACAAGTTAATAACGATTCAAATTATGATGAAATAGACCACGAAAACACAACATACTTAAATGAACTTGCTCAACAAGTCCGTAGTCGTGGTGAAAATGGTCCAGAGGCTGACGAAGAATTGTATGTTGTTAATCTGGGTACCGAAGAAGAGCCAAGAGAAACTAAGATCGGAAGCTTCTTCAAGGGGGACGGCAGAGACAGATTGACTGCACTACTACGGGAGTTCGTGGATGTGTTCGCATGGTCATACAAAGACATGCCTGGTTTGGACAGAAAGGTAGCGGAGCACAGAATTCCGATCAGAGAAGATGCTAAGCCGGTAAAATAGAAGCTCAGAAAGATCAAGCCAGAATGGTCTCTGCAAGTCAAAGAAGAGATCGAGAAGCTCCTCAGTGTGGGTTTCATCAAGGTCATCGAGTATCCGACATGGTTAGCCAATATCGTGACAGTCAGAAAGGCAAACGGCAAGGTTCGAGTGTGCGTGGACTTCCGGGATTTGAACAAAGCTTCCCCAAAAGATGATTTTCCACTCCCTAATATCGACATGCTGGTCGACTCCACTGCTGCCTACGAGGTTCGCTCATTCGTGGATGGGTTCGCTGGGTACAATCAGATTCTCATGGCCGAGGAAGATCAACATAAGACAGCCTTCACAACACCGTGGGGTACCTTTTGCTACAAAGTCATGCCATTTGGGTTAAAAAACGCTGGGGCCTCCTACCAAAGAGCCATGACAGACTTGTTCCACGATATGATTCACAAAGAAAATCGAGGTCTATGTGGACGACATGATCATTCACTCCAAAGGGACCGATGGTCAACATTTAATCGATCTCTGCAAGTTCTTCGAAAGGCTTCGTCAACACAAGATGAGGCTCAACCCTGCAAAGTGCACGTTCGGGGTTATCCGAGGCAAAGTCCTTAGTTATATGGTCACTGAAAGGGGAATTGAAGTAGACCCCTCCAAAATCAAGGCAATCATTGACATGCTTCCTCCAAAGACGCAGAAAGAGATCAAAGGTTTCATGGGTAGACTGCAATACATCAGTCGGTTTGTGCACCAACTCACTTCCATGTGCGAGCCAATCTTCAAGCTACTCAAGAAGAATGTGGCTTTAGAATGGACCGACGCGTGCCAAGAAGTCTTCGACCAAGTGAAGCATTACTTGATGTTCCCTCCTGTTCTAGTTCCGCCGCACAAGGAGAAGCCCCTTTTGCTCTATCTCACTGTCAATGATGAAGCCCTAGGGGCTATGTTAGCACAAGAGCAACGAGAGTCCACAAAGGAGAATGCCATTTATTTTGTCAGTCGCCGATTCCAAGGAGGCGAAAAGAACTACTCTGTCTTAGAGAAGTCATGTGCAGCATTGGTTTGGGTTACTCAAAAGCTCAAACACTATATGGAAGCTTTTCTGATCAAGCTAGCAGCAAAGGTGGACCCGCTCCGCTACATCTTCGAGAAGCCTTTCATGTCAACAAGAATAGCCAAATGGTACTTCATGCTCGCCGGCTATGATATCACTTACGTCACACTAAAATCCGTCAGGGGGAAAGTGTTCAGTGACCAGCTTGCCAAATTCCCGTGTGACGAAGTGAAGGGGGAAGACGTACAGTTCCCCGACGAGCATTTAATTTGTACTGCAACCGAGGAAAATAAGTGGCAACTTTTTTTCGATGGCGCCGCCAATAAACACGGTTTTAGTATAGGAGTATTGCTTGTCGATCCAAAAGACATCTACACTCCCATTGCCATCCGTCTGGAATTCGAAGCTACCAATAACATTGCCGAGTACGAAGCATGCATAGCAGGGCTCGAAGCAGCTCTCGAAAGAAACGTCACAGAACTAGAAGTATTCGGCGACTCTTTGCTCCTTATGAATCAGCAATCGGGTAAATGGTGAATCCAAGACCCGACCCTCCAACAGTATCGTCAGCACCTTGAAGAATTGGTTGAACAATTCCAAGAGATAACTTTCAACTACCTGCCAAGGGATAAAAATCGCTTCGCCGATGCACTGGCCACTATAGCTTCATTAGTCGAAATGCCCAAAGGGAAAATGGTGAAGCCTTTCAAAATTTCCCGAAGGAACAGTCCGGCGTACTACATGAGTATCGAGATCGACGAGGTTCAAACAAACTCCCCGTGGTATTCGGATATCATGAATTTCCTCAAAGATGGCATTTATCCCGAGAATAGCAATAAGAAGTCTCAAGCGGCTCTGCAAAGGCTAGCCTCTCGGTACGTACTGATTGGAGACCGAGTCTATAAAAGGCACCACGACGGGATCAATCTCTTATGTGCCAATGAGGCCGAAGCTCAAGAGATAATGTGTGAAGTGCACGAAGGATAGTGTGGACCCCACATGAATGGGTTTATGCTAGTCAAGAAGATACTCCGCATTGGTTACTATTGGAGCACTATGGAACGAGACTGTATCGAGAAAGTCAAAAGGTGTGCCAAGTGCCAATTCCATGCTAATATGCAACACGCTCCACCCTCGTAACTTTACAACATGGTCACACCTTGGCCTTTCTCTTGTTGGGGGATAGACATCATCGGTAAAGTCCATCCTGCCGGGAGCAATGGGCAGTCATTCGTCCTAGTGGCCGTCGATTACTTCACAAAGTGGGTCGAAGCACAAGCCTACCGGACCCTCAACGCCAAGAAAGTGGCCGAATTTGTAAAGATTAATATCATGTCCCGATACGGCGTGCCTCATGAAATCATTTCCGACAACGGCTCTCACTTTGAGAAGGAAATGGATGCACTTTTGGTAGAATACAAGATCACCAAGCACAAGTCATCTCCTTACTGTCCCCAAGCAAACGGCGCGGTTGAAGCAGCAAATAAGACCATCGAGACCATCGTCAAGAAAATGGCCTCAACAGGAAGGGATTGGCCCGAGAAGCTACCATTGGCATTGTGGGGCTACCGCACATCAATACGGTCAGCAACAGGAGAAACTCCTTATGCGTTAGTCTATGGTTCTGAAGCCGTACTCCCAATCGAACTTGAAGTCCCATCTCTACGGGTCCTCCTCGAGAATCAAGTCAACGAGGTCGACTGGATGCAAAGTCGATGGATCGGTCCGTACGTGGTCAAGAAGATACTAAGCGGCGGTGCAGTCCGACTCGTGGATTTAGATGGTGACCAGCTGCCAAAGGAGGTCAACTTCGGCAAGCTCAAGAGGTTCTATGCTTAATAAACAAAGACCATAAAAAAAAAAAAATCGCTCGCTAGGTTGAAAACCCGCAAGAGCGGCCTAGGCAAACATTAGAGCACGTGCAAAAAAGAAGCCCACTAGATTGAAAACCCGAAAGGGCGGTCTAGGCAAAAAACAGGGTGCACACAAAAAAAAAAAAAAAAAATGGTCTTTGTTTGTTTGAACTACGGAGACCTGAGCCTCCCAACTGGAGGAACGTAGGCAACCTTCGGGTGCGGTCTAAAACATATCAAAAATACCCAATTCACTTCAAATAACAAGATGCAATTTTTATTCATTCAATGAATTATTCAAGCCATTACAACGGATGTATTGAGCAACAAAAGACATCAAAACATTAAATCCCCAAACAAAGTGGTCTAATTTAATTGCAATCTCTTAGGGTACTAAGAAAAATCCAATTTTCTCTTAGCCTTCAAAGGACCACCCGATCGTCTCTCAATCCTTTTCTTCTTGGATAACGGAGGAGCACTAATACGCACCGAAACCTTCTGTGTTGCGGCACGTCTCTTGGCATAAAAGTCATCCAAAGGAGTACCGAAAGGATCAGCAAGAATGTTACTCAAATCAGCAGCAGCCTCCCTATATCTCAAAGCGCTGCTAGGCTCAAAACCCTTTCCCAACAACTCGGCACGAAGCACATCGACCCAAGTGATGCCACGGTAAAGGGTGCCAAACAAATAATCCAAGTAGCTCTCGGGAAGGAAGACACTCCCCCGATGCAGAGGAGCAAAAGCCCAACGGTTGCGATCATCTCCCCAAGCCGACTGAAGCTCACTCGAGAAGTCCGGACCCATGTAAGCAACTGGACGAAGCACTCTGTCCCTCGAAAAGGAATTATCTGTTGGCGACCAAACTGCTGCAGAACCCGCTCTGGCTGGTAAAACGAAGAATCTCTCAAGCCGGGTACAACCACGTGCTGAAAACCAAGAGTCCATTCCACGAAAGGACGAAGACCCCAAGAAGGAGGGCACCACTCAATATCGACGGTTACCCAAGAGGCAAAAAATTTCTTCCAACCATCTTCAGATAAATCCCGGATCAATAACTTCCTCCTATGAACAGCAAAAGGAGACAAATCACCATCCGTGGAATAAATCTTGAAGTGTTCTCGGAGCCATATGGTCAAGAGCAAAGGGCTTCCCCGACACATCTTGTCCGTCCTATGTAACTCATCAAGGCCGTGCAACGTCTCCCCTACAATAAGAGGAATTATACTAAATTGTTGCTCCTTGGCTTGCAAAATAATCTCAGCTAACTTCACATCCGCAGTCCCGAAAGGTGTAACAAACAGTACTTCACTAAAGCGACAAGCGGCTATGGAATTCCTTTTGAAAGATTGAACCACCGGATCCTCCGAGTGTAAACTGAAGAACATCGGCAACTCAGTTATGTCAATCACAGTACCGTACAACATCTTCCTCACGTCCTCAACAGGGAGATTCAGTGACTCAACCCAAGAGTCAATGGCACCACGGTGATATTTAGGGACGGCAATCCGACCGGCCAAAGGCATACCAAGGATGGCCCCGAAATCATCAACAGTCGGCACCATTTCATTAGCTGAAAAGTTGAAGGTATGGCGGTCGCAATCCCAGAAAGCCGTGGCAGCTCTCAACAAATCCCAATCCGGCTTCAACGTCCGCAAAGTGAAAAGAATTCGGAACCTGAAGTCTTTAATGAAGGCCTTCTTGGCATGGGTCTTGAAAGAATACACAAAAGTGCCCAAGTCCTTTTCATACCCACTAACAACCTTGGCATCAAGGGCAAAAGAATTGGAAGCCATGGAAAATGTTGATCACAAGCAAAGTTAAGCAATAATATGATGTTCAAAAATGGCAGAAAGGAGCTGTGAGAATCAAGTGGTCGAACAGAAGATGATATTATAGCTGTTGGGGGTTCTTTTGGCCAGCAAATGTCAAGCCCGGAATTCCGCCTCCCAAACGCGCGCGCCACCCGCCAGCGGTCTGAAATGCGCGCGCGTCCCAAGCCTACAGAGGAAAGCGCGCGCCTCCCAAGTCTAGATCACTTCAGAAAAGGCCTTGTCAGAGATCTCCAGCCTAAATCAAGACACAGCCCCTGTCCTCGGACACCCAGTTGGGCACACCTTCTTCTGGTCCGCCCTTAAGGCATGTCAAAGATTGAAAGTAGGATAGAAACTCCCACTCAAAAGTAGGCTGCCCTTCTCCAGATTCCGAACTCCCTAAGCTCTGTCACGGGTGCCATACCCCCCTCAAGGGCCAATCTCAACATTTCATCCCCAGCAAGTATATTTTTCTGATCGCGGTCAACTGTTCCCACACCCCACAATTCAAAAAAGTCAAGTGTGACTCCAAGTGGCACGAGACTTCAAAGCAATACCTCATCAACGGATTTCACTAACGGATTCATCCTCAAAGGTTCACTAACGGCCTCTTCAAAGGTTCACTGACGGCCTCTCCAAAGGTTCACCAACGGCCTCATTCAAGGGTTCACTAATGGCCTCATCAACGGATTTCACTAACGGATTCGTCTTCAAAGGTTCACCAACGGCCTCTACAAAGGTTCACCAACGGCCTCTACAAAGGTTCACTAACGGCCTCATCAACGGATTCCACTAACGGATTCGTCCTCAAAGGTTCACTAACGGCCTCTTCAAAGGTTCACCAATGGCCTCATTCAAAGGTTCACTAACGGCCTCTACAAAGGTTCACTAACGGCCTCATCAACGGATTTCACTAACGGCCTCCTCAAAGGTTCACTAACGGACTCTTCAAAGGTTCACCAACGGCCTCTACAAGGGTTTACTAACGGCCTCATCAACGGATTTCACTAACGGATTCGTCCTCAAAGGTTCACTAACGGCCTCCTTAAAGGTTCACTAACGGCCTCCTCAAAGGTTCACTAACGGCCTCTCCAAAAGGTTCACTAACGGCTTCGTTCAAAAGGTTCACTAACGGCCTCATTCAACCTATTCAACCGGCAGGTTCACCTAACGAATCACGCCACCCCCTCTATCACCAAAAGCCGCTCACACAGGGAGCGCACCACTATCTCTCGCAATTTCAAATTCCTGCTTTCATCGAGTCTTTGCTTTTTTCTTGGTGATGTCCTCGACGGGTGTTTTTAACTTTCGTCGACGCGTTTTGCTTTGCAATCCACGTCGCCGAGGGGCTCTGTAGACACCCCGCCTTGGACCGCTCACCCCGATTTCACATTTGATCTTATGTTTCTCCCCATTTTAAGTGTTTCTCGTTAGTTTCTGTCACTTCCATTAAGTTCCTGACTGACTTCGTTAAGTCCAAGGACTAAATTGAATAACAGGGCTGACTTTCTAGTCCATTCTGTCAAAATTGCCTTCTCCGAGTCGCGCGCCTCCGACAAGAGGAGCCAGACGCGCGCGCCTCCCGCCCCCAAAGCAGAAAGCACGCGCCTCTGGGCGTCAGTTACAGATTTCTGGCTAGGATTCTCTCCCTTGCTCAATTTACAGAATTTTGTCCGGGAAAGATTTCTTGGTGACTGAGTTTTGGCACCAAAAATATCTCTCTTTCACCTATAAAAACCTCCCTTTACCTCCATTTTCAAGGGACGAAAACTTGAGACAAAAACTTTGGCCAAAAACCTTGACCTTGACCTTGGACCTTTGGCTCTCAATCTCAATAAACCACATTTCTACTTTCAAAGCATTTTCCAAAGGATTTCTCCAAGTAATTCAACAAGAAGTGTTTGAAGTCTCTTGAAGTCTAGGTAAAGCTATTTCTTTCCCCTTCTCAACTTCATCTCTTTTCTCTTTGTTTTTGTTTTATCAAAGTGCAATCACCCAAATCATTTTGGGACATGACTCTAATGATCACCTCATCTCATTGAGGTCGGTTAAAGAGTTATCTCCTACATTCCAAACTCTGTTTCAAAACCCCTTTTTTATGATTTAAAGAAGAAGAAGAAGAACGTTTATCATTCATGTAGATTTTGATCAAGCAAGACCAACTTTAGTTGGGCGAGATGGGTGTTTCGGTACTTCCCATCTCTTAATCTAACCCCCGAACCTCAAAACAAAGAATCTCTATTTTCGTAATCAAACTTAGGCTATTATCAATAGGTTTTTCTTATGTTCCTCAAAACATAGGTGGCGACTCTAAAAACAAGTTAGACATCCTAGGACAACTCCGCGCGCTCTAGCCTAAAGCCGTGGGCTCCTCCCAGGGTATCTACAGTTAGTAGTAATAATGGTTAAGGGAGTTAAATGATTAAGTTGAAACTTTAGGGTCCTTTGTGAAAATATAACTATAAGGGCTAAAGTGTTAAAATCGAAAGTTGGGTGACCAATTTGTAAAAAAGGGTAAAGATTTTTTTATAAAATCATGTTTATCCTTCTCCTTCTTCCTTTGTGTTAACAACAGCAAACTTTTCTCGTACTTTCCTAGGGTAGGAGAAAAAGGTAAGTTCAACCTATTTCGATTTATATCTTTTTAATTAATTATCCGTTTTAAAATCTAATTATATAAAAATGATCAGGACGTTGAGTAGGTCATTTCTATCTGATCAAATATTATTTCTGTGATACTTTTTCCGGAAATAGGTAAGTTACTAATTTCCCTTAAATAGTAAAATGGTCATATATTTGCTATATGTGTGATATGTGGTGGAATTATTGTGAAAAGAATTTATTTGTGATACTTGTTTATTTGGGACAAATGGAGTATAATTATACTGGGTAAGTGACTTGGTTTGTATGCAAGGATGTATATGGAATATGTTTATATACCTGAGAATGTTAGTATAAGTGTTTGAAAGTATACTCCTACTCGTGGGACGGTAAAATATTAACTTGAGTTAAATGTAAAATAAGTATATTATAAAATTTATACTATTATTCATGGGACGGGGAAATGAATGAAAGTATCCCTAAATGAGTATACAAGTATATTAGAAAAATTATACTTATACTTTTGGAACGGTAAAATATTTAAATGGAATAAAAGAAAATTATTCTATTATTTGTGGGACGGTAAAAAGAATGAAATAAAATTGAAAGTAATGTTTTGGGATGGTTGTTTCACTCCTGGTAATAGTATAAGTGTTAGTAAGTTATACTCCTACTCGTGGGACAGATGAATTTGATTTGCAGGAGAAATTGAGAATTATGAGTCAGGCTTGTGGGCGACCACCCAGAATGGGGTTAGGCGACCGCCCACAAGTACTGAAAGGTTTGGTTTGGGACAGAGTATATTGGGCGACCGCCGAGTCTGGTTTATGCGACCGCCCATAATTACTGAAAAGTTGAGTTGTTCCATTTCAAGTGATTTAAAGTTCAATCTTGGTCTAGGTCTTAGGTGATATCCTAGAGTACCTAGAGGGTTGTTGTGGAACACCCTAGTGTTTGAAATTGGTTTCTTTGTGAACATATGTGTTGTGGAATTTGACTGAATGTTAATTGGATATAGTTGAACATCCTTTGATGTGGTTTGGATTGGTTCATCTTTGTGATGTGTTTGGCTTGGTTCCCTACTTTGGAATCATTGCCCCCGGTTGTTGTTTAAGCAAGTATTTATTACAGTGCTTTGTTTGAAAGTCCAACTGGTTTTGTGTTATCGAGTGGAGGTGGAAAGGATTATAGTGGCACACAGTCAAGTTTACTATAAGGCGTTTCCACTGGACCTTTTTTCTAATCGAGTGGAGATGGATGGATTATAGTGGCACACAGCCAAGTTCACTATAAGGCTTTTCCACTGGACCTATTTTCCCCAGTCCAGATTGGCCTTGGATGGGATGAGTTAGCTCCATCGAGTGAGCATTTGGGTTATGACTTTGTGTCATATTTCCCCTGTTGTTACTTTGGTTCTTATGGTTATGGTTGGTTTTCGGGATCCCGGCTTCAGCTCTTTGATGCTGCTCAGTTGATACCTCTCAGATGGTTATATGTTTGATTCGAGAACCTTGGCTAATGTTCTTTCGGTAAACCTTGACTAAGTATCCACTTATGAGTGTTTTATTCCGCCTTACGTGTGGAAAGATGAGTTGGCTTTACCTATCATGTTATGTGCTATGTGATGCTTATGATATTATTTGTTATACTTATCATTTTAGAATGAAACGTAGTTGCATTTTAGTAGATTACTGAGATTCATTCTCACCCTTTATTTGTTTACTGTTTTAGATAAAGGCGAGTCCAGGGGATAGGACACTTGGCACGGGAGGACGTTAAAATGGTAAGAGTTGGGTTTTGTTTTGTAAAGGTTACATTACATAGATGTAATACCTTTTGGGTAGAGTTTCCGTGACTTCATCATTTGTAACGCCATTATTTTGGATAATGTTGGTGTATGTACATTTGTATAAAAGTTTGTAAGCCTTCGGGCTAAGTACTTTCGTTTGTGAAAGAGTTTGTTTGAAAGTTAAATGAAGTCTTTGAACTTCGAGTGTGGATTTTGTTAAACTTTATGAAAGTATATTTCGAAAAATTTTCTAAAAGTGTTTTATAACGTCTTCCAATCGTGTCCCGAGCGTGGGGCCAAGTAGGACCACGGGTCTGGGGTGCGACATATTTCATTTGCCAATTGGGGAGATGACGATCACCCTGGAGGATACTGGCATGTTATGTGGCCCTCCTATAGACGGGGTAGCTGTAACAAGTTCCGAAACCACCAAGACAAAACCCGAATGGATTCAGTTATGCCTAGAGTTACATGGGATTCAACCACTTCCCTCAAACTTGAGAGGTGGTAGATTGTCGATTAAGTGGATTATAGAACAATTGCCTTTGTTCGCAGAGCTTCCCAAGGATGCCTCCCCCGCTTTGATTGACATGTATACTCGGGCGTATATTTTTTTATGCTTAGGGGCATATCTGATGCCGGATACAAGCAATTCTTTCGTGAAGTTGATGTACCTCCCACTGCTTAGGGACGTGGACATGATTAAGAATTACAGTTGGGGTAGTGCGGTTTTAGCCTTTTTGTATCGGGAGCTATGTGTAGCGACGAAGCCCGATTCGAAAGGCTGTGCTGGATTCTTAACACTAGTACAGGTATGTCAATTATATTTGATTATACAGTATTATACTAGTGAATAAAATATTTGTTGTACGTGACACTTATTTTTATCTTTACTTTTTTAGCTTTGGGCTTGGGAAAGGTTGTTTTGTACACAACCAAAAAGGACATGGGGAGATTCCATACTTCAAGAGGGTGCATTCTTGCCATATGGTTGCAGGTATTCTAAAATTACTTCATTAACTGCACAAAATATGTTATTTATTTATGAGGTTTTTTATTTACTACTTTTTATGTCAATTGCTCCATATGTAGGTGGCAAGGTCCCTTGTCGTTTTCACATATTATCGGTCACAACCTGTATGGATACCGAGATCAACTAGCGTATCTGACTGAGAGTCAGGTTCAGTGGCGGCCATACGCAGGTGTCCAAGTTCCAGAATATTGCTTGCAGGGAAAGGGTATATGGAGAACGACGGCAGTTCGGGTTGAGTGGCACCTTCCAGATCGTGTTATGAGGCAGTTCAGGTTGTTTGTTGGTCCCAAAGGGCAATAAGGGTATGAAAAATAGCTAGAGGGGGGGGGTGAATAGCTGTTTTAAAATTCTTTTCGTACCCTTGATAAACTCAATTGCAAATGCGCACTTTATCAAGTAAGCGTTATGAAATGCGCCTAAGTGAGTGAGTGAAATGCACAGCGGAATTTAGTAATGAAAATAGGCACAAAGTGATAAAGGGGCGCACACACACTCTAAGTATTTTGGCTCAAAGTGGTTGAAATAAGGAACTAAGGCAAATGAAATAACAACACAACACAATTCAGTTCAATCAATCTACAATGAGTAAACAAGCAAATAGTGAGTGAAGATAATAACTTGAAAGTAAATGACAAGATAATAACACAAGCTATTTGGAGAGGTTCGATCAATGAAAGATCTACGTCCTCTACCAAGATGGTTAGTCTTGGATTTCTAATGGAGATCTTATATAATGAGTGAGTGTTACAAATTACAACTTTTGAGCTTCTACACTAACTCAAGATCTAATATTCTATGAATGAGCAAATCCAAAACAATAACCAGTGTATCTCTAAAAGATGGATCTAAGTGATCAAACTTAAAGAGGTGCGTGTGTGAATTTAGTATCAAGGCTCTTTAGATCTTTATGATTTAGAGCACAATGAAACTAAAGTGTTATAGCTTGAAGATCTGGGCTAAGAATGAAGGTATGAAGATGTTCTTGAGAAATTCTGGAGAAACGAAGGCAATATTCAAATCTTCAACAATTGCTTTGAGAGAGAAATTCTTGAAATTCTTAGCAAAACTCAGCTACTTCAAAATGTTGAAGTTATGGGGTATTTATAGTGAACTTCAAAAAAACTAGCCGTTGGAGATCCTTGTGGATAAGATGAGCTGTCGCTCTTTGATTGGAGCATGCATATATTATGGCCATTTTGACACTCAACATAAATATGACCGTTGTGAACACGTGTCAACAGATTAGGTGTATATGCATCTTTTAACCACCGTTGGATCATTGGCGTAATTTGAATTCTCTTCAAGTCTTTGAATCTTCAATAAATCACTGAGTGTTGAATAAACACTTTGAGGCGCGTTGAGCCAAGAGGCGCATTGAGAATGCGCGCGCTAAGACATATGAGGCGCATGGCGCGTATGATCAAAATGAGGCGCATAGCATTTCTTATAAGAAGGCTTATATGAGCGCGCTAGAAGGCGCATGGCGCATAGGCGCATGGCTCAACTCAAAATGTGATTTTCTTGAATCTTGATCTTCTTGCCCTATTTCTAAGCCTATTCTATAACAATGGACAACCTAAAAAATGAAGTATAAATACTTCTTACATGTGGGTCTAAAGTCCATGAAATAAAACTTAGGTGATGGATCAATCAAATCTAATAAATCCTATTACATAAAAACTGAGATATATGTGGGCATACCCAACAATCTCCCCCTATTTGATTGATGCCATTACCTACTATATCAAGGACAAACATTATACTTGATAAAAACATGTCCAAATGAATAAAATTGGTAATTCATGTCTCAAGTTAATGCACACACTAGTCCAAGATATAGATTTCTAATCTATTCCAATAAGGATAACACATTACATATGGAAAGATAGAAACGATAGTTCAACACATTCAAAATGATGGAATTTTAGATTTGAAATGAGTTTAAACCAAGTTTAAACTTAATGCATGAAAATATGAAACAATTCAATATGATGCATATGAATTTAAACAATATTCATTGTTTTACAAACAAGGAGTTTGAGTGAACAAGGTTTGATAATAAGTGATGCATTGTTCTCATTAAAACTTGGGGTGTAGGAGTTACAAATTACAAGTTTTGAATAGAACAAAAGCAAAAAGGTGCTAAAACAAGTAAGCACAAAATCACTAACACACAAAGTTGTTTCTATAACAAAAGATTTTAATAACTTACAATCAAAAAAGAAACTAAGGGTTGGGAGGCGCATCATCGTCCTTCAATCCTTCAATGATCTCTGAAACAGAGCGCTGAATTTGCTTTGCAAGCTGATGACTACGGTTCACTAAACCATGAGTGTCCGTGACGCCGTCTCTGAGGTAGCGCAAATGACCAACATTGATGTTTTGATATTCATCAATGGTGCGTTGAGTAATGGCTTGCTATTGAGCGACATTTTCTGCAACGTTCTGAAAGTTTGCTTCAATGGCAGCCTGCGCTGAAACAATGTCAGAGGAAATCCTATCTGAGCGCCTGTCTGCGCTGGAGTGTGCGGCGTTGAAGTGGGTGACAACTAACTCCTTCAAGACTTCAATCTTTGAAAGCATGGAATTAATGTCAACATGCGCGCTAGGAGCAGGAGCAGGGCTGGAAGAGGGCGTATGAGATCCAGGCGCATGTGAATCAGGAGCAATTGGAGCAGCGCTGGGTTCATCATTTGGTTCTGCGCCATAGACAGATAGTCCCAGGATTTGTAGCTCATCCTTAACTTCGTTGAGCTTATCAACAACGCTCAATAACTTATGCTATCTCCAGCCACCATTTCAAACAGTTTCCTTATATCACCCGCTATGTTCAACTCTACTTCCTTTATAGCGTTTATAAAATCTTGGCCATCGGTGAGTTGGATGCCAGCGCTAATTCGCTCGTGAAGAGAAGCAAGAGTACCTTTGAATAAATCGTTCATCTGATCAATAGCATCATTCCACTGTTGAGGGGTCAGGAAGTGTTTGTCCTTGATGTTGGCATCTATGCGCTTTATCTCCCCCTTAATGGCAGCAATCTCATCAGCCTGCTGGGTAAGCATTGAAGTATGAAGCTCTAATTGTGAGTTCATTTGAGACTGGCCTTGCTGGAGTTGCTTCAGAAGAGAAATAACCACACTCATATCAGGAGTGGGAGGAGGAGGCGCAGGTGTCACGACCCGAAAACTAGGCTCTATTTTATTGGTAATAAATAATTATTATTTAATTATTTGCTTATTTATTTATTTATTTAAATTAGTTATTTAAATAATTATGTGTGCATTTTATGTGTCATAATAATTATGCCTAGCATTTTGTTTGGGTTAGTGTAGTATTGTTGGGTCTTAGTTGTAAGCAGGGAGTGTAAGTTGTGTGTGTAGTGTGAGAGAGGGGGCCTAAGTGTAAGTTTTGAATAATTCCCCTACTCCCCCTCACCTCCCTCACCTTCTCCCTCACTCTCTCCATTCTCTCTTCCCAGCCATCTCTCTCCCTCTCTCTTGGTTTTGTGGTAAGTTTTCTTTCCCTACTTCTCTCTACATTTTGATCATCTTCCTCTCATAATCTCCCATTTCTTAAAACATGAACCTTGTTTAGATCGTCGATAGGATCGCGTAGAACCAAAAAGAATTGAGTTCCGTCAACTTTGAGATTTATCAAGTAAGTTACTTTTCCCCCATTTTTATGCTAAAATGTTCATATCATGTTTATATGGTGTTTGATGTGTTATATTTGAAGTTTGATTGAGTTTTGAATTTGTTTAGAATTTATTTGGAGTTTATTTGAGTTTTGGGTAAAAATGGTGGATTGATGAATGTTGGGATTGATTCTTGATTTTGGGTTGATAAATGTTGTATTTGGATTCCCATTCTAGTTATAAGTGGTTTTGGTACATTTTAGAACTTGTAGATGGAGTTGATTTTGAGTATTTGGGGGTTTTGGGAGAATTTGGTTCGAAATTGTAAAACCCAGCTCTGTTTTCCTCCCAGCCCGTAGACCAGGCGCCCGCCTGCCCTTGCCCAGGCGCCCGCCTACTCCCATTTTGTCCAGAGCCAAACCTTCTGTTGAAACAGGCGCCCGCCCGCCCCCTACCAGGCGCCCGCTCGCCCCCTGGTTCAGAATTCTCCCTTTTTCTTAGTTTAAGACTTAAGGCTTATCTAGTTTAAGTTTATTTCTTCTAATTAACTTAAGATAACACCGTGGAACACTTTAGTAATTAAGATTGGTTCCTTTGTGAACAATAGTGTTATATAATTTGATCAAGTATTGTTTGGGCATCTTATGATGTATTTGCGTTTGTTCCAACCGAATTGAATTTCGCGTAAGACTTGGCCTAGGTTTTAGGCGATGTCCTATAGTACCTAGAGGGTTGTTATTGAACACCAAGGTTTAGGTTTTAGTCCTGTCGTGATCATGTTCCAATAAGGGCAACCTTTCGAATTCGTTTGGGGTGTTTAGGATGGGTTCGTTATGAACGGAGATAAAGCGTGAATTGGCAATTGGGTACCTACGGTTTGATTAACCTTAAGATGTATTCGTTTGGACTTCTTATTTGGAATCCCAGGTGTGATGAGATGGTTGAGTTCATAGTCCTAGTATATCTTTTGAGTAAATGTTTATGGTCATTTTGGTGATAGTCATTGTGCCATTTGTGAGCGACCGTTTGGGTTGTGCTCTTTATGATTTACTTGTGGGTATCATATTTAGGATGTATTTGGTACGTGCCTTATCTTTGAATCATTATGTTTTAATGGTCAATGTTGTTGGACTCTTTTATGAGAAACTCCTTGTGCTATTGTTGTTGAATTCTTCTTGAGTAATCGTTTACATCTTTTATGGTGATTAATTGGTATGGTTCCCTACTTTGGAACCCTTAGCTGTTTACCGGGCTAGTATTTTATTACTTAGAATTATTGAAAGTCCAGCTGGTTAATTGTGTATCGAGTCAGGCAATGGATAATGCTATAATGGCACGAGCCAAGTCCAGTATAGCATCGCCCATTGGTCCTTCTGTCCTCATCCAGATTGGCCTTGGTTGGGATGAGCTAGCTCCGTCGTGAGTATTCTAGCTAATCGTTTTGGAGCATGACTTTGTGGCATGGCTCCCGCCCTTTGTGGCACTTTATCATTGTTATTGGTTCCGGTACCGGGTTTCTCTTCAGCTTTTATGCTACTACGAAGATGGTTTGTTTGATTGATGGGTTGATTGGTCGCTTCTGACTGGGGATTTCTCTTCAGCTTTCATGCTATTATGAAGATGATGATTTGTTGATTATTGAAGCTGCGCAGCGACCTTTATTTGGTTCTTTCAGTTGGGAAACCTTGGCTAATATCCTTTGTTATGTGTTTACTTTCCGCTGCTATCTGTTGACTGTTAATTGTTCATGCTAAGTGATATTTATCATGGTTTATTGCTTATTGCATTATAGCATGTCATGTAGTTGCATTAGTAACTTACTGAGATTTTATCTCACCCCGTTTATTTCCATCTTTGTTTTTCCTTAAACCCCCCCCAGGAGGAAAAGGATTAGGATTCGCGGTTCGAGGAGGACGTCGAGAGGATAGAGATTTTGGGGCAGGTTGTTATGGATCGGTTTACATTATTTAAATGTATAACCTTTTGGGGATAGTTTTACCTGTATTGACGTCATTAAGAATTGTATATTTTATTCTTTTGGGTAAAGGCTGTGGAGCCTATGTTAGATGTACTTTGTTGATTTAAACTTGGATTTGTAAAACCTTGTGTTATCATCTTTTGGTTCAAAATGGAATTTTTTTTACTTCTATATTTTAGAGTTTTGGTTCTAAGTCGACGTCCAGCTCGCGATCTCGGGCCGCGGGGTTCGGGGTCGCGACTGCAGGAGTAGAGGGGCGCGGAGTAGGAGCGCGGGGAGGAGATGGAAGATATTCTGCACTTGAAGAAATTTCTTCAGGATGAGGCGCAGGAGCCTTTGGGCACACAGAAGATGGTTTACGCCTTAAAGGTTCTGGCTCCCCCTGAGGTTGATCCTCAATATCTTCACCAAATAAATCTGCAGAGATTTTATCTTTGACTTGTTGTCGATCAGAAGATGGAGGCGCATGAACAGTTGGAGGCGCATCAGGAGCAGGCGCGCGTACATCAGCGCTAGACCCTGCGCCTTTGCGCCTTTCAGATGTAGATAAATCAGCAGCATGTTTCAATCTGAACTCTTCATCCCTTTTCAACTGCGCTTCCAGTCTACTGGCTTCTTTAGGGCGTTTCAGCTCTTTTTCTTCTTCAGTGTCGGTTCTGGGGCGCTTAGCAGGTCTGCTTGGTTCTTCAGCAATCCCTTTGCCTTTGCCTTTAACTGCGCCAGGAATAGGTCTAGATTCTGCGCGTGGCGCTACTGTAGCTTCTTCTTCACCATCTGCGCCAGCTGCTTCTTCATCAGAATCAGTGGCTTCATCTACCAACTGAGCTCCTTTCACCCTTGGCGCGCGCTTGGCCATGCGCTTTCTGCGCCTTTTCATCACTAAACTGTCCTTACTAAAAATAGGGACATCAGTGGTTTGGTAGGCTGGGTTCTGAGCAAGGAAATTTGCAAGAGCAGGATAGGAGAGAAAGATCTTTGTTAGGATACGGCAGTGAGTCTTGAACTTCTTCTTTCCCTCAGCCTTGTTTTTATTGTACTTGTTAATCTGGTCCTGAAGATTCGTGAATAAGATATGAGGCCAGTTGAGGATGGTCTTTGCCATAATAGCAGCTGTGAATTCCCACTGCTCCATAGTAAATCTGTTTACATTTCCAGTTTTGAAGATAATGGAAGTGCCAACCAAATGCGCAATATGCGCCAGTAAATCACCACCATCTCTAATTTCCACAGTCTTGATATTGTTTTGAAGAGTAGGGATCTTAAGAAGAGAGCGCGCCATAATATTTTGGGCAGCGTCTGAATAAGAACTGATTTTTCCAGCAACACTCAAAGGGCCAGTTGTGTTGAAGTTGACAATCTTTTTGATAGTGCCAGCAGACATAGTGATTTCAACATCTTGAACCACCGCGCGTATCCGATAGCGCACCATCCCTTCGACATCAGTTGGAATTTCCACAAATTTAGCTGTGGAGAAGAATTCATCAACTAGGAGCGGTGAGTAGAAAGGTTGCTCCAGAGTGAATAAGGGAAGGAGTCCAGTAAGTCTGATATATTCCATGACATCTACACCCATGGGATCAGCAGCTAGCTCGTTTAAGTCAAAGGTTTCACCAGGTCGGAAATTATTTAGATCCTGAAAAAGATAAACAATGAAAGGATTTAGTGTGAGTCAGGCGCATAGAATCATAAATAAGCGAAATAAGGACTAGGCGCATACAAAATTTTAGGCGCATAAAATAATTAGGCGCAGAGAGTCATAGGCGCATAAGAGAGCACAGTGAGTCAAGGCGCATGATTAAAGTAGGCGCATGAAATTATGAGGCGCATAGAAATACAGGGCGCATATTTATGGTTCTATGAAATATACTAAGGAAAATTTGAGCATAAAAATTGACTAAGTATGAATTTGGGGGCGCATAGTAAGTGTAGGCGCATGATGATATTAGGCGCATAAAGGATTGAGGTGCAAACGCATGTGAGCGCAAGAATCTCTTTGAGGCGCATAATATCAATGTGCGCATAATCATACTAGGCGCATGAATTCATATATAGGCGCATTACTATGTAGAAATTTAAACTTAGTATAAAAACTCACAAACACATGCAAACATACATATGCAATTTTTCAGAATCAAAACGTGAGAATTTTGAAAAAACAAGTTTTGAAAATTATGAAACCCAAGTCAAGCAAAAATAATGAAGAACACGAAGAACATGCCTTGAGTGCTCGAAGAACACCAAGAACACATAATTTGTGAAACTTCACCAAATCAAGCATACAATATATCAAAATGGCCGCACGAAGACAAGGATAACAAAAATGTAAAACAAAACAAGTAGAAATCAACAACGAATCCAGTAAATGGATTCAAAGATCCGAAAAACCGAAAAGTCAAAAATTGAAAATCTTCAGATTTGCGAAATATAACGACTTGATCGTTGAAAAGTTTAGCTATAAAGACTCGAAATCATAAAATTAACATAACCTAACAAACGATTTTGAAAACGGATAACCGAAACATGAAAAATCAAAGAAAAAGGGCATCCGGGTTTTTTTTTAAAAAAAAAACGAAGAACAGAGAATGAAGAAAACGAAAAAATTCAGAAATATAAAGAGTTTGAGTTTAAGAATCCATACCATTTCGTCTTGTGTAGATTTCGAAGCTTTCTTAGGACCCATTAATGAGATTTGGAAGAAGAGAAGACAAATATATATAGAGAGAGAGAGCAGAGAGAAACGGGAGAGATAGAGACTGGGAGAGAGAGTTGGTAGGGAAATGATGAAGTAGGTGAGAGAGAGAGAGATCGAAGCGAAGTATATATAGGTTAGGTTCAAAATTTTGCACTGATAAGGAAAAAATACAGTCAAAAATTTAAAAAGATGGGAAGTTGAAAAGATTTGCATTAATGAGGGTTTTGAAAAAGACGGCTAATTATGACATGAAAGTACGGCGCATTTATGAGGGATTTTTGGGATTTGAAGGGCATTAATGGCTGAATGACCTAAAGTGTCATGATGTGACATTTTGGGTAAAAGAAAAAACTGCTCCACTTTCCCTATAAGTGTATGAGCAATTTTGACTAATTTTTGCACAAACACCAAAAACATCTATTTTGGTGTAACTTTGGGGTGCAAGAAATATATCCCCAGAAAATAAAAATTTTCGAAAAACGTAAAACGAGGGAAAAAATTTAATTGCACAAGTACCCTTGAACAATTAATGGAATGTCAAAAGACAAAAATTCCAATAATAAATGAACAGAATAATCATACCTGGTACTTGTGTATTGAATACGTTCAATCATTGATATTAAATTTTGAGTATTGATTGAGCCACAATAGTTAATGCGCGCATGAGAGGCGCATTTCACTTACAGGAGCGCATAATGAACAGTGCGCAGAAATTGCTTTTGGGCGCGCAGGTGAGTGAGGCGCAATACTCTGTTCTTAGGCGCGTAGGAAATATAAAATTCTTTGTAGGATAGCGCGCAGAGTGAGGTATAGGGCGCGCATAGAGATTTAGTGCGCAGAAATAAGAGTTGGGCGCGCAGTTAGTAAGGCGCATAGATGGCGCATAATTTCCTTGAAACTTTGAAAAATTGATCTAACATTTTTACCTAATATACTCATAACTCAACACAACATAAAATCATTAGTATTGACAAAACTATATTGAATTTAGTTGAGTTCAAGCATACCCATTTCACCTCTCAAAAACATGAACCGTTTCGCGTCGAGTGCTTTCGTTAGAATGTCGGCAATTTGATAGTCGGTTCCCACGTGTTCCAAATGTATATTGCCTTTCTCCACGTGGTCTTTGAGGAAGTGATATTTGATGTCGATGTGCTTGGTCTTTGAGTGCATGACAGGATTTTCAGAAACCGCAATTGTTGATGTATTGTCGCAGTAGATGGGACAATTTTCTTCGATGATATCATAGTCCACCAATTGCTGCTTCATCCAGAGTATTTGACAACAACAACTTCCCGCAGCGATATATTCGGCTTCGGTTGTTGAAACAAATACAGAAGCTTGTTTCTTACTTGCCCATGACACAAGTCGATATCCGAGGAAATGACAAGTGCCACTAGTGATTTTCCTATCAATTGTGCACGCTGCATAATCCGCATCTGAATAACCTACAAGTTTAAAGTTCGAATCTTTGGTGTACCAAAGTCCAAGGTTAACAGTGCCAGAGAGATATCTTATAATACGTTTCACAGCAATTAAGTGTGCTTCTCTAGGGTCGGATTGATAACGAGCACAAACACTAAACATAATGTCAGGCCTACTAGCAGTAAGGTAAAGGAGTGAGCCAATCATACCTCGATAGAGCGTTTGATCAACACGTTTACCTTTTAAATCTTTGTCGAGTTTGTTGCTGGTGGCCATTGGAGTATCGTATGCTTTAGCGTTCTCAAGTCCAAACTTCTTGATTAAGTCCTTTGTGTATTTGGCTTGATTGATAAAAATGCCTTCACTCATTTGCTTGATTTGAAGCCCGAGGAAGAATGTGAGTTCTCCCATCATGCTCATTTCAAACTTGCTCTTCATTAGTTTCTCAAATCGCTTGCACAACAATTCATTAGTAGAACCAAATATAATATCATCAACATAAATTTGAACAAGTAATTTATGACCATTATGTTTGGCAATGAAAAGAGTTGTATCGATTTTACCGCGAGTGAAGCCTTTTTCGATGAGAAATTTTGATAGTGTATCATACCATGCTCTTGGTGCTTGTTTGAGTCCATACAAAGCTTTCTGGAGTTTGTATACATGATTTGGAAATTGTGAATCTTCAAACCCAGGTGGTTGAGCAACATATACTTGTTCTTGGAGTTCGCCATTTAGAAACGCGCTCTTCACATCCATTTGATATAACTTGAAGTTCTTGTGAGCGGCGTAAGCTAGAAATAATCTGATAGCTTCAAGTCTTGCTACGGGCGCAAAAGTTTCATCGTAGTCAATTCCTTCTTCTTGCCTATAACCTTGTGCAACCAATCTTGCTTTATTTCTCGTGATGATTCCATTCTCATCCATCTTGTTCCTGAACACCCATTTTGTACCAATCACTCCATGATCATTTGGTCTAGGAACTAGAGTCCAAACCTTACATCATTCAAATTGATTGAGTTCTTCTTGCATTGCAACAACCCAATTAGGTTCTTGGAGCGCTTCATCAGCCTTCTTCGGTTCAATTTGAGAGATAAAAGCAGTGTAAGCATCAAAGTTTGTAGCTCTCCTTCTACGAACACCAACTTGTAGATCACCGATGATATTAGCAATTGGGTGACCTCTAACTTCACGAATTCCAGGAGGTAAGTTAGGTTGAGTCGTAGAAACTTGAAGGTCTTCAATTGGCACATCTTCACCAGATTCAAAGTCATTGAAATTTGGGGGTTGAACTGGCTTAGAATTGAAATTTGGGTTTACACCAGATGCAACAGTAGAAATAGGCGCGTGAGAGGAATCATGAGGTGCATCATTTGAGTGAGGCTCAATAGAGGATTCACAAGGCGCATTATACATTGAATTAGGCGCATTTGATGTAGATGGATTTCCTTGTGTTGATAGATTCTGATCTTGAGTGGGCGCAACATAAATAGGAGCACCTGTATCATTTAGCTCAATAGAATCATCAGCAACATTTGGAGCCAAATGTGGCTCAAGGAGAGAATGTTCATCAAATGTAACATGTACAGATTCAACTATCACTAATGTAGTTCTATTAAAAACACGAAAAGCTTTAGAGTGTTTTGCATACCCAACAAAAATACCTTCGCCGGCTTTGGCATCGAATTTACCTCTATGTTCGTTTCCGTTGTAGAGGATATAACATTTGCAACCAAAGATCTTGAAGAATGCAATGTTGGGAGTTCTACCACGCCAAAAGTACTTAGGCAATTTAGCTTCATCTATCATCGTCTTTCCCGCTTCAATCAACGTCCTATTCTTTCGTTCAACAACGCCATTTTGTTGAGGGACTCCGGCGGTTGAAAAGTTGTGATCTATCCCATGATCTTCACAATATCAAGCAACACCGTTGTTCTTGAATTCTGTTCCATTGTCGGATCGAACACTAACGATGTCATCTTCTTTTTGGGTTTGGAGCAGTCGAAATAAGGTAGTAAGAATATCATAACAATCATCTTTTGTAATCATCATCTCCACCCATGTATATCTTGAATAATCATCCACCACAACTAGAGTATACTTGTTTCTTCTAATACTTGCAGTGGTGACTGGTCCAAATAGATCAATGTGAAGCAGTTGCAAACATCTAGAAGTTGAAGGATTTTACTTGCTTGAAAATGACTGCTTCGGTTGTTTGCCAAGTTGACACGCGGCGCACTTTTTGTCATGATGATCAGCAACCTTGGGAAGTCCTTTGACAAGATTATTCCTGCTGAGTTTAGATAGATACTTGAAGTTCAAGTGACTTAAGCGCTTGTGCCACAGCCAACTATTTTCATTCACACTTTTTGCTACAAAACAAAGATTAGTACTAGAATTCATACTATGGAAATCAATAATATAAATATTTGTCTTACGATATCCCGTGAGTAAGATAGCTCCAGTTTTGCCATTCTTGATAAGACATTGCGTTGAAGTGAAATGGCATTCTAATCCTTTGTCGCAGAATTGAGATATGGATAATAAGTTGTGCTTGAGCCCTTCGACGAGTGAGACTCTTTCAATGCACACTTTGTCTTTCTTGAGCTTTCCATATGCTACAACTTGACCATTGTTATTATCACCAAATGTTACGGAGGGACCTCTTTCTTCATGGACATCTTCTAATAAGGATTCATCTCCAGTCATATGTCTTGAACACCCACTATCGAGAATCCATTCAGAATTTCTAGCTTTTGAAGATCCAGCCATGAAACAAAGAACCTGAAATATAGACATTTAAGCAGGTCCCCTTTATTCCTTTTGGGTCCTAGGGTTAGCAACTTTTGACAACCCACTCTTGCTTGACCTTAGGATTTTTACGTCCTTTGGCATTGGGAGTGAATCGCAAAAGGCATTCCACGGCCTTGTGTCCTGAACAATCACAAATGGAACAATGATGAAAGCCACCAATCACATGAGTTTTCACAAACTCTTTACTTTTCTTGGGGATGGCATTCTTCTTTGGGTCAGATGAACTAGCCTCAACAAAATCTTTCTTTTGAAATTTTGGAGCGCTTTTTCTTGGAGGGCGCATAGGGCTAGGAGGCGCACGGCGATGAGGCGCGTGGCTCTTAGGCGCATAATGAGCACTCGGAGAAGGAGCGCGCCTATTTTCAAGAAGGATTTTGCTAGGAGATGGTTCATCTGTAGCTATATCTTTCCCATTAGCTTTCCCAAATTGCTTCGTTGGGTAGACATAATGGAAAGTTTGTCTCTTGACTTTTTCCTGTCCTTTACCCATTGAATTAGAATGTTTTTCCTTGGGAATTTCAAAAGTTTGCTGGTTTGTAAATTCACTATCTCTTTCAGCACAGAGATCACACTTAAAGTTGTCACTAGTTGATGAGAATCCCAAGCCACTTTTATCACCACTGACTTTTTGGGACTCAAATATGTTCTCCATAGTGACACGAGAATTAGACCACTCATTTGTAATCCTTTTAAGATCAGTAATTTGAGCAACCAATTCATCGTTTTGAACTTTAAGAAGTGAGTTCTGTTCTGTTAGAAAAGTGTTTTTAACAGTAAGAGGAGTCATGCTCTTTATCTGTTCCTTAAGGAGGGTGAGTTCAGATTTAAGTAGAGATTTCTCGGTCTTAAGCTGGGACATGATAGTGCTAAAGCTTCCTTCATACTATCAAATCTAGTGATTATCTTTTCAGCCTTCTTGAACAATTTTTCTTGTTCAACAATCACTTCATCATCATTGATTTTAGAGATTGGAGCAGTTGGTTCAACTTGAGGTCTAATGTATGCTCCTTTTCTCAATTTGTTCCTTGCTCCAAGATCACATCGTGAGAATAACAATCCACCATCTTTTTGAGCCGGAGTGAGAAATCCTTGTTCAACGAGCTCGCTGATGGTTGGTCCTTTCTTATTTTTCACTTCTTGAAAACCTGCAGATTTCTGGATAGGTTTATTCAAGGCATTCATATCGGGAACTTCCTTGGAGAAGTCATCATCAGAATCATAAGCATCAACTTCATCATCATTTGCCATCAAACAAACGAGTCCATCATCGGAATCTTCATCGCTCTTATCGGAGTCTGTTTCAATCTAAGTGTTGTGCTCATTTGCTGGTGCTTCTTCTTTAGCAACCATTCCCTTATGACGAGTGAACTTGGGAATGAATTTGGGAGTATGGCTGCTCTTCTTCTGCATATATTCAAATTTGGGGATCGGGCAGCTTGATGCAAAATGTCCGGGTTTCCTGCAATTAAAACAAACAAGATCTTCTTTTCTTTTTGAATCGCTGCTCCTTGTAAACTTTTGAGGAGCTTTGCTGGTAGATCCTTTAAATTTGTTGGTTGAGCCGGGTCTTGAGAATTTTCTGAACTTTTGAAATTTCTTCACAAATAAAGCGAAGTCTTCATCATCCATGTCTAATAGCTCAGAAGTAGAAATTTTGGGATCGGAACTTTTCTCATCATGAGTAGGCGCAGGTGCAGGCGCAGTTTCTCTGTGAGCCACCATAGCCATAGATTTTGACTTTCCTTCAGTTTCGCTGATTCGTTGGAGTTTGAGTTCGTAAACTTTGAGATTTGCATAAAGGTTCCTTAATGTCCATACGTCTAAAGTTCTAGCGTCTTCAAGAGCGCTAGATTTATGTAGGTATCTTGATCCAAAAGCTTGTAGAAAATTTACATTCAAATCTTTGTTGGTAAACTTCATGCCAAGTGAAATACATAGATTGATAATTTCACAGTAGCGTTCATAAGTTTGCCTCAAGTTTTCACCGGGGAGTTGAGAGAAATTGTTGAATCTCTTTTGTACTTCGTATTTCTTATTCTCCTTGCAAACCGTGTCTCCTTCTATATGCTCTTCAATAGCATCCCATAGCTCATTTGCAGTAGCACAATGCATGACTTGTTGTTTCATAGCCGTGCTTAGAGTGCTTAGAAGAATGTTTCTTGCTTTGCCATCATTTGCAACTCTTCTAATTTCTTCCTCAGTCAATTCTTCCCTTGGTTTCTTGACGGTTGGTTGAACAGCATTTGTGCGTGGATTTGGATTCGCCTTCATCGGAATATAAGGTCCATAAATGTTTTATAAAGGTGTTTGCTCTGATACCACTTGTTGGTCCCAAAGGTCAACAAGGGTATGAAAAATAGCTAGAGGGGGGGGGGTGAATAGCTGTTTTAAAATTCTTTTCGTACCCTTGATAAACTCAATTGCAAATGCGCACTTTATCAAGTAAGCATTATGAAATACGCCTAAGTGAGTGAGTGAAATGCACAGCGGAATTTAGTAATGAAAATAGGCGCAAAGTGATAAAGGGGCGCACACACACTCTAAGTATTTTGGCTCAAAGTGGTTGAAATAAGGAACTAAGGCAAATGAAATAACAACACAACACAATTCAGTTCAATCAATCTACAATGAGTAAACAAGCAAATAGTGAGTGGAGATAATAACTTGAAAGTAAATGACAAGATAATAACACAAGCTATTTGGAGATGTTCGATCAATGAAAGATCTACGTCCTCTACCAAGATGGTTAGTCTTGGATTTCTAATGGAGATCTTATATAATGAGTGAGTGTTACAAATTACAACTTTTGAGCTTCTACACTAACTCAAGATCTAATATTCTATGAATGAACAAATCTAAAACAATAACCGGTGTATCTCTAAAAGATGGATCTAAGTGATCAAACTTAAAGAGGTGCGTGTGTGAATTTAGTATCAAGGCTCTTTAGATCTTTATGATTTAGAGCACAATGAAACTAAAGTGTTATAGCTTGAAGATCTGGGCTAAGGATGAAGGTATGAAGATGTTCTTGAGAAATTCTGGAGAAACGAAGGCAATCTTCAAATCTTCAACAAATGCTTTGAGAGAGAAATTCTTGAAATTCTTAGCAAAACTCAGCTACTTCAAAATGTTGAAGTTATGGGGTATTTATAGTGAACTTCAAAAAAACTAGCCGTTGGAGATCCTTGTGGATAAGATGAGCTGTCGCTCTTTGATTGGAGCATGCATATATTATGGCCATTTTGACACTCAACATAAATGTGACCGTTGTGAACACGTGTCAACAGATTAGGCGTATATGCATCTTTTAACCACCATTGGATCATTGGCGTAATTTGAATTCTCTTCAAGTCTTTGAATCTTCAATAAATCACTGAGTGTTGAATAAACACTTTGAGGCGCATTGAGCCAAGAGGCGCATTGAGAATGCGCGCGCTAAGACATATGAGGCGCATGGCGCGTATGATCAAAATGAGGCGCATAGCATTTCTTATAAGAATGCTTATATGCGCGCGCTAGAAGGCGCATGGCGCGTAGGTGCATAGGCGCATGGCTCAACTCAAAATGTGATTTTCTTGAATCTTGATCTTCTTGCCCTATTTCTAAGCCTATTCTATAACAATGGACAACCTAAAAAATGAAGTATAAATACTTCTTACATGTGGGTCTAAAGTCCATGAAATAAAACTTAGGTGATGGATCAATCAAATCTAATAAATCCTATTACATAAAAACTGAGATATATGTGGGCATACCCAACATTGTTACAACCTATACCTACGCCATGTGACACTAGTACGTACCTGCATGCAATTGATCGGTGAGGTCGGTCAGAGGTTGATTGGGTGGTCTTCCACGGACAGTACATAGGATTGTGGAACCAATGAAATCTTTCGGTTGTTGCTGAGCAGTACGGTGTCGAGGATGTACATTACACCCATCTCTATATGTCATGGTACAGAAAGATTACCCGGTTATTGATACATCATCCAAATGATGTAGAGGAGGAGGGGTACACGGCACATGCTAGTCGCTACGAGGGTTTGGTAAGGTAAATACTACACAACACTTTCACCAATTTTTTGTTTTACCATTTTATCGTCATAATTATATTCTCTTTAATTGATTTCGACATATTCAAAACCTTCAGCGCGCGTACCAATCCAATGAGAATGCCATAGCTATGGGAGGCCTAAACGGCCCAGCCTCAGAACACCTACTTCTTACTCGTTGTCTCATCACAGAATCCTTAGCAGCTACTAATGAGCTGAAACGACAGGATGCCGCCGAAGCTCCACCACCACCAGAAGATCGTGTCCAACTGGTGCCTGTAGACACCCTGCCTTGGACCGCTCACCCCGATTGCACATTTGATCTTGTGTTTCACCCCATTTTAAGTGTTTCTCGTTAGTTTCTGTCACTTCCGTTAAGTTCCTGACTGACTTCGTTAAGTCCAGGGACTAAACTGAATAACAGGGCTGACTTTCTAGTCCATTCTGTCAAAATTGCCTTCTCTGAGTTGCGCGCCTCCGACAGGAGGAGCCAGGCGCGCGCGCCTCCCGCCCCCAAAGCAGGAAGCGCGCGCCTCTGGGCGTCAGTTACAGATTTCTGGCCAGGATTCTCTCCCTTGCTCAATTTACAGGATTTTGCCCGGGAAGAATTTCTTGGTGACTGAGTTTTGGCACCAAAAACACCCCTCTTTCACCTATAAAAACCTCTCTTTACCTCCATTTTCAAGGACCGAAGACCTTAGACTTGGGACCTTGGATCTTTTACTCTAAAATCTTACACTTTCAACAAAGAAGCCAAATTTCTTACCTTCAAGGCATTTCAAAAGGCATTCATCAAGAAGTGTTTGAAGTCTCTCGAAGACTAGGTAAAAACCATTTCTTCCCTCTTCTCGACTTCATCTCTTTTCTCTTTCCTTTGTTTTATCAAAGTGCAATCACCCAAATCATTTTGGGACATGACTCTAATGATCACCTCATCTCATTGAGGTTGGTTAAGGAGTTATCTCCTACATTCCAAACTCTATTTTAAACCCACTTTTATGATTTAAAGAAGAAGAAGAAGAACATTTTCATTCATGTAGATTTTGATCAAGCAAGACCAACTTTAGTTGGGCGAGATGGGTGTTTCGGTACTTCCCATCTCGTAATCTAACCCCCGAACCTCAAAACAAAGAATCTCTGGTTTCGTAATCAAATTTAGGCTATTATCAATAGGTTTTTCTTATGTTCCTCAAAATATAGGTGGCGACTCTAAACAATCTAAAACAAGTTAGACATCCTAGGACAACTCACGCGCTCATAGCCTAAAGCCGTGGCTTTCCCTGGGGTATCTACAGTGGTGACTCCGCTGGGGAGATTTGAGGGTTAAGCTTGCATTCTGATCGAAATCTACATCTTTTCTGGGCATTCTGATTCCTGATGGGGGAGGCGCGCGCTTCTGGCCTCTTCAGCCTAAGGCGCGCGCATCCCACATCAAGGACCAGAATCGCCCACTTCTTCATGTTCTTCATCTTCTTCTTTTGCTATTCTGCACTAATCATTTTTGCAGGGGTTACAATATGCACATAGGACCAGGGCAATCCTCTGAGTCCAAAATCTGACATTCTGACAGGTGTGCCCAGAAGCGCGCGCCTCCTAATAGCATTGCGCCATGCGCGCGCGTCTCACATCAACACTCAGAGGCGCACGCTTCTGGGTTGGTTCCCAGAACAGAAACAGGTTTCAGTGACTGAGCAGAACAGTGGGGTGTGGGCACAGTTGCCTGCATCAGAACAGAATTGAACCCTCGGACTGTTTTAATTTTGTGTTTTATTTACCGGTCACACGGGTGATTCGGGAGTTGTAATTTATGTGCTTATGTGTTTTGTTTGTTTTTCTTTCTTTTCAAAAAAAAAAAAAAATAACAAAAACTTTTTGTCACTTGTTAGACCTCACACTACATGCACATATTCCTATGAACTGCTCACTATCGAGTCGCACAAGTCCAACCCCAAACCCGTCGAGGCCCGTCCTAGAAAGTTTCAAGCTCCACTCGACCTTGGCTCTTTCGAAGCGGTAAACCTCAGCCCGTGGCGTAGTTCAAGACTACATGCCGGGGGTGACCTTTGAGCCTCATATTCAAGCCGAGTACAAGCCACACAATTCTAGTTAGGGTCTAACACTCCGTGACTCAAGTCGGTTTCCATGTACCGAGATTTCCCTAAACTAATGTCTTCAAATCATACATGTCAACTTGTTGAAACGGACGCAATAAAAATCCGTCCCCAAAAGTGGTTATTTTGGACGAAAATAAAAATCCGTCCCCGCATGTATGCTTTACTACATTAATTTAGTTTAATCCCGATACATGTAGGATTCACAAGCGCGATGGAATCCGATGAGTATATGGGACCGTGAGATGGTCTATATACTAGTGTGACGATTCCATTATTTTCTTAGAAACCCCAAAAAGGGATCAATTACCTCTGACTTATGAAAAAAAAAAAGAGTCTTTTCTTATGTGGTTCGAGTCGTGTGCCCAACTGTGTGTTCTAAGCCTCTTCATGGACCGCAAGTGTTACTCAAGACTGACAAGGGCCTCTTCTGCAATATAGGTTCAATTGGTACTTACAGAGTCTACCGGGATTCGGCAAATCGGTTAGTCCGTGAAGAGATCACTCCAACAGCTCCTACATCAACCATGACCGGCAGCAGCAACACCATGTCTCTCGAACAGCTCTCAACCATGGTCCAACTCCTCCAAGAGAAAGTCTCCACCCTTAATAAGGAGGCACAAAGCAAAGACGACATTTGGCAATCCCACCTCGACAGCCAAAGGGAGGCCCACGAGGCCGAGATGGAGCTAATGAAAGAAAAGCTCACTAACCTTGCCAAGGGGAAGAACAAGAATAATGATGATGAATCCGAATGGACCGAGGGTTTGTTCAAAAGTCCTTATGTCAACACCCGCACCAAGAAAATGGGAGAGCCAAGTTCCGAGAACAATGAGCCCAAAATGGTGGATTCTATCATGGCCTACATCGACCAAAAATTCAATGGGCTCAACATGGGGAAAGGCTCCGACACAAGCCTTTATCAATCATCCATCCTCATGAGTACTATGGCCGCTCTTCCTGATAAGTTCAAGATGCCCGACATAAGCAAATTCAAGGGCAACTCTTGTCCCATGGCTCACATTGAGACTTATATTTGGGCAATGGTTCCGAAGAAGGGCTCCCCCAAGGTGATGGCTCAATGCTTTCCTCTCACTCTCGAGGGGGCGGCAAAAGATTGGTATGCTACTCTCCCGCTCAATGTCCGTCTTGATTGGGACTCCGCCATGCTTGCCTTCAAGAACCAATACCAAGGCAACACCACTCATCGGCCCACAAAGAAAGAACTCGAGAATACCACCCAAAGAGACAACGAGTCCTTCATTGACTTCACAAGGAGATGGAATGACAAACTCTCTGAAATTGTTGAGAGGCCGAACACAAATGTCTCAAGATTGATCTCCGCACCCACCTAAGTGGGGCTTGCTACTCCGACTTCTCCCAAATGTATGAGGCGGGGGTACGCATGGATGACTTTCTCAAGGAGATTAAGAAGGCCACTCCTACTTACCGATACAAGGCCGCTTCCAACTCCACAAAAGAGGCCTCGGTCAACGCCGTCACTATCGATAAAGGGGAATTACAAAAAGGTTCCTCCACCCCAAGGGAAGAAGTCTCAAAATGACCGTGTCTACACGCCTCTCCAAGGCATAACTCAAACCGAAGTGTTCGAGGTCCTCAAAGCAAAGGGTCAAGTCACACCCGTGCAAGGGTACCAACCCAAGACGGTCCACCCCAATCATGCTCACCACAAATATTGTGGCTACCACCAATATAGTGGCCTCATCACCGAGGATTGCTTCGTTCTCCGCAATGTCATTCAAGATCTCATAGATAAGAAAGAATTTGTAGTGACTAATGGCGAACATGTCAATGTAATAGAGATAGGAGAACTCGAGGGGACCACCCATTCAATCCCAATTGTGAATGGGGGCCCCTATGTTATGAATAAACTTGACAGTTCTTGTTATGTTGTAACTTACGATGAGGTAATGACGGAAGTACTAGAGAATAGGAAAAGGAAGCAAGATGGGAACGTCAACATGCTAACTCGATTCGGTCGAGTCATATCAAGCAACCCTTCCACTTCCGCACCGAGCTCCTCTTCTCAAAGGCCGCAAGCTCGCGACACTCCCGAAGATCCTCTACTTGTCCAACTCAAGAAAAATCAAGCCAACATCTCTATTTGGGACCTCATTGCATCCTCAAAGAAACACCGAGATCTTGTCATCCGCAATCTCGATGATACATCAGTTTCTCCCGATACTACTCCCGAGGACCTCACAGCAATGATCGGTCACATTCATTTTGGCAACGTCATCACCTTTGCCGATATGGACCTTCCACCATTTGGTTCCGACCACAACGAGGCTATTTACCTCAAGATACGAGCAAGGGGGAGGCCCGTCTCAAGAGTCTTAGTGGACGGTGGTTCCTCACTCAATCTCATGCCTGGCAGAATCATGGGCATACTGGGGCTTAAGGATTCCGATTTGAAGCCTTCTACTCAAGTAATCCGAGGTTATGACAGCACCGCCCGTACAGTCATGGGCATGATTGAAATAGACATTGAGTTTGGGAGCATGGTCATGTCCGTTCCATTCCAAGTGCTTGATATCACGGCCTCGTTCAACTTACTTTTGGGTCGACCATGGATTCACAGTGCTAATGCCGTACCGTCAACTCTCCACCAATGTGTCAAGATCCGAAATTGTGATGAAATAGTGACCGTCATGGCTGAAAACGTCACTATCCACAGAAAAGGTGAGCCCGTCCACCAAGTTCAGCATGGTCTACCAGACTCCACTCTCTCCGGCGTCTCAATCAACGCCATTAACAAAGAAGGGGGAAACGGATCATGGACCCTCAGCAACCACAAAGTCCTCCGCATGATGAGGAATATGGACTACTTCCCTGGTTTAGGCCTAGGGAAATATCAACAAGGAATCCTACATCCTGTGCAAGTCCCATTCGTCAAAGACACCTTCGGTTTGGGGTACGAGCCTTCCAAAGAAGACTTGAAACAAGAGAAAGCAATAAAGAATGAAAGGGCCCGAGCTCGTAAAGAAGGCCGTTGTTATGAGGTCCCTAATCTAAGGCCTTACCGCAAGACGTTGAATGGCTATTTTGTCCGCCAAGGGGAAGACGTTCCATACATGATCTTTCCCGAGCCATGGGTCAACAATAAGGGTGTCAAAAATCCCGGTCTCGAAATCTTCTCCGATTATGAGATCCAGAAATCCGAAAGGGAACCAACCCCCATGTCGCCCCGTGAATGGTGGGGAAGGAAGATGACTATAGAGTCCGAGACAGAAATCACCGTGGGGGAAGAACTGACAGATTTAGCCTCCATGTTCGAAGAGCTTGCCATAATGAATGAATGCCAAGTCAACGCCATCCATGACACCGTCATCATGAACAAGGCTATCAGTGAGATCCCGCCAAGCTCCGAGCCGATCAACAATTGGTATTCAACGAAAGGGCCCGTGGTATCTGAGGAATTCTTAGTCCAAGAAATGGGTTGCATACCCCGCACAGCAACAAAGGAAGAGCGGCTCACACTTACTTTCGAGTCCGAGAGTGTCTCTAATACGCTCACCCAAGAGGATTTGGAGGCCATAGCCGAGCGTGTGTTTACTTTCTTTGCTAATGAAAAATTTGATATTTCTGAGTACCCTGAGATTGCAAACATCATAAATGATGAATTAACTAATAATGAACTTAATGAACAAGTTATTAACGATTCAAATTATGATGAAATAGACCACGAAAACAACATACTTAAATGAACTTGCTCAACAAGTCCGTAGTCGTGGTGAGAATGGTCCAAAGGCTGACGAAGAATTACATGTTGTTAATCTGGGTACCGAAGAAGAGCCAAGAGAAACTAAGATCGGAAGCTTCTTCAAGGGGGACGACAGAGATAGATTGACTGCACTACTACGGGAGTTCGTGGATGTGTTCGCATGGTCATACAAAGACATGCCGGGTTTGGACAGAAAGGTAGCGGAGCACAGAATTCCGATCAGAGAAGATGCCAAGCCGGTAAAGCAGAAGCTCAGAAAGATCAAGCCAGAATGGTCTCTGCAAGTCAAAGAAGAGATTGAGAAGCTCCTCAGTGTGGGTTTCATCAAGGTTATCGAGTATCCGACATGGTTAGCCAACATCGTGACAGTCAGAAAGGAAAACGGCAAGGTTCGAGTTTGTGTGGACTTCCGGGATTTGAACAAAGCTTCCCCAAAGGATGATTTTCCACTCCTTAATATCGACATGCTGGTCGACTCCACTGCTGCCTATAAGGTTCGCTCATTCGTGGATGGGTTCGCTGGGTACAATCAGATTCTCATGGCCGAGGAAGACCAACACAAGACAGCCTTCACAACACCGTGGGGTACCTTTTGCTACACAGTCATGCCATTTGGGTTAAGAAATGCTGAGGCTTCCTACCAAAGAGCCGTGACAGACTTGTTCCACGATATGATTCACAAAGAAATCGAGGTCTATATGGACGACATGATCATTCACTCCAAAGAGAGCGATGGTCAACATTTAATCGATCTCCGCAAGTTCTTCGAAAGGCTTCGTCAACACAAGATGAGGCTCAACCCTGCAAAGTGCACGTTCGGGGTTATCCGAGGCAAAGTCCTTGGTTATATGGTCACTGAAAGGGGAATTGAAGTAGACCCCTCCAAAATCAAGGCAATCGTTGACATGCCTCCTCCAAAGACGCAGAAAGAGATCAAAGGTTTCATGGGCAGACTGCAATACATCAGTCGGTTTGTGCACCAACTCACTTCCATGTGCGAGCCAATCTTCAAGCTACTCAAGAAGAATGTGGCTCTAGAATGGACCGACGCATGCCAAGAAGCCTTCGACCAAGTGAAGCATTATTTGACATGCCCTCCTATTTTAGTTCCGCCGCACAAGGAGAAACCTCTTTTGCTCTATCTCACTGTCAATGATGAAGCCCTAGGGGCTATGTTAGCACAAGAGCAACGAGAGTCCACAAAGGAGAACGCCATTTACTTTGTCAGTCGCCGATTCCAAGGAGGCGAAAAGAACTACTCTGTCTTAGAGAAGTCATGTGCAGCATTGGTTTGGGTCACTCAAAAGCTCAAGCACTACATGGAAGCTTTTCCGATCAAGCTAGTAGTAAAGGTGGACCCGCTCCGCTACATCTTCGAGAAGCCTTTCATGTCAACAAGAATAGCCAAATGGTACTTCATGCTCGCCGTCTATGATATCACTTACGTCACACTAAAATCCATCAGGGGGAAAGTGTTCAGTGACCAGCGCCGAATTCCCATGTGACGAAGTGAAGGGGGAAGACGTACAGTTCCCCGACGAGCACTTAATTTGTACTGTAACCGAGGAAAATAAGTGGCAACTTTTTTTCGATGGCGCCGCCAATAAACACGGTTTTGGTATAGGGGTATTGCTTGTCGATCCAAAAGACATCTACACTCCCATTGCCATCCGCCTGGAATTCGAAGCTACCAACAACATTGCCGAGTACGAAGCATGTATAGCAGGGCTCGAAGCAGCTCTCGACATAAACATCACAGAACTAGAAGTATTCGGCGACTCTTTGCTCCTTATCAATCAGCAATCGGGTAAATGGCGAACCCAAGACCCAACTCTCCAACAGTATGGTCAACACCTTGAAGAATTGGTTGAACAATTCAAAGAGATCACTTTCAACTACCTGCCAAGGGATAAAAATCGCTTCGCCGATGCACTGGCCACTATAGCTTCATTAGTCGAAATGCCCAAAGGGAAAATGGTGAAGCCTTTCAAAATTGCCCGAAGGAACAGTCCGGCATATTGCATGAGTATCGAGATCAACGAGGTTCAAACAAACTCTCCGTGGTATTCGGATATCATGAATTTCCTCAAAGATGGCACTTATCCCGAGAATAGCAATAAGAAGTCTCAAGCAGCTCTGCAAAGGCTAGCCTCTCGGTACGTACTGATTGGGGACCGAGTCTATAAAAGGCACCACGACGGGATCAATCTCTTATGCGCCAATGAGGCCGAAGCTCAAGAGATAATGTGTGAAGTGCACGAAAGAGAATGTGGACCCCACATGAATGGGTTTATGCTAGTCAAGAAGATACTTCGCATTGGTTACTATTGGAGCACTATGGAACGAGACTGTATCGAGAAAGTCAAAAGGTGTGCCAAGTGCCAATTCCACGCTAATCTGCAACATGCTCCACCCTCGCAACTTTACATCATGGTCACACCTTGGCCTTTCTCTTGTTGGGGGATAGACATCATCGGTAAAGTTCATCCTGCCGGGAGCAATGGGCAGTCATTCGTCCTAGTGGCAGTCGACTACTTCACAAAGTGGGTCGAAGCACAAGCCTATCGGACCCTCAACGCCAAGAAAGTGGCCGAATTTGTAAAGATTAATATCATGTGCCGATACGGCGTGCCCCATGAAATCATTTTCGACAACGGATCTCACTTTGAGAATGAAATGGATGCACTTTTGGTAGAATACAAGATCACCAAGCACAAGTCATCTCCTTACCGTCCCCAAGCAAATGGCGCGGTCGAAGCAGCAAATAAAACCATCGAGACCATCGTCAAGAAAATGGCCTCAACAGGAAGGGATTGGCCCGAGAAGCTACCATTGGCATTGTGGGGCTACCGCACATCAATACGGTCAGCAACGGGAGAAACTCCTTATGCGTTAGCTATGGTTCTGAAGCCGTACTCCCAATCGAACTTGAAGTCCCATCTCTACGGGTCCTCCTCGAGAATCAAGTCAACGAGGTCGACTGGATGTAAAGTCGATATGAACAGCTAGCCTTACTCGACGAGAAAAGGCTAAGAGCACTCGAACTGTCGCGACCCCGGACCCCGCGGGCCCCGGGACCGCGAGCTGGACGTCGACTCTAAAACCAAAACTTTGAAATACTGAAGTTAAAAATTCCATTTAATACCGAAAGGTGATAATCCAAAGTTTTACAAAAACCAATTACAACTATCATAAACTTCCACAAGTTTATGCTCAATAAAATACAAATATAAAATTCTTAGCGACGTCATTGTTTAGTACAAATACCCCAAAAGGTTACACATTTATATAATGTAAACCAACCTATACAACTTTCCCCAAAAGAATGTTTCCACACTCGACGTCCTCTTTCTCGTGATCAGCAAGACTATTCCTTAGCACCTGGGGGGGGGGGTTAAAGAAAAACAAAGATGAAAGGAAAGGGGGTGAGATAAATCTCAATAAGTTACTAATGCAACTACATGACATGCTATGATGCAATAAGCAATAAACCAATATAATTATCACATGGCACATAGCAATTATCATATAACAGATAGCAGCGGAAATAAACACATAACAAAGGATATAGCCAAGGTTTTCCAAACCGGAACATCCAAATAAAGGATCGCTGCGCAGCTTCAATAATCAACAAATCATCATCTTCATAATAGCATGAAAGCCGAAGAGAAACCCCCCGGTACCGGAACCAATAACATAAAAGTGTCACAAGGGACAAGGACCATGACACAAAGTCATGCCCGCTAGCCAGATACATTAACAAAGGAACGCTGACTTATCCTTTCCAAGGCCAATCTGGAGAAGGGGTAAAGAAGGGGGCAAAACAATGGTCAACATTATAATGGACTTGGCTTTGCCATTATAATCTTTCCCATCGCCCAAACACACACAAAATACCAGCTGGGATTTCACGTAAAGGCTAAGTAATAAAATACTAGCACGATAAACAACAAAGGATTCCAAAGTAGGGAATCATGCCAAATAATCACCAAGAAGATGAAATGAGCCAACAATACACAATAAGGGTGTTCTAGAATCCAACTTAACAATTAATGAATTTCAAACACAAACTTGATCACAAAGGACCCAATTCTATCACCAAAGTGTACCACAATATTCACTAAGGTCAACTAGAAGGACACCCAAGATTTGGGTCAAAATGCATCCTTCATTCACACAATTTTAACAAAATGGAAATTTTCAGAGGACTGTGCGGCCGCCCAAAAGGGACTGTGCGGCCGCCCAACAAGGCCCTCAACCAAGCACAAAAGCTTTCAGAAAGATGCGCGGTCGCCCATACGATTTTGGGCGGTCGCCCAATACTCCGGAATTGCCAGAATCGGGAAGAACAACAGGGGTTCTTCCATTTTCCAACCCAAAACACATAACACCCAAAATCCAACTCTCCCAACAAGATTTCTAAGGTACCCAAACATTATTTAAACAAAAGGGGACCTTAACAACACCCTTTATCAACCCAAACCAAGATTGAATCAAGATATTCATCAATTCACCATTTTCAACCAAAAACTCAATAAATTCCAAACAAATTCAAAACTCATCCAAACTTCAAATGTAACACATCAAACATTATCTAGACATGATATGAACAATTTAGCATTAAAATGGGGGAAAAGTAACTTACTTGAAAATAATGAAAGTTGACGGAATTCGATTCTTTTTGAGTCTACGCGATCCTAACGACGATCTAAACAATGTTCACGTTTTAAGAAATGAATAATAATGAGAGGAAGAAGGAGTAAATGAAGAGAGAAGGAAGAGGAAGAAAACTTACCCACAATGCTTGGAGAGAGAGAGAGTTGTCTGGGAAGGAGAAGGATGAGTGAGGGAGGAGGTGAGGGAGGAGTAGGGAGGGAGTAGGAAAATTATTTTAAAAACTTACACTTAGACCCCCTCTCTCACACTACACACACACACTACTCCATACTAGCAATTAAGACCCAACACTTCTACACTAGCCCAAATAACTCGAATACAAAGCTGGGCATAAATATTATAACACATAAATTGCACACATAAGTATTTAAATAAATAATAATTTAAATAAATAAACAAGCAAATAATTAAATAAAAATCATTTAATTACTAATAAAATAGAGCCTAGATTTCGGGTCGTGACATTCACTCCCCCTTAAAGAAAATTCGACCCGAATTTTAACGAGACTCACCTTAAACAAAAAGCCACAGAAATTTCCTCTCGATCTCATCTCGGAGCTCCCACGTCGACTCCTCGATGTTATGATTCCTCCAAAGAACTCTAACCAACGAAATGCTCTTGCTCCTCAACTCTTGGACTTTAGAATCTAAGATCCGAACCGGTCGTTCCTCATAAGTCATATCGGGCTCAATATCCTCCGGTATTCTCGGTAACACGTGAGACGGATCATGAACATACTTCCGAAGCATAGAAACGTGGAAAACGTTGTGCAATCGGTCTAAAGATGACGGTAACGCGAATCGATACGCAAGAAGTCCAACCTTTCCCAAAACCTCAAATGGGCCAATAAACCTCGGAGCCAATTTGCCTTTCTTCCCAAACCTACGAATACCCACCTTCGGAGACACTTTCAAGAACACGAAATCACCGGTCTGAAAACTAAGGTCTCGCCTTCGGTTGTCTGCGTAGCTCTTATGTCGACTCTGGGCTGTCTTCAATCGATCCCGGATAACTTTAACTTTCTCAACCGAATCCCGAAGCAAATCAATACCCACGATCTTCGCTTCACCAACCTCATCCTAACAAATAGGCAATCTACATTTCCTTCCATACAAGGCCTCAAACGGAGCCATCTCGATACTAGCCTGATAACTGTTGTTGTAAGAGAATTCCACTAACGGTAGGTGCGAATCCCAAGAATCGGAGAAGTCTATCGAACACGCTCGCAACATATCCTCAAGAATCTGAATAGTCCTCTCGGATTGACCATCGGTCTGGGGATGAAAAGCTGTACTGAAACGCAATTCTGTATCCAAAGATTCCTGAAACGCCTTCCAGAATCTAGAAGTAAACCTCGGGTCTCGATCTGACACAATGCTAACCGGAACTCCATGTAATCTAACAATCTCATCAATATAAAGGGTCGCAAGCTTCTCCATCGAATATCTGATGTCAATAGGCAAGAAATGGGCACTCTTGGTCAATCTATCCACTATTACCCAAACACTGTCATACTTCCTACGGGTACGAGGTAGTCCCGTAACGAAATCCATAGTCACATGCTCCCATTTCCACTCGGGAATATCTAACGGCTGAAGTAATCCCGCGGGTCTCTGATGCTCGGCTTTAACCTGCTGACACGTTAAACACTTCGAAACATACTCGGCTATTTCCCTTTTCATATTAATCCACCAAAACTGTTGCTTCAAATCCTGATACATCTTCGTACTACCCGGATGAATAGTATACCTCGATTTGTGGCCCTCATCAAGAACTCTCTGTTTAATTCCATCAACATCCGGAACACACAAACGACCACGGAAAGTCAAAACTCCACTCGAACTCAAAGAAAAATCCTCGAAATTCTTTTCCTTCAATTTACCTATTATCTTCACCAACTCGGGATCCTCCTTCTGAGCTTCCTTTATCCTTTGGATTAGGGTCGGAGATACCCTAATATTCGCAAAAATAGCCCCATGTCTCGATTCACGAGGAGACCAATCTCGAACATCCTCAAGCATTTTCCATTCACGGACCATCATCGAAGCCACATAAGACTTTCTACTAATCGCATCGGCTACCACATTCGCCTTTCCCGGATGATAAGAAATCGTACAATCATAATCCTTCAATAATTCCATCCATCGGCGCTGTCGGTTGTTCAATTCCTTCTGAGAGAATAGGTACTTCAAACTCTTGTGATCGGTAAAAATCTCAAACTTTGCTCCATAAAGGTAGTGCTTCCACTTGTGCAACGCAAATACTATAGCCGCTAACTCCATATCATGAGTCGGGTAATTCTGCTCACTAGGGGTCAACTTCCTAGAAGCATACGCAATTACTTTCCCATTCTGCATCAACACACAACCCAAACCCTCTTTCGAAGCATCACTATAAATCACTAGGCCATCGCTCCCATTAGGCAAACTCAAGATCGGTGCAGTAGTCAACCTCTTCTTCAATTCCTCGAAACTCTTGTCACATTTCTCGGTCAACACAAACGGAACATTCTTCCGAGTCAACTGCGTCATCGGAGTAGCGATCCTCGAAAACCCTTCAATAAACCTTCTGTAATAACCGGCCAAACCAAGAAAGCTTCTAATCTCTGTCACTGATTCGGGTCTCTTCCAATCCACTATGGCTTCAATCTTTGACGGATCCACAGAAATCCCATCTTTCGAAATCACATGACCCATAAATGACACCTTCTCGAGCCAAAACTCGCATTTACTGAACTTCGCAAATAATTTCTCCCTCGCAAGAACGGATAAAACTGTCCTCAAATGTTGCTCGTGCTCCTCTCGAGATTTCGAATAAACAAGAATGTCGTCGATGAAGACTACCACGAACGAATCAAGATAGGGATGGAAAACTCGGTTCATCAAATCCATAAATACGGCCGGCGCGTTAGTCAACCCAAACGGCATAACCAAGAACTCATAATGACCATACCGAGTGCGAAAAGCAGTCTTCGGAATATCCTCCGATCGAACCTTCAACTGATGGTACCCACTCCTCAAATCAAGCTTAGAGAAAACTACGGACCCTTGAAGCTGATCAAACAAATCATCAATGTGCGGTAGGGGATACTTATTCTTCACCGTAACCTGATTCAACTTTCTATAATCGATGCACAATCTCAAGGAACCGTCTTTCTTCCGCACAAACAAAACCGGTGCTCCCCACGGGGAAACACTAGGGCGGATAAACCCTCGATCAAGCAACTCTTGCAACTGAACCTTTAATTCTTTCAACTCTGCGGGAGCTAACCTATAAGGCGCTTTCGAAATTGGAGCAGTACCCGGCAAAAGGTCTATACAAAACTCAATCTCACGATCGGGAGGCATATCATACTCGGTAGAGAAAACATCGGGAAATTCCCGAACTACCCGAACACTATCAAAACTAGGGGATTCCTTCCTAGTATCAAGAACACTAGCCAAATACCCCTCACAACCACTATGCAATAATTTTCTCGCTTTCAAATAAGAAATTAAGCGAACCTTTCTACTCAGAGGACTAGCCTCAAAAACAAACTTAGGCACATCGGGAATAGAAAAGGTAACAGTTTTCTTACGGCAATCAACGGAAGCATGAAACTTGCTCAACCAATCCATACCCAAAATGACATCAAAGTCTTGGATAGGAAGAACCACCAAATCCGCACAAAGGACACGACCACAAATGACCACATCACAAGCACGAAAGACTCGATCAGAAATCAAGCATTCTCCTATAGGGGTCGACACCTCTAGCACGTACGGTAAAGACTCAAATGCAGCATTTAACATGGAAGCAAATTGCACAGAAATGTATGAATGAGATGATCCTGGATCTACTAACGCTCGTGCGCTCACATTAGACACAGAAACAATACCTCCAATAACGGACGGATCATCGGTAGCTTGTTGTTGATTCATAGCATAAACCTTCCCTTGAACTTTGGGCTTCCCGGTAACATCCCTTTTCTGACCTTGATTATTACCAACTCCTGACCCGGATGCTTGACCTCGGTACCTCGTGCACTCTCTCGCAAAGTGCCCCATTTCACCACAATTGGTACACCTGCCTTGCTTTTTCCAACACCTATCCTCCGCATGGCCTACCTTCTGACAAAAAGTACAAGGCTTCCTCATTAGGCTCCCTTGGTTCCCGGAAGTGGTACCCGGGTTCCTTGGGATCGGTTGTCCTCGGAACTGAGATTGTCCCCCAAAGTTACCTCGATTATCAATTCTCGGTTGTGACTTGCTCTGCGCTCCTTGCTTACTCGGGTTAGCTATCTCGGTTTTCCTCTTGTGTTCCCCAATATCTTGCTCTATCAAATAGGCTCGGTACACCGCATCTTGGAAAGTCACAATCCGTTGAGCAATAAGTTGAGTACGGATGGAGGTCTTCAATCCCCGAATGAATCTCATAGCCTTTTGTTCCTCGGTCCTCACCAAATAGTCGCAATACCGGGCTAATTCTATGAACTTAGCGGAGTATTGTGCTATAGACAACACACCTTGCTCCAAGTTGAGTAGCTCGATCTCCTTTCGGTTTTGATCAACAACCGGAATGAAATGCTCCTTGAATTTGCGCACAAACAACTCCCACGCATACACCGTGTGAGTATCATCCCAAGTAGCTTTAACACCCTTCCACCAATGCTCGGCGGCACCCACAAGCTTGTAAGCCGCGAACCGGACCTTATCCTCATCCGAACACCCAAATACATCATAAATCTTCTCCATAGACTCAATCCACAACTCGGCTTTCCTTACATCGGGTTCCCCATTGAATTCAACCGGTTTCAACTTCAGAAATTGCTCCAATCCATAACGGGGTGGTGCTTGCTCTAACCTTGGACCTTGATCATGTATGGCCTTCATGGCCGCCTCAAACATGCCTTGAAACATGGCACGTGCTTCTTCCCTTGTATCATTCTGATTCTGTGCCCCACTAGCACCTCCTCTGTTTCTTCTTCCAGACATTGAGAACAATTACCTGCATAAAACATCAACCGTTAATCACTCCGCACACTACTACCCACCTAGGTCATACTAATCCAGCTAGACTTATACTTAGAGCTAATGCCATAGCTCTGATACCAACTGTCGCGACCCTGGACCCCGCGGGCCCCAGGACCGCGAGCTGGACGTCGACTCTAAAACCAAAACTTTGAAATACTGAAGTTAAAAATTCCATTTAATACCAAAAGGTGATAATCCAAAGTTTTACAAAAACCAATTACAACTATCATAAACTTCCACAAGTTTATGCTCAATAAAATACAAATATAAAATTCTTAGCGACGTCATTGTTTAGTACAAATACCCCAAAAGGTTACACATTTATATAATGTAAACCAACCTATACAACTTTCCCCAAAAGAATGTTTCCACACTCGACGTCCTCTTTCTCGTGATCAGCGAGACTATTCCTTAGCACCTTGGGGGGGGGGGGGGTTAAGGAAAAACAAAGATGAAAGGAAAGGGGGTGAGATAAATCTCAATAAGTTACTAATGCAACTACATGACATGCTATGATGCAATAAGCAATAAACCAATATAATTATCACATGGCACATAGCAATTATCATATAACAGATAGCAGCGGAAATAAACACATAACAAAGGATATAGCCAAGGTTTTCCAAACCGGAACATCCAAATAAAGGATCCCTGCGCAGCTTCAATAATCAACAAATCATCATCTTCATAATAGCATGAAAGCCGAAGAGAAACCCCCCGGTACCGGAACCAATAACATAAAAGTGTCACAAGGGAAAAGGACCATGACACAAAGTCATGCCCGCTAGCCAGATACATTCACAAAGGAACGCTGACTTATCCTTTCCAAGGCCAATCTGGAGAAGGGGTAAAGAAGGGGGCAAAACAATGGTCAACATTATAATGGACTTGGCTTTGCCATTATAATCTTTCCCATCGCCCAAACACACACAAAATACCAGCTGGGATTTCACGTAAAGGCTAAGTAATAAAATACTAGCACGATAAACAACAAAGGATTCCAAAGTAGGGAATCATGCCAAATAATCACCAAGAAGATGAAATGAGCCAACAATACACAATAAGGGTGTTCCAGAATCCAACTTAACAATTAATGAATTTCAAACACAAACTTGATCACAAAGGACCCAATTCTATCACCAAAGTGTACCACAATATTCACTAAGGTCAACTAGAAGGACACCCAAGATTTGGGTCAAAATGCATCCTTCATTCACACAATTTTAACAAAATGGAAATTTTCAGAGGACTGTGCGGCCGCCCAAAAGGGACTGTGCGGCCGCCCAACAAGGCCCTCAACCAAGCACAAAAGCTTTCAGAAAGATGCGCGGTCGCCCATACGATTTTGGGCGGTCGCCCAATACTCCGGAATTGCCAGAATCGGGAAGAACAACAGGGGTTCTTCCATTTTCCAACCCAAAACACATAACACCCAAAATCCAACTCTCCCAACAAGATTTCTAAGGTACCCAAACATTATTTAAACAAAAGGGGACCTTAACAACACCCTTTATCAACCCAAACCAAGATTGAATCAAGATATTCATCAATTCACCATTTTCAACCAAAAACTCAATAAATTCCAAACAAATTCAAAACTCATCCAAACTTCAAATGTAACACATCAAACATTATCTAGACATGATATGAACAATTTAGCATTAAAATGGGGGAAAAGTAACTTACTTGAAAATAATGAAAGTTGACGGAATTCGATTCTTTTTGAGTCTACGCGATCCTAACGACGATCTAAACAATGTTCACGTTTTAAGAAATGAATAATAATGAGAGGAAGAAGGAGTAAATGAAGAGAGAAGGAAGAGGAAGAAAACTTACCCACAATGCTTGGAGAGAGAGAGAGTTGTCTGGGAAGGAGAAGGATGAGTGAGGGAGGAGGTGAGGGAGGAGTAGGGAGGGAGTAGGAAAATTATTTTAAAAACTTACACTTAGACCCCTCTCTCACACTACACACACACACTACTCCATACTAGCAATTAAGACCCAACACTTCTACACTAGCCCAAATAACTCGAATACAAAGCTGGGCATAAATATTATAACACATAAATTGCACACATAAGTATTTAAATAAATAATAATTTAAATAAATAAACAAGCAAATAATTAAATAAAAATCATTTAATTACTAATAAAATAGAGCCTAGATTTCGGGTCGTGACACGAACGCACAAGGGCGTATCAGCAAAAGATGGCAAGAGCTTTCAACAAAAAGGTGAAGCCTCGAAACATCAATGTGGGAGATTTGGTCTTAAGACAACATCCTCCTAATGCCATGAATCCCCTGGGGAAATGGGGACCCCGATGGATCGGTCCGTACGTGGTCAAAAAGATACTAAGCGGCGGTGCGGTCCGGCTCGTGGATTTAGATGGTGACCAGCTGCCAAAGGAGGTCAACCTCGACAAGCTCAAGAGGTTCTACGCTTAATAAACAAAGACCATAAAAAAAAAAAAATCACTCGCTAGGTTGAAAACCCGCAAGGGCGGCCTAGGCAAAAATTAGAGCACGTGCAAAAAAGAAGCCCGCTAGATTGAAAACCCGAAAGGGCGGTCTAGGCAAAAAACAGGGTGCACACACAAAAAAAAAATGATCTTTGTTTGTTTGAACTACGGAGACCTGAGCCTCCCAACTGGAGGAACGTAGGCAACCTTCGGGTGCGGTCTAAAACATATCAAAAATACCCAATTCACTTCAAATAACAAAATGCAATTTTTATTCATTCAATGAATTATTCAAACCATTACAACGGATTTATTGAGCAACAAAAGACATCAAAATATCAAATCCTAAAACAAAGTGGTCTAATTGCAATCTCTTAGGGTACTAAGAAAAACCCAATTTTCTCTTAGCCTTCAAAGGACCACCCGATCGTCTCTCAATCCTTTTCTTCTTGGATAACGGAGGAGCACTAATACGCACCGAAACCTTCTGTGTTGCGGCACGTCTCCTAGCATAAAAGTCATCCAAAGGAGTACCGAAAGGGTCAGCAAGAAGGTTACTCGAATCAGCAGCAACCTCCCTATATCTCAAAGCACTGCTAGGCTCAAAACCCTTTCCCAACAACTCGGCACGAAGCACGTCGATCCAAGTGATGCCATGATAAAGGGTGCCAAACAAATAATCCAAGTAGATCTCGGGAAGGAAGACACTCCCCCGATGCAGAGGAGCAAAAGCCCAATGGTCGCGATCATCTCCCCAAGCCGACTGAAGCTCACTGAGAAGTCAGGACCCATGTAAGCAACTGAACGAAGCATTCCTTCCCTCGGAAAAGGAATTATCTGTTGGCGACCAAACTGCCGCAGAACCCGCTCTGGCTGGTAAAATGAAGAATCTCTCAAGCCGGGTACAACCACGTGCTGAAAACCAAGAGTCCATTCCACAAAAGGACGAAGACCCCAAGAAGGAGGGCACCACTCAATATCGACAGTTTCCCGAGAGGCAAAGAACTTCTTCCAACCATCTTCAGATAAATCCCGGATCAATAACTTCCTCCTATGAATGGCAAAAGGAGACAAATCACCATCCGGGGAATAAATCTTGAAGTGTTCTCGGAGCCATATGGTCAAGAGCAAAGGGCTTCCCCGACAAATCTTGCCCATCCTATGTAACTCATCAAGGCCGTGCAACGTCTCCCCTACAATGAGAGGGATTATACTAAATTGTTGCTCCTTGGCTTGCAAAATAATCTCAGCCAACTGCACATCCGCAGTCCCGAAAGGTGTGACAAACAGTACTTCACTAAAGAGACAAGCGGCCATGGCATTCCTCTTGAAAGATTGAACCGCCGGATCCTCCGAGTGTAAACTGAAGAACATCGGCAACTCGGTTATGTCAATCACAGTACCGTGCAACATCTTCCTCACGTCATCAACAGGGAGATTCAGTAACTCAACCCAAGAGTCAATAGCACCACGGTGATATTTAGGGACGGCAATCCGACCGGCCAAAGGCATACCAAGGATGGCCCCGAAATCATCAACAGTCGGCACCATTTCATTAGCTGAAAAGTTGAAGGTATGGCTGTCGCAATCCCAGAAAGCCGCGACAGCTCTTAACAAATCCCAATCCAGCTTCAACGTCCGCAAGGTGAAAAGAATTCGGAACCCGAAGTCTTTAATGAAGGCCTTCTTGGGATGGGTCTTGAAAGAATACACAAAAGTACCCAAGTCCTTCTCATACTCACTAACAACCTTGGCATAAAGGGCAAAAGAATTGAAAGCCATGGAAAATGTTGATCACAAGCAAAGTTAAGCAATAATATGATGTTCAATAATGGCAGAAAGGAGCTGTGAGAATCAAGTGGTCGAACAGAAGATGATATTATAGCTGTTGGGGGTTCTTTTGGCCAGCAAATGTCAAGCCCGGAATTCCGCCTCCCAGATGCGCGCGCCACCCGCCAGCGGTCTGAAATGCGCGCGCGTCCCAAGCCTACATAGGAAAGCGCGCGCCTCCCAAGTCTAAATCACTTCAAGGAAAGGTCTTGTCAGAGATCTCCTGCTCAAATCAAGGCACAGCCCCTATCATCGGACACCCAGTTGGGCACACATTATTCTGGTCCGCCCTTAAGGCATGTCAAAAAAAAAAAAATTGAAAGTAGGATAGAAACTCCCACTCAAAAGTAGGCTGTCCTCCCACGGATTCCAAACTCCCTAAGTTCTGTCACGGGTGACATACCCCCCTCAAGGGTCAATCTCAACATTTCATCCCCAGCAGGAACATTTTCTGGTCGCAGTCAACTGTGCCCGCACCCCACAATTCAAAAAAGTCAGGTGTGACTCCAAGTGGCACGAGACTCCAAAGCAATAACTCATCAACGGATTTCACTAACGGATTCGTCCTCAAAGGTTCATTAACGGCCTCTCCAAAGGTTCACTAACGGCCTCTCCAAAGGTTCACTAACGGCCTCATTCAAAGGTTCACCAACGGCCTCTACAAAGGTTCACTAACGGCCTCATCAACGGATTTCACTAACGGATTCGTCTTCAAAGGTTCACTAACGGCCTCATCAACGGATTTCACTAATGGATTCGTCCTCAAAGGTTCACTAACGGCCTCTTCAAAGGTTCACTAACGACCTCATCAATGGATTTCACTAACGGATTCGTCCTCAAAGGTTCACTAACGGCCTCCTCAAAGGTTCACTAACGGCCTCTTCAAAGGTTCACTAACGGCCTCTCCAAAGGTTCACCAACGGCCTCATCAATGAATTTCACTAACGGATTCGTCCTCAAAGGTTTACTAACGGCCTCTTCAAAGGTTCACTTACGGCCTCTCCAAAGGTTCACTAACGGCCTCTCCAAAGGTTCACCAACGGCCTCATCAACGAATTTCACTAACGGATTCGTCCTCAAAGGTTCACCAACAGCCTCCTCAAGGGTTCACTAACGGCCTCCTCAAAGGTTCGCTAACGGCCTCATCCAACATATTCAGCCGGTAGGTTCACCTAACGAATCATGCCACCCACTTTATCAATAAAATACGCTCACACAGGGAGCGCACCACTACTTCTCGCAATTTAAAATTCCTGCTTTCATCGAGTCTTTGCTTTGGTGATGTCCTCGGCGGGTGTTTTTTTTTTACTTTCGTCGACGCGTTTTGCTTTGCAATCCACGTCGCCGAGGGGCTCTGTAGACACCCCGCCTTGGACCGCTCACCCCGATTGCACATTTGATCTTGTGTTTCTCCCATTTTAAGTGTTTCTCGTTAGTTTCTGTCACTTTCGTTAAGATCCTGACTGACTTCGTTAAGTCCAGGGACTAAACTGAATAACAGGGCTGACTTTCTAGTCCATTCTGTCAAAATTGCCTTCTCTGAGTCGCGCGCCTCCGATAGGAGGAGCCAGGCGCGCGCGCCTCCCGCCCCCAAAGCAGGAAGCGCGTGCCTCTGGGTGTCAGTTACAGATTTCTGGCCAGGATTCTCTCCCTTGCTCACTTTACAAGATTTTGCCCGGGAAGAATTTCTTGGTGACTGAGTTTTGGCACCAAAAACACCCCTCTTTCACCTATAAAAACCTCTCTTTACCTCCATTTTCAAGTACCGAAGACCTTAGACTTGGGACCTTGGATCTTTTACTCTAAAATCTTACACTTTCAACAAAGAAGCCAAATTTCTTACCTTCAAGGCATTTTAAAAGGCATTCATCAAGAAGTGTTTGAAGTCTCTCGAAGACTAGGTAAAAACCATTTCTTCCCTCTTCTCGACTTCATCTCTTTTCTCTTTCCTTTGTTTTATCAAAGTGCAATCACCCAAATCATTTTGGGACATGACTCTAATGATCACCTCATCTCATTGAGGTTGGTTAAGGAGTTATCTCCTACATTCTAAACTCTATTTTAAACCTCCTTTTATGATTTAAAGAAGAAGAAGAAGAACATTTTCATTCATGTAGATTTGATCAAGCAAGACCAACTTTAGTTGGGCGAGATGGGTGTTTCGGTACTTCCCATCTCGTAATCTAACCCCCGAACCTCAAAACAAAGAATCTCTGTTTTCGTAATCAAATTTAGGCTATTATCAATAGGTTTTTCTTATGTTCCTCAAAACATAGGTGGCGACTCTAAACAATCTAAAACAAGTTAGACATCCTAGGACAACTCACGCGCTCATAGCCTAAAGCCGTGGCTTTCCCCGGGGTATCTACAGTGCCACAAAGAGGAAATCGGGTTCGTAGACATGCTCAACACGTGCAGGACGATCCAAAAATACAGCCGGATATGGGGTTACATGATGAGGAAGAGTATAGAGAGGAGGAAGAGAATGAGGAGGACGATGCCGGGGATCCAAACACCTTTAGAGACTCTGACTCTTTCTCCCAGGGAGGAAACACCTATAGGATTCCTCCCTATAGTGGTATCACTTAGATAGATTATTGTAACGACCCGAGTCCGCAGACCCGACCCGCCACATAGGTACCATACACTAGCCCACCAAGCATCTCTTCAATTGGGTCAACCACAGCCCATCACAGGCCTCCAAAAGTCCAATGGATGATTTGATGCTTAGTAGGAGTGTATGGGCCTTCTATATAGCATACTCAATTCCCACATATTTTCGATGTGGGATGGGGGATATCACAATCTCCCCCACTCAAACCCTTGCCGTCCCTGGCAAGGTCAATCAATACCCAGATCGTACCTCCGGGCTAGCTCGCAAGCCTTAAGGCCGGGGTTCCGCTCTGATACCACTTGTAACGACCCGAGTCCGCAGACCCGACCCGCCACATAGGTACCATACACTAGCCCACCAAGCATCTCCTCAATTGGGTCAACCACAGCCCATCACAGGCCTCCAAAAGTCCAATGGATGATTTGATGCTTAGTAGGAGTGTATGGGCCTTCTATATAGCACACTCAATTCCCACATATTTTCGATGTGGGATGGGGGATATCACAATTATACTCTAACTCCACCTCCAGGGATGGGTTTTACATCACATGGTTCTGGGAGTGGGACAGGAAGGCGAAGCTTTCAAATGGATTATACTCCAACTCCACCTCCAGAAAGTGGGAGTCGAAGGCAAAGCTTTGGTCTATTGGGTTTCGTAGTAACATGCGCAGCAGAATTAAGCATTTAAAATTTTCATGAAACCCAAAGCCATAGATCCGTTCATACATACAATATGAATACTAGAATACTAACCCTTGATGACTTTGAATTTTAGCCTTTGATCTTGGTGGAGAATTTAAAGCTTGATCACGAACAAGTAAGAACACGAACTTTGAAGATGATGAGCTTCACCCTCTAGCGGTTTCCACACCTCGAACGAATATCAAGACCACTTGATCTTGGTTGCTAGACCAAATCGAGAAACACGTTTTCTCAATTGTATTTTGACTATATGGAATATTATTGTGTTTGTTCTTGTTCTTCAATCTAGGGATTTCTTAGAACAAGAAATAACTCTCAAAAACTCTTTGGAGGCTTTCAAAAACACATGTACTGATTTTAGGCGAATTCGGGCTGTTTAAATACTTGTTAGACCTATTCCAAATAGGTAACAATTGTCTAAACCCGCAAGAAAACGGATTAAGGAAAGTTTCTGCCGAAACTGACTGGTCCGGTGGGGTATAGACCATGGTCCGACCGGACCCAGCATGGTCCGACCGGGTCTAGGCCTTGGTTCGCCCGGACCTCTCCTTTTCCACTTTTCTTCCTCTAAATTCCTTAAATCCCCGAATGGTCCTTTGACCCAATATTCCAATATAGTCCTTTTAGGATTCGTTCTCTTTGTGTGTGACCCTCTAGGATTATACTAAGTTGGCAATGGGTTCAAACATGAAACCATAAGATATGATTAGGTTCTAGAAAACCGTCATACCTACCCAAATAGTATAACTAGATACAAGTTCGCATTCCATTTAGAATATATCATAATCCTTTTGTCTACGATGTCATTGAACACAAGTCATGGCCAACAAGTCAACTTGTCTTTGTTCAATACTTTCTCGATTCCGAATATGTTGATAATCCAAATGACATTGATCCAATTAATTCATTTGAGTCCGGCCAAACATTTTCATCAACATCATTCCTACGAGAGGCCTAAGCATGACATCTCTCTGAAGAGGGACAAATCCATATAGGCTTATTATTCTTCCCTACATGAATCCGATTATGCCAATCATACCCTTTATAACTACCCGGTTAAAGTTAGCGTTTGAATATGTCAAACATAATGTTCATCAAGTGGAAGACTATAATAACTTCATGTCTAAGAATTTAAATGACATAACTAATATGAGATATATATATGACATTGACCATGATATAGATCTCATAAAGCGGGTCATGTCCAGTACCAAACAAGTACCCATAAATCTAACATGATCATCCCATGATCATTTAGCCTTTATACTAGTACCAAACAAGTACTAGGGATGGAGATTATTATAAGTAAACATGAACAACAATAATAATCAAAACATCTTTTTATTAATATGAATAAATGATAACAATTACAACGTTTATTAAACGTGCCTAGGGCACCAACACCAAAAATATCCCACTTGCCCTAGGCCCAATCTCCCATGTATCTAATACCCATGGACCTAACACGACCATCATGTTTAGCTTGTGGAAGTCCCTTTGTTAGCGGGTCTGCGGCATTGTCATCAGTTGGTACTCTGCATATGTTTACGTCTCCCCTATCAATGATTTCTCGAATGATATGAAAACGCCTAAGTATGTGTTTGGATTTCTGATGTGCCCTTGGTTCCTTTGCTTGAGCAATAGCACCATTATTATCACAATAAAGGTCTATTGTATTAGCAATACTAGGAACCACTTCAAGTTCACTAATGAACTTCTTAATCCAAACAGCTTCCTTTGCAACATCCGATGCAGCGATATACTCAGCTTCAGTTGTAGAATCAGTGGTTGTACTCTGCTTGGAACTCTTCCAGCTTACAGCTCCACTATTTAACATAAACACAAAACCCGATTGCGATCGACTTTCATCTCTGTCGGTTTGGAAGCTTGCATCCGTGTAACCGTTTATAACGAGATCATCTTCCATTCCTCCATAGATTAAGAACGAATCTTTAGTTCTTCTCAAGTACTTAAGAATCGCTTTTATAACCATCCAGTGATTTTCACCGGGGTCGGATTGATATCTACTTGTCATGCTCAAAGCATAAGATACATACGAACTAGTACATATCATGGTATATATGATGGACCCAATTGCCGAAGCATATGGAACATCATTCATTTTCTCACGCTCATCTTTTGTCTTAGGACATTGAGTCTTGCTTAGAGAAACTCCATGCAGCACTGGCAAGGTACATCTCTTAGAATTTTCCACGCGGAATCTTCTAATGACCTTGTCAATGTATGTACTTTGTCTTAAGCCAATTAGATTATTTGATCTATCTCTGTAGATCTTAATGCCAAGGATATACGCGGCTTCACCCATATCTTTTATTGCGAAACACTTTCCTAACCAAGTCTTTACAGACTGAAGTGTAGGAATGTCATTTCCAATGAGCAATATGTCATCCACATATAAAATAAGGAATAGCACTATGCTCCCACTAATCTTCTTGTATACACAAGGTTCATCTTCGTTCTTGATAAAGCAAAACTCTTTGACTGATTCATCAAAACGGAAATTCCAACTCCTAGAAGCTTGCTTCAATCTATAGATGGATTTCTGCAATTTGCATACTTTAGAACTTTGTTCAAAACCCTTGGGTTGTGTCATATAGACATCCTCTTACAAATTCCTGTTAAGGAAAGCGGTTTTGATATCCATTTTCCATATTTCATAGTCATGATATGCGGCAATGGCAAGCAAAATTCTTATAGACTAGATCATTACTATGGGTGAAAAGGTTTCATCATAGTCAATACCATGAACTTGCCTATAACCTTTCGCTACAAGTCTAGCTTTATAAGTATGCACCTTCCCATCCATGTCAGTCTTCTTCTTGAAGACCCATTTGCATCCTATGATTTTTACACCTTCGGGAGCATCAATCAAGCTCCAAACTTAATTATCTTGCATGGATTGTAATTCGGATTCCATGGATCCAAGCCACTTCTTCAAATCAGGAGAAGACATCGCCTCTTGGTAGGTGGTCGGTTCATCATTATCAATGATCTCCACCTCATTACTATACGTTACGAGAAAACCATATCTCTCGGGCTCGGATCGTAACCTACCAGATTTGTGAGTCACTTGTGTATTTTGAACATGTTCCACAATTCCTTGTGGTTCTTGTTCTTGTTCCACTATCGGTTCAATTTCATTTTATGGGTCTCGAATTTCTTCAAGATTTATTTTACTCCCACTGATTTCTTTGGAGAGAAACTGTTTCTCTACAAAGACACTAGTACGGGCAACAAACACCTTGTTGTCCTCTTGGTTGTAAAAGTAATATCCTCTAGTTTCCTTAGGATATCCCACGAAAATACATTTATCAGATTTGTGTGCTAGCTTGTCAGAGACAAGTCTTTTGATAAAAGCTTCGCAACCCCAAATCCTCATGAAAGACAAACTAGGTTTCTTTCCGCTCCACATCTCATATGGAGTCTTTTGAACCGATTTAGTTGGAACTTGATTTAGTGTGAGAGTAGAGGCTTCTAGAGCATAACCCCAAAAGGATAAAGGAAGATCAACTCGACTCATCATTGATCGAACCATGTCCAACAAAGTTCGATTCCTCCTCTCAGACACACCATTCCAATGTGGTGTTCCGGGTGGAGTCAATTGTGAAATTATTCCACAATTCTTTAGATGATCATCGAATTCATGACTCAAGTATTCTCCACCTCGATCCGATTAAAGTGCCTTAATACTTTTGCCAAGTTGTTTTTCTACTTCATTTTTAAATATTCTAAATATCTTAAAGGCTTCACTTTTATGTTTCATTGGGTAAACATACCCAAATCTACTATAATCATCAGTGAAGGTTATGAAGTATTGAAACCCTCCCCTAGGATTGCTACTTAATGGTCCGCATACAAATGTATCAACCCCAATAAGTCACTCACCCTTTCACCTAGCTTGCTAAAATGTGTCTTAGTCATTTTTCCAAGAAGACACAACTCGCAAGTATCATATGACTCAAGATCACATGAACCCAAAAGACCGTCCCCATGGAGTTTTGAGATACGCTTCTCATTAATGTGACCAAGATGGAAATGCCACAAATAAGTATGATTTACATTATTAGGTTTAGATTTCTTATTTATATGATAGACATTTTCATTATTTTCATTCTTGACATCCAAGACATAAAGGCCATTAAATGAATTTGCAATACCATAAAGCACATCATTTAAATAAATAGAAAATCTCTTATTCTCAATAAGAAACTCAAAACCTTCATTATCCAAACAAGAAATTGAAATAATATTTCTACTTAAATCCGGTACATAATAGCAATTGTTCAAAACAAGTATTAAACCGGAAGGTAAAGTGACTTCATAAGTCCCTACGGCTAATGCAGCAACTCTTGCTCCATTCTCCACTCGTAGGTCCACTTTACCCTCTTTAAGAAGTCTCCTATTCTTTAGTCCCTGTACATTTAAACAAATGTGAGAACCACATCCGGTATCCAATACCCAAGAATCAGTGGTAGAAAGGAGAATATCTATCATATAGATACCTGAAGTCGACGCAGTCCCACTGCTCTTCTTCTTCTTTTGCTCTTCCTTAAAAGCCTTGCAATTACGTTTCCAATGACCAATTTCTTGACAATAGAAACAAATTGCATCCTTTTGTGAATCGGGTTTTGCCTCTGAAGCCTTGGCAACCTTTGCCTTTCTTATCTTGGGTTTGACAACTTTCTTACCCTTTCCTTTGGCACTAGCCTTCTTTCCATCTTGAACCATGAGCACAGGAGAACCTTTCTCCACAATCTTCATCTCCGCAGTTTTAAGCATACCATGCAACTCGAAGAGATTCTTATCCATTCCATGCATGTTATAATTCATCACAAACTGATTATAACATTTAGGCAATGAATTAAGAATGAGATCCGTGGCTAGCTCCAATGGGATTGGATTGCCAAGTTTCTCAAGATGCTCTACATAGCCTTTAATTTTAAGCATGTGAGGACTCACTTGTTTCCCTTCACTCAATTTGTAAGAAGTGAATGTAAAAATGGTCTTGTGCCTCTCTTGCCTAGCTTTCTCTTGAAACATGGCTCTTAACTCCATGCCTATCTTATAGGCTTCCAATGTTCCAAAATTTGTTGGAGTTTTGAGCACATAGTAGCAAGCATGAGACAACTTACATCTCTAGAATCATTACAATGTTTCTTGTAACTGTCTTTTTCTGCCCTAAGGGCAGTGGCTTCGGGTTCAACAGGAAGAGGCCCATCGAGAATGTACAACTTATCTTCTTGCCGAAGAACTATTCTTAGGCTACGGATCCAATCCATAAAGTTCGTACCATTCTCTTGGAGCTTATCCTTTTCAAGGATCAATCGTAACGAAATTGATTGATTGTTGGTAGTCATTATCTACAATTATGCAAAATTTCCAAAATTTAATAAGTAACAGTTTCATTAAAGAAATAAACTATGTATTTTTCCAAAAAAATACTCCCACTAAATTATACAACTTTTTTATACATCCAATGTATAATATAATTTAAATGGGCTAAGATCCAACTTTAATTTAATTTTAAGTCCGCTAAGGCTGATTACACAAAATCCAATTTTAAGATCCAATTTTAAAAAGCATGTTTAATCTCATCTTTGCCTAGGCCCAAAACTGTTTTGACGCCTAATTAAGTCCAACCATTTTAAACGTATAGTTAATGTGCCTCGCTAGGGCGTGCCCACATTAGCTATCTTGCTCATACATAAATAAAGTTAATGCACCTCGCTAGGGCGAATCTACACTAAGAGCACATAATATAAACATGTTACACATCAAGTTTAGCCACTACATTAATCATCATTAATTTAAGCATAATATTTATGTGTCATTAGTTTCTCTATAATTATGAGGATGAGACTCTTTGAACTTTGGTTATCATCTCCAAATCAAGACAACAAGAAGTGCGGTCGAACTAAGTCATATGCAACCACAATTCCGCACTAATTCAAGAAACCAAGAAAGAAGTCCATGTGGCCGAAACTAAGCAATAGATGGTCTCGATGAACGTAGGCCAATTGCATCCACAATTCCACATGGATCTCCAATCTTTGAATCAAGAACTTTGTTTCTCAATTTTAGCAATTATGAACTCTTCATAATTCTAACTTCGTTTTATCTTTGAAACTTTGAAAGCAATCAAGTTTGGGAAACACAATCTCGATGAACGTAGATTAGCCATCCAAACTCTGATCCAATCTCAGAAACACAAGATCAAAACAAATAGGAAAATTAAACCCCGAGATCCACACCCAAACCAACTGCCCAATCCCCGCTCCAGACCAGAAGGTCCGGCCGGGTACTGTCACTGGTCCGGTCGGACCTACCTTGAAAAACCCAGATTTTTCCAAGTTCGAACCTAAAACCAAACGCCTGACCCCCGTTCCAGATCAGATGGTCCGGCCGGGTGCCTACTCTGGTCCGGTCGGACCTACGCTGAAAATCCCAAAATTTTAAAGTTCGAAAATTTGTCTCAAAATTGTTTTTTCCCGATTATCAAAACTTTGAACCAATCAGAAATTGATAACCCAAACAATTTTAAATCCAACATAATTTTTATTGTGATTGAATAGTGCGATTAAAGTTTATTAAAATAGTAAACCACATAAACGCATATAACACATAAACATCATAATCCAATATTCATATCATGCTAGGCATATAAACATACAATTTACATACACACAACATGATCTAGTATTGAAATAATCAACATGAATGGGGCTCTGATACCACTGTTGGGTTTCGTAGTAACATGCGCAGCGGAATTAAGCATTTAAAATTTTCAGGAAACCCAAAGCCATAGATCCATTCATATGATTATATCAAATACATACAATATGAATACTGTAATACTAACCCCTGATGACTTTGAATTTTAGCCTTTGATGTTGGTGGAGAATTTAAAGCTTGATCACGAACAAGTAAGAACACGAACTTTGAAGATGATGAGCTTCACCCTCTAGCGGTATCCACACCTCGAACGAATATCAAGAGCACTTGATCTTGGTTGCTAGACCAAATCGAGAAACACGTTTTCTCAATTGTATTTTGACTATATGGAATATTATTGTGTTTGTTCTTATTCTTCAATCTAGGGATTTCTTAGAACAAGAAATAACTCTCAAAAACTCTTTGGAGGCTTTCAAAAACACATGTACTGATTTTAGGCGAATTAGGGCTGTTTAAATACTTGTTAGACCTATTCCAAATAGGTAACAATTGTCTAAACCCGCAAGAAAACGGATTAAGGAAAGATTTTGCCGAAACCGACTGGTCCGGCTGGGTATAGACCATGGTCTGACCGAACCGAGCATGGTTCGACCGGGTCTAGGCCTTGGTCCGCCCGGACCTCTCCTTTTCCACTTTTCTTCCTCTAAATTCCTTAAATCCCCGAATGGTCCTTTGACCCAATATTGTCTTTTTAGGATTCGTTCTATTTGTGTGTGACCCTCTAGGATTACACTAATTTGGCAATGGGTTCAAACATGAAACCATAAGATATGATTAGATTCTAGCAAACCGTCATACCTACCCAAATAGTGTAACTAGATACAAGTTTGCATTCCATTTATAATATATCATAATCCTTTTGTCTACGATGTCATTGAACACAAGTCATGGTCAACAAGTCAACTTGTCTTTGTTCAATACTTTCTCGATTCCGAATATGTTGATAATCCAAATGACATTGATCCAATCAATTCATTTGAGTCTGGCCGAACATTTTCATCAACATCATTCATACGAGAGGCCTAAGCATGACATCTCTCCGAAGAGGGACAAATCCATATAGTCTTATTATTCTTCCCAACATGAATCCGATTATGCCAATCATACCCTTTATAACTACCCGGTTAAAGGTAGCGTTTGAATATGTCAAACATAATGTACATCAAGTGGAAGACTATAATAACTTCATGTCTAAGGATTCAAATGACATAACTAATATGAGATATATATATGACATTGACCATGATATAGATCTCATAAAGCGGGTCATGTCCAGTACCAAACAAGTACCCATAAATCTAACATGATCATCCCATGATCATTTAGCCTTTATACTAGTACCTAACAAGTACTAGGGACGGAGATTATTATAAGTAAACATGAACAACAATAATAATCAAAACATATCTTTATTAATATGAATAAATGATAACAATTACAACGTTTATTAAACGTGCCTAGGGCACCAGCACCAACATGGTCTACCTCTGACGTCGTTTCCGGAGTTTCCATCTTTTGGTAGCGGTACGACTCACATAGACCCTACTCAGGTACCATCATCATCAAATCAAACTTCTACATCACGAATGGGTCGTGTATTGTCTCGCCTTTTGCCTAGGAGAGGTGATAGGACACGTAATCCTCCTAGCAATTACACCCCATCTGCATATCCCTGACGGATTTCCTATGTGACCAGGATGTTGTCACTACATATTTGGATTGATGTAGTATTTGTATGTCGTCTCCATTACTCATAGTAAATGTGGTTTTGGATTTAATCTTGTAAAACTTGTTTGGACATCATAAAATGCTCCTAGATTCAAGAAAAAAATCATGGTTGATGTTTGATATGTTATAAATGATCTATAACAATAACTTTCTAGATTTCATGAATTTTGAGATAGGTACATCAAAGAGACTAGACATCAGTCCCAAAAATAGATTTATCAGAACTGTCAAAAACGGTACTACCAATCCCGTTTTTATGGGAAGTGTCCAAAACGGCACTACCAATGCCGTTTTAATCAGAACTGTCAAAACCGGTACTGGCAATGCCGCTTTTATTAAGAATACTTTCCCTTTAAAAGGATCGGTGACCTTAAAACTAATTCAAACCTCTAATCCTCAATCTCTCCTCTCTCCCCCACTGGTAATTTCTCGCCTTCAAAATACTTTTTATTCAAAATGGATCCATCGCTCCCCCGCTGGTATCGTGGACGGCAGCCTCTTCCTGGTCCTCCTGGTCAAACCTCTAATCCTCAATCTTATCTCTCTCAAATCGAACGAGAGTTAGAATCTCCATCGCCTCATATTATACCTGGTCCCGCTGGTATCGCACAGTCCGTCGTGCGCCGGAAAAACTCCGGAAAAGCTCATGTCTCTCAGGGACCCCTGATGTCGACACAAAAGTCCATAAGGAGATCAATTGAAGAGCCGGTGGAGGATGAAGATTTCTAACACAGACCTTGGCTATCTGCAATGGAGTATCTCACTGAAGAGGGTACGTGTTATCTGTTGAACATGATCAATAAGAAATGCGACAAATATGACAAGGTGGATCAGGTATAATATCAACATTAATTATAGTTAAAATATATGTAAAGATAATTGATCATTACATTTTTTTCTATTAGGTTGTGTAGACACCCCGCCTTGGAACGCTCACCCCGGTTGCACACTTGATTTCATGTTTCTCCCTATTTTAGGTGTTTCTCGTTAGTTTATGTTACTTTTGTTAAGTTCCTGACTAACTTCGTTAAGTCCAGGGGCTATACTGAATAACATAGCTAACTTTCTAGTCCATTCTGTCAAGTTTGCCATTTCCAAGGCGCGCGCATCCACCTTTTGGGGCCAGAGGCGCGCGCATCCCGCCACCAGAGCAGGAGGCGCGCGCACCTGGGCATCAGTTACAGATTTCTGTCCAAGAATCCCTCCCTTGCTCCTTTTAACAGGATTTGCCCAGGAAACTGACCTTTGTGACTTGGTTTTGGCACCAAAAACTCACCTTCTTCACCTATATAAACACCTCTAATTCACTATTGAATGGGAGGAGGATTTTCAATCATAAACAAAACTTTACACAAATAACTTACAAGGCATTTTCCTAAGAACCTTTTGAAGGAGTCCTTGAAGCTCTTTGGAAGTTATAGGTAAAAGACTACTCTTTTCCCCACTTTTCTACTTCATCTCTTTTCTCTTTCTTTTGCTTTAATCAAAGTGCAACCACCCAAACATTTTGGGACATGACACCAAAGACTACTTTACTTCATTGAAGCTAGTCACGGAGTTATCTCCCTACATTCCAAAACTCCTTTTAAACCCCCTTTTATCATAAAGAACAAGAAGAATATTTCATCATTTATGTAGATTTTGATCAAGGAAGACCAACTTTAGTTGGGCGAGATGGGTGTTTAAGTACTTCCCGTCTCGCAACCTAACCCCCGAACTTCATAACAAAGAAGCTCTGTTTCTTAATCAAACTTAGGCTATAAATATTAGGTTTTTCTTATGTTCCTCTAAAACATAGGTGGCGACTCAAAAACACGAATAGACATCCTAGGGTAACGCACGTGCTCTAGCCAAGCTGTGGCCCCCGGGGTATCTACAGGTTGTTGCTGTTATTAAGGAGAGCACACCAAATGGTTTGGGCGCTCTTTGGGTGACTTTGAAGGTCAGAATATGAACTTAGCATGGGTGAAATATGTGTTGAGTTACTAAAGCAGGGTCAAATTTATGCAGGATCCTACGGATACAATTGAAGCTTCCATTCATACCAAAGTGCTTAAGGAGAGTGAGTTTGCAAGTGACATAAGTGTTGGTGCTGTTCTGATACTTAAGGAGGTATGAAGTATTAAATCATAAAAGCCAGTACACTTTTGAATCATCATTAATACCTCCATCTAAATGTTTGTTTTGTTGATCTATTAGGTTGTTATCTACGCCGTCTCACGATCAAAAAAAGTCCTTAACATTACACTTCCTAATGTTTCCAAGGTATTCCCTAAGGATAGTTAAGTTAATTTGATTAATGTAATATTTGGATTTATGTAATATTGACTATGTGACCGGGATGTCGTCACTGAATATTTGGATTTATGTAATATTGACTATGTGACCGGGATGTGGTCACTGAATATTTCTCATTATGTAATATTGACTATGTGACCGGGATGTTGGACATGTTATTTTTATCGAGTAAATGATAAATGACTATTTTATAGTCGTTTATAGTATAATCTACCTATCTTTTTATCTCAATTCTTAGCTTTGTTTAGTTAAAATAGTTAATTTTATATTGTTTCACAGATATAATACGCTTGGTATATATTGTTAAGTGTTTGACATAAATTAGGTACTTTTTGGAGCAATCTTGGTCTAAGGTCAGGATTGGGAGAGCTTGAAAGGATGTTTGGCACAAAATCGGAGCAGCAAGAGCTAAGTCCGGTCGGACCCAACCATATACCCGGCCGGACCAATTGAAAAATGAAGATTCCAAGATTTTTGAGCCTTGGTCCGCCCGTACTTACCTAAATACCCGCCCGGACCATACCCAGGTGCTCGACCGAGCACCACCCTTGACTCGGCCGAGCATGGACGACAGAATGTTAAAAAATATTTACAAAGGCTTGCTCGGCCGAGCACCTCCCTTGACTCGGACGAGCACCCCCTGTTTCCAGCCAAAAGGTGCCTTTTCAAGAAATACTTATCATCTGAATAAGTATTTCTTCCCTTCTCTTTACAATATGTATCTTATTCATGTTTTGATTTCACAGTAAAAACCAATATTCTGCCATCATTTTTTCAAACCAATAAGTAAATAAATATATTACAAGTTCAATTAAAATAATAATACTTAATAATGTAAAGTACTAAATATAAAAACTGTAAATAAAATAACATTCACAAATAGTTAAACATATTACAAATTCAAATAAAATAACATTCACGAATAGTTAAACATATTACAAATACTAAATTCCACGACTTGAAAATAACATTTAATTCTGCTCCCTAATAGTTGGACACCTTCTTTTAGTGTGACCTTCTCCTTTGCAAATCCCGCAATGAAACTTCATTTTCTCCACTTGCCAATCCAACATATTTCTAATTCGTCTTGATTTAGGTCTTCCTTGCTTCTTATCACGTCGATGCATCGGGTTAGGATAAAAACTTGGGACACGACCATCTACATCCCAATAAGCCTCGTCACGGATCGGATTAAAAGTGCCCCTCCATGTATTGTAGTACGCCTCAAGACTGTAAAAGGAATCAATGAAAATCAAACCATCGACATGTTGGGCTTTGAAGCACGCAAGAACATGCGAACAAGGTTAATGATATTGTACCCATTTGCCATAAGTGCATGTTCAAGGACCCAACTCCACGACTTGAACCCTTCCACCTCTTTCACCGCGTTTTCCAGTTGTCACTTGATAAACTCCCATTGACGTATTGTTAAACCTTCTAACATGATGATAGCCATCCTTCTTCAAGTTGAAGTCATATTTATTTTGAACCCTTTGACTGAACTGTAGTCCCGTATTTATGTTGGGGTTACCAGGATACCCCCCTAATGCCCTTATTGATCCTGAGAGTCTATTATGAAAGTATTCCACACACCTATAGAAGGAAGTCTCAACAATTGCTGAAATAGGCATCCCCGTGCTCCTTTCATGACACCATTAAAAACTTCAGACAAATTGGTAGTCTTAATGTCGTACCTATATCCAGAATCATGCGCCAATGACCACTTTTTAGCATCCAACAACTCAAACCATTTAATTGCCTCGCGATTAATTATACGAATCTGACCAAAAAGATCTTTTAAGCCTACACCCTTGTGAGCGTAAAGGAAATTTGCTCGCAAATGCAACATGCACCACCTGTGCACAACAGTTTGTGGCCATGAATTATCTCCAACCGTGGTAAGTATGCCACTATGGCGATCAGATATCAAACAAACTTCTCTACCCTTAATAACATGTTTGATAATAAGATGTAAGAACCAATACCAGTTTTGATGGTCCTCTTTTTCAACAATAGCAAAAGCAAGTGGAAGTAAACTATCATTCGCATCAGTACCCATAGCAATAAGTAGTACCCCTTTATATCTTCCATGCAAGAAAGTGCCATCAACAGAAATGACAGAACGACAATGAGAGAATGCTTCCAAACAAGGGCCAAATGCCCAAAACACACGGTCAAACATACTTGGAGGACCAACATGAGGACGATTAGAATACTCCACAATGGTGCCAGGGTTCCACTTTTTAATAGCTGCTAACAAATGTGGCAAATTTTTGTAAGATTCTTCCCAGTCACCAAATGCTTGAGCGATGGCTTTTTGTTTACCACACCATGCCTTCCGATATGAAATATCCTTACCGTTCATTACTTTTATTGTTTCCTTAACAAGCGCAATCTTGTACTCAGGATCAGCCTTGATGAATTCCATAACTTCTCATCCTATAAACTGAGCATCTAAGTTGGGATGATCTCCGCTAACATCTGATGCCAAGCAAGAATGTGGACCCTTGTACTTAGTTACTTCCCAACACCCACCATTCTTCAGGCTCACATTCACATAGAAATTGCAAGGAAACTCTTTCACCAAACACTCAATAGTCCACTTTCGCGTTGTGCTCCTTTTCACCCTGAACCGTAGATTTTTCTTAATATGATACTTCTTTAATTCATACTGCACTTCAATCTTCTTTGAGAAGCAAATACCTTTGGAGATTTCATCTCTCTCTGCATTCCATTCTGAAAACTTATATTCACTATCATCATAAATCTCTGATCCTTCCCCAATATCGCGGTAAATTTGATAGTCTCCTCTCTCATATAGTTGATTCTGCGGCTCATTATAATAATCATGTGTGCTCCCAAATCATCACCTTCCCCATCATCACCCTCATTGTCGCTAACATCAGTTGGACTCGTACAATCTTCATATACAGAATCAACCTCTTCATTTTCAAGCAAACCAGCTTCATATTCTACATCAACATCATCTTCACATTCCTCTACCTCTTCTTCCCCTCCCACTTCCATTTCCTCTTCCTCTTCCACATGTGTTTTAAACTCATCAACATATCTCTCAGGGTAGTAACTTGAAGAACCCATCTGAAAGTTATCCATTTCATGAAAATACTCATTTTGTATCGGCTCCTCTCTTGTTTCAAACTCATTAGAAGGTACATTATCAACAAAATTCATGACAACATACAACTGCAAGCTACTCATCCCACCTAATTGAGCAGAAATATCAAACATAACTTCCATACACATATCATCCTCGACTGGAAACGGAATGTAATTTGCAACCCCAAAGCCGACCAGATGAGGATATCTACAAATAACTTTCAACTTAACATTGGTTCGATCTACCCCAATTTTCTTATATAACTTCTTAATCAATTTTTTGTAACTCCATCGAGTTTTTGCTTTAAGTGCACATTTCGGCCCCTGTTGAAATTGAGTACCTTCAAACGGGTGTTCATCATCTCCTCCCCAGTAGCACATGAAAATAAGTGGAACTCCACTCATATTTACTCCTAAACAAATGAATCCGACTGTCAAAATCCTAATTTACTAACAATGCATATTAAAAAAAAGCATCTAATAACTCTAAATTTAATTATATTAAAAAAATTAAAACATATAAGAAAGATTAAAATATACCTTAAATGCTTTGAATCTTCACCTAAAGGAATTTGCAATTTTTTTTTCAGAAGGGTTTGGGTATGAATGAAATGAGAGAGAAGAAGAGAGTTGAAAATAATGAAAGGGAAACGGGTGTGTTGTTTATATCTGAGGGTAAAAACGTGATTGCCAAAACCGTTTTATGGATTTTTAACCGTAAATGAAAACATCACTGCCAATGACGTTTTCAGAATTTTTCAAAAATCCAAAGTGAAGTCGGCATTGGCAGTAGTACTGACTTCACTTTTATGCCAGGCGCCATCTCACCCTCATCCCCCTTAATATTACCCCTTAACTAACCCCTAAACCCTCATCTTAATTAACCAACCCCAAAACCAATCAACCCAAACCAAAACCAAGCCGGCGGAGGAGTCAACATGGATTTTGGTCAAGCTTAAAAACGGCACTGGTAGTGCCGTTTTCTCCTTAAAAACGTCACTGGTAGTGATGAATTCCTAAAAAAGTGTCATTTTGGTACATAGTTGAATTTGAGTGGTACTTTGGTACATAAAATTTCAAAAACCTATTATTTGAAAAAAAAAATCCCCCACCCTCCCTACCTTTCTATATGTTTGGACTCTAGGGCCCTCAAGTACCAACTTATATTCTAAATAAGGATCCAACAAATCATTAATACCAGCGACACCCCTCGCTTGCAAAAAGACTGAACTACCCTCTTGTATGTTTAAATTATTAAAATTGATTATATGATTTTGCATGATGATAAAGATGAATATGTGATTGGGGTTTATGAGCATGAATATGGGGATTATGTAATTATTATGTTGATGAGATCTATATGAATAATTACAGGTTGGGGTTATCAATGAATAATTGGATTATGTGTTTTGATAATTAGATCTAATTTGTATATGTAATAAATTATTTATTCATGATATTGATTAGATCTATTTAAATTCGTAATCTGTAATTTTGTGTTGGTTTAATCTGATTAATGCATGAACACGATAATAGAATTGATCGAATTTAAAAATTCTGGAAATCTGGGATCCTACTAAAGGATCCGTACGGATGGTTTGGAAGCTACCAAACAGATCCGTACGGATGGTTTGGTAAATCCCAGATTTTGATTCTATTTTCTGGTGTTCAGATTGTTCTGTAAATTGTTTACAGAATTCAAATTTGGAAACTGAAACTACTTTTACACTGCTGGTTTTCGAAACCGTGTTTCCTGAAACAGTTTTCAATCGAGGAATTCAGAAAGGTTGCAGAAATCAGAATTCTAAAGAGTTTAGGATTGCTGTAATCTGTGAGATTAAGAGACAATGAAAAGGTCTTGAAACAAGTGACCAATCTATACGGGAATGTGGATGCCTTTTGGCTTAGTTTCGACCATATAGAGAAGTTACTTGGTTTCTTGATCTTAGTACGGAAATGTGGATGCCTCTTGGATTAGTTTCGGCCATACATTTTGTGCTCTAAATCTATATATGTTCTGCGGAAACAAAAGTTTCAGAATTTATCCCTATAAACAAAGTGTAAATTGTTTCCAGAGAAGGAAACTAAATTTGGATTAATTCATTGTATGGACCAATGGCAGGCTTATGCCTTGTTTCTGGGAATGCGAATGAAACATCCAATCTGTAAATTATTTACAGAGTAAGACCATTGGATTTTGTCGACCTGGATGTACTTCGTAAGCCCAGGGTAGAAAGTGAAATCGTGAAAGTCCCGGCCGTACCTCGTAAGTCTAGGATGAAAGTTAAGACGTTATCGCCTCGGCAGCCCTTGGTAGGGCGTAAGACCAGTATAGACATGATTAGGTTAAGAAAACCTTTGTCCCTGAGAGTGTCCAGGTTAGAGAAAACCTATCAATATGTCCCGACAGTCCGGAGGGACGTAAGACCAGCCTTGTACCCTCCGCCATGAGACAAGTTGACCAATTTGAGTAGTCGACCCTCCGCCATGAGACAAGTTGACCAGTTTCAGTAGTCGACCCTCCGCTATGAGACAAGTTGACCAGTTTGAGTAGTCGACCCTCCGCCATGAGACAAGTTGACCAGTTTGAGTAGTCGACCCTCCGCCATGAGATAAATTGACCAATTTGAGTAGTCGACCCTCCACCATGAGACAAGTTGACCAATTTGAGTAGTCGACCCTCCGTCATGAGATAAGTTGACCAGTTTGTGTAGTCGACCCTCCGTCATGAGATAAGTTGACAGTTACCCTCGAGACGACCCTCTCCGATAGAGCCAAGTCGATCGAGTCTAGCCTTTGAGCCATGCCCATCATTTGAGCCTCTAAGCCATGCCAGCCCCCTTTGGTCAACCCCCTCCGAATAGGGCCAAGTTGACCAAGCCCGGCCTTTGAGCCATGCCTGTTTAGGAAAGGATAAATGGATATCCACCTAAGGCCCATAGGTTTGAGTAGCCTTAAAATCTCTCACCCGAACTATGTTAGGCTTGATTCCCTCGAATAGGGATACGTAGGAATCCTATACCTCTAGGTCCAGCCATAGAACAAATCGGCTATGCCGTCCTCCCATCAAAATGGGATGTTTATAGGTTTGAGTAGCCTTAGAATCTCTCACCCAAATCGGCTATGCCGTCCTCCCATAAAAATAGATGCTTATAGGTTTGAGTAGCCTTAAAATCTCTCACCCGAACTACGTTAGGCTTGATTCCCTCGAATAGGGATACGTAGGAATCCTATACCTCTAGGTCCGGCCATAGAACAAATCGGCTATGCCGTCCTCCCATCAAAATGGGATGTTTATAGGTTTTAGTAACCTTAGAATCTCTCACTCAAATCGTCTATGCCGTCCTCCCATCAAAATGGGATGCTTATAGGTTTGAGTAGCCTTAGAATCTCTCACCCAAATCGGCTATGCCGTCCTCCCATCAAAATGGGATGCTTATAGGTTTGAGTAGCCTTAGAATCTCTCACCCAAATCGGCTATGCCGTCCTCCCATCAAAATGGGATGCTCATAGGTTTGAGAGCCTTAGAATCTCTTACCCAAATCGGCTATGCCGTCCTCCCATCAAAATGGGATGCTCATAGGTTTGAGTAGCCTTAGAATCTCTCACCCAAATCGGCTATGCCATCTTCCCATCAAAATGGGATGCTCATAGGTTTGAGTAGCCTTTGAATCTCTCACCCAAATCGGCTATGCCGTCCTCCCATCAAAATGGGATGCTCATAGGTTTGAGTAGCCTTAGAATCTCTCACCCAAATCGGCTATGCCGTCCTCCCATCAAAATGGGATGCTTATAGGTTTGAGTAGCCTTGAAATTCTCTCACCCAAATCGGCCAAGCCGTCCTCCCATCAGATTGGGATGCTTGTTTTATCGACAACCCCGCTTTCTTCAAAAGCGACGTTGCCGAGGGGCTCTGTAAGTACCCCAATCTGAATTTGACCAACTTAGAGGAATTCTAGGCACCATTCAGGGATAAACTGATAGGCCAAGACCTCACTAGGACAAAATATGGACACAGGGACAGTTCTGGAATTAAAACATTGAAAAATCCAGAAGGTCGCCAACATGAGCCGTACGGCTACTTTGGGCACTATCAGCCCCTATAAATTGAACCCCTTACTGATCATTTCAGGGGGAGAAACGATTATTGCTAGTGTTACTCTGCTAAAATTACTCCATAAGAGTATTTAGAGTGAAAAGAGAGAGAGGAAGATTGGCCTAACCAAACATAGGTAAAGCCACCTTCTCCCCCATCCTTCTCTTGACCTCATCTCCTTGTTTGTTCATGTTTATTTGTTCATATCTTATATTTCTTGCAAGTCTTGTCCATCTCAAGCAACTTATATTTCTTGCAAGTCTTGTCCATCTCAAGCAATTTATATTTCTTGCAAGTCTTATCCATATCAAGCAATATATATATATGTATTACAAGCCTTGGCATTCCAAGCTATATATATCACTATTATGTATACATATGGTCCAAACCATGAATGATTCAAGGTGCCCTTCACACTTTGTGTGAAAGTGGTTCTAACCTAAAGATGATCATGGTTTGTTGATATTTATTGTTTGCTAATCTATTTTAATGGAAAAGGAACATGTTTTGGTTGATTAGGTTGTTCATTGGAAGCAAGGATGATCATTTGGATGATAAAGTTTCAATCTTTATCATCCAAAAATTGATCTAGCTTCAAACCCCCTTTGGGGTCACAAAGATCAAGTCTTCATGTCAAATAATGTTGCCCCAAGGTTGCTTTTGGCTTAAGGATCCACTCTTGTGGTGAAAGCTCAAATATTTATGTTAATTTTGTTTTGATTTGGCCATGATAATCATGTGGGATGATAAAACCTTAGTGTTTATCACTTCCCCCTTTGATTTAGCCTTGAAATCCCATTTTGGGTCATAAAGATTGAATCTTTATACAATAATTTGGTCCCTAAAAGGTTAATAATGTGTCAAAATGCCATCTTGATGATAAAGTTTCCATCTTTAATCATCAAATGGTCATTTTGGCTCAAAAGCCATGTTCATCAACTTTTTCATAAATTTCTCCAATGATTGCCTTTGATCACACCCAAGTCTTTGTTTTTGGGGTTATTTTGATGATCAAAGTGCATAGGAATGATTTTTTCTAAGGTTTTGTTGTTAATCATAAACTGGAAATCAGAACAGTTTAGTCCAGTTTCAGCAGAATGCTCTGTTTCTGCCTGGAACTGGACTGTTTTTGGACAAACTGTAAAAATTCCAGGAAGAGCATACTCTAGCCGTACGGCTACTCTGGGCTCAGAGGTCAAAATTTACATTTTGTCCTCTGATCCCTGTTTTCTTAATAAAAGACCCCTTTTCAGTTAAATTTTTGAATAAAAGTTAAAACAGACTCTTTTCCGTTAAATACACACACACACATGCACTTTTGTTAACCAACATTAGGGAGACTCGGACTCATCCGAGGCGACTTGGGTGACGTAAATCTCTTCCCAAGGTGTAACCTGACCTCCGAACTAATAGAATCTCTAACCTTTTCTTTTGTTGGGTTAAATAATTAACAAAAGTGGCGACTCCGTTAAGTTTTTGTGAGATAACCGCGTTTGGAATTTCTTCCCTAAAACAACTTAAAACAAACGAAATCTTTTCTTTGTTATTTCCTGGGGGACGGGATCCTTACACCATTGTAATAGAGTAGGCTTAGGAATAGGGCAAGATATCAAGATTCAAGAAAAATCACAAAGTTCATTTTGAGCCATGCGCCTATGCGCCTAAAGGCCCACGCGCCATGCGCCCTTTTAACGCGCGCATATGGTAATGCGCCTAAGCTATGCTACGCGCCCCATAATGGCTCAATGCGCCCCAGTAATGTTAACTCCAACACTTGGTGATTTATTGAAGACTTGAAGAAATTCAAACTACGCCAATGATCCAACGGTGGTTAAATAAAACGTGTGCACCTAGATTTGAGGACACCTGTCTACAACGATCATATTTGTGTTATGTGTCTAACGGCTATAAAAGGACACGTGCTCCACTCAACGAGCTCCAGCACATCTATCCTTTAACCTTATCCACAAGGGATTTCCAACGGCTAGTTTTTTGGGCTTTACTATAAATACCCCATAACTTCAACCATTTGAAGTTGCTAAGCATTTTAGAATTTCTCTCTCAAGCATTTATTGAAGATTTGAAGATTGCCTTTGAAATTCCCAGATTCCTCAAGAACATCTTCATACCTTCATACTTAGCCCAGATCCTCAAGCAAAAACACTTTAGTTTTATTGTGCTCTAAATCTCATAGATCTAAAGAGCCTTAACACTAAGGACACACACGCACCTCTTTAAGTTGATCACTTAGATCTTTCTTTAAGAGATACACCGGTTTTGTCTAGGATTTCTTCTTTCATAGAATATTAGATCTTGAGTTATTGTATAAGCTCAAACGTTGTAATTTGTAACAGTCTCTCATTATATAAGATCTCCATTAGAAATCCAAAACTAACCATCTTGGTAGAGGATGTAGATCATTTCCCGATCGAACCTCTCCAAATAGCGCGTATTAATTTCTTGTCATTTACTTTCAAGTTATTATCTTATCTCACTATTTGCTTGTTTAATCATTGTAGATTGATTGGATTGAATTGTGTTGTGTTTGTTATATCATTTGCCTTAGTTCCATCTTTCACTCACTTTGAGCCAAAATACTTAGAGTATGTGTGCGCCCCCTTTATCAAGCCTTGCGCCTATTTACTTAACTAAATTCCGCTGTGCATTTCACTCACTCACTTAGGCGCATTTCATAACGCTTATTTGATAAAGTGCGCATTTGCAATTGAGTTTATTAATGGTACAAAAAGAATTTTAAAACAGCTATTCACCCCCCTCTAGCTATTTTCCCTACTCTTGTTACCCTTTGGGACCAACAATAAGTATTAGAAGATGACTGTAGAGGTCAAAAAGAAAGGGAGATGACTCGGTCCTTGGTCAAGATAACGGGTTTGACCTAGATGGTTCGAGGACATGTTAACCTAGATTGGTTCATGCAACATGATGACAGTAAAGATGTTTTAAGATAACCGCTTTGGTAAGTGTTCTTAAACTCGATCAAGGTGCGTGGTTTAGACACGAACAAGGTTCAACCTCAACTGCTCACAAGCGTACACGGTGAGTTAGATAACCCGAGTGCCACAAAGATAGAGGCGATGGAATCGCCTAAATCTGTGCACTCGGTGGATTAACCGTAGTAGGGTGTGCAGTGTGACATGACCTAGTGGTAGTGTGTGATTAAAACACGATTTTATGATGATATGCAATGCATGAGAGAAGCCTACTAGCATGACAATTCATAGTAATAGTAACTAAGCGTGAAATAAACATAAGCAGAGCGGATCTACAATATTTAAGCATGCCATGAAAACAAAAACCTGCAGGAAATCGTTAGAACCAGTTTTGCAGGAAAGGGAGAGCCGTACGGCTAGAACACAGGCGTACGGGGGCTTAGCAGGCGTGCGGACCCTAAGTACAGAAATGCCAAAAACATGCAGAATTGCAGTTTTGAAGAAAAAGAGCGCACGGGTGTGAATACGTGTGTTTGAATTTGAGAATATTCATAGTAACATTAAAATTATGAGAGTCGCCACGCCGTTTTAATTATAGCCAAAACATTGAGAAAAGCATGTTAATGGGTTCGGGGGTCAAATTACAACAAGAGAAGAATATTGAACGTTATCACTCCTATTGCCCGAATTGATCGGTCTTTCTATCATGATGCGGTGTATGTAGTGTGTTAGTGATTGAGACCGGATCCGAAGATTGCCTACGTTCCTCTCAATGTGAGAAGCTCAGGTCAGCGTAGTTCGAGAGAATTAGAATAGGTAGAAGAATGGGGATCATGCATAATGAGGGGGGAATTACCTAAAGATTAGGGTTTAGAAGTAGTTCCTAGATCATCCTCGGGTTGATGAACCCTCGATCATCATCGGCTATGAAATAACATGTAATTATGAAGATCGCAACCCTAAATATAGCATAAATAAGGTTTTAATCTATGAACATGAAGAACATGCGAAGAACATATTATGAACATATGAATGAACATGCAAAGCATATGAAGAAACTATGAATAAACATGCAAGAACATGAATATTAAATATCTACATTAGAAATAATGCAAGAACGTGAAGAAATAAGTTAGAAAACTTACCTATGTTGGCAAGAAATAAACCTTGGATCTTCTTGAGTGTTTGAATGCTAATTAGAGAGCAAAATAGTGTTTAAGAACTCCAAAACTCGGACTTAGATCTCTCAAAATCGGATCCTTAAACCAATAGCCTGGGATTGGTTTATATAGTAAAGTGAGGGGCAGATCTGATGGTCCAGATCATCCGGAGCAAGGTTGGCCGCCTGGCCATTGTTGAAGCCGGTGACAATAGTAGCCGCGTGGCCAAGATCAACGCGGAGCAAGGTTGGCCGCGTGGCCAAGGTTGCTGGCTGACTTGATTTTCAAGCTAGGGTTTCTGCATGGTTTTAAGGAAACCATTTACTACCTAATTTGATAGATTTTGTCATAAATGAGATATTTTGGGAATCCGGGACAAGTCTTTGTAAGGTTTCTAATTCCTTTAAAGTCCTTGTATTTTTGGGAAAGTCCTAATAAACTCATTTTCAGGTCGGGTACTAACAGTAGCCCCTCGGCGACGCTTCTTGCAAGGCAATGTGGGGTCGACGATAAAAGAAGGATCCGTCTGAAACATGAGTTTCAAAACAGATGAAAGGTAAGGGAACGGCTGAACCTTGACAGGCGACCTACGTATCCGCGGGGGAATCAAGCCAAACGTAGTTCAAATCTGATGGGGAAATTGGGAAGGACTGTCCTCTGATGGGGAACAACATTTTCTGCTGGGGAAAATGCACTTGCTGGGGATGAGAGATGACCATGTTGGTCAGGTGGCTGGACCTTTTCAGGTTTCCTACGTATCCTCCGAGGAATCAAGCCGGTCGTAGTTCAGAGCGATTAGGGAAAAGCGAGCCATCGGACTTCTGCTAGGGATAATAAACCTACGGGCACTATCCTGTATGAAGAACGAACATTCGTTAGGAAATGAAGTCATTTGGGAAAAATAAAGATTACGTTGTCTAAATAATCCCAAGATGGAATGGTAAACGCAATCAGGATCGCCAGGGCTCCTGCCGATTGTGCTAACGAAACGCCGAGGCTTCTGCCAACCACGATCGATCAAGGATACGTATGTCATAGAGGCGCCAAAGTCTCTACAATCATACGAATCCTAATAATAGGTGCTGGATCTCTCGCAAACAGAAATGCCGAGGCTCCTGCCAATCACGAGCGATCAAGGATACGTACGTCATAGAGGCGCCGAAGTCTCTACAATCATACGAACCCTAATAATAGGTACTGGATCTCTCGCAAACATAAACGCCGAGGCTTCTGCCAATCACGATTGATCAAGGATACGTATGTCATAGAGGCGCCGAAGTCTCTACAATCCTACGAACCCTAATAATAGATGCTGGACCTCTCGCAAACAGAAACGCCGAGGCTTCTGCCAATCACGATTGATCAAGGATACGTATGTCATAGAGGCGCCGAAGTCTCTACAACCATACGAATCCTAAGCAAATATTAGGAAATGCTAAAATAATAGATGCTGGATCTCTCGCAAACAGAAACGCCGAGGTTTCTGCCAATCATGATCGATCTAGGATGCGTATGTCATAGAGGCGCCAAAGTCTCTACAACTATACGAATCCTAAGCAAATATTAGGAAATGCTAAAATAATAGATGCTGGATCTCTCGCAAACAGAAACGCCGAGGCTTCTGCCAATCACGATCGATCTAGGATGCGTATGTCATAGAGGCGCCAAAGTCTCTACAACCATACGAATCCTAAGCAAATATTAGGAAATGCTAAAATAATAGATGCTGGATCTCTCGCAAACAGAAACGCCGAGGCTTATGCCAATCGCGATCGATCTAGGATGCGTATGTCATAGAGGCGCCAAAGTCTCTACAACTATACGAATCCTAAGCAAATATTAGGAAATGCTAAAATAATAGATGCTGGATCTCTCGCAAACAGAAACGCCGAGGCTTCTGCCAATCACGATCGATCTAGGATGCGTATGTCATAGAGGCGCCAAAGTCTCTACAACCATACGAATCCTAAGCAAATATTAGGAAATGCTAAAATAATAGATGCTGGATCTCTCGCAAACAGAAACGCCGAGGCTTCTGCCAATCGCGATCGATCTAGGATGCGTATGTCATAGAGGCGCCAAAGTCTCTACAACCATACGAATCCTAAGAAAATATTAGGAAATGCTAAAATAATAGATGCTGGATCTCTCGCAAACAGAAACGCCGAGGCTTCTGCCAATCACGATCGATCTAGGATGCGTATGTCATAGAGGCGCCAAAGTCTCTACAACTATACGAATCCTAAGCAAATATTAGGAAATGCTAAAATGATAGATGCTGGATCTCTCGCGAATAGAAACGCCGAGGCTTCTGCCAATCACGATCGATCTAGGATGCGTATGGCATAGAGGCGCCAAAGTCTCTACAACTATACGAATCCTAAGCAAATATTTGGTGAAGAATGGAAATTTTAAGGGGCTTTCCGTTCCCAAAGGTATCGAATATCAGTCAAAATAGCGCTAAGGGCACCTAAAATGAATCAAAGGGGAATGTACTAGGGGTAAAACTGAAATTTTGCATGTGGAGGAAAAGATGATGGATTGTTATGAAAACGAGATGAACTCTCGGGGAGTCACAAAGGTGATAGACTCTCGGGGAGTCACAAGGGTGACGGACTCTCGGGGAGTCACAAAGGTGATAGACTCTCGGGGAGTCACAAGGGACTCTTTGGTGAGTCACAAGGGCAAATGACCTTTAGGGAGACGCGAAGGAGATGGACTCTCGGGGAGTTGCTAATATGGGAAACATGATCTGGGTTCCGCTTATCCTAATTTAGGAGGGGATGAGGCTATGAGCCATTGAGACCAAGGTGTTAGGTAAGGGACATTTTTCTTGGTTGCCTAGAGGTAGGACCTAAGGCTTTTTTAAGGAAAGGGAATAAGGAAGATGGTGATCTCCTAATATTGAGATAGGGATGCCAAAGATGTCACGGCTTCTTGGGCTTTAGATTATGTCTTGGAGATAATGTGGGTTACCTAGGCTTACAGGCTAGGGATTGGAGTTCATTTAAGCATGAGGAGAGTATTCTATCCTAGGCTTAGTGCTAGGGCTTTGAGGTTTGGGAACTTCCTAGATGTTAGGGTTTCGAACAAGGGTTTGGAAACTGGTGTTTAAGGACCATGACTCTCCTAGGTTTGGGACTAGGGTTTAGGAATTTCCTAGGTCTAGGAGGCTAGGGCTTGGAGTTGTCGTAGGCTCATAGGTTGCAAAGGCGTTGGCTTTTAGACATAAGGCTGGGAGTTGGAAAGGATGTGACTTCCTAGGCTTGAGATAATGGACCATTGGGAAGAGGGATTGCTTTTGTGGAAGGTCCACTAAGCTTGATGTTAGGGTTCACCATTTTCCGGGATTGGTGACTATAGCTTGGAAATGTTCGTGGTAACCTAGGCTTTAGGCTAGGTTTTAAAGCTAAGGACTGTAAACTTCCTATATTTGGGACCAAGGTAAAGGAGTTTCCTAGGTCTAGGACTGGGGTTTGAAGGGAATGTTGAATCCTAGGCTTGATGATAGAGTTTAAAGAGGATAATTTCTACCTAGGCTTGAGGCTAGGGTTTTAGAAAGAGTGCGACTACCTAGGCTTGAGGCTAAGGTTTAGAGCAAATGCGACTACCTAGGCTCGAGGCTAGGGTTTAGAGCGAATGCGACTACCTAGGCTCGAGGCTAGGGTTTAGAGCGAATGTGACTACCTAAGCTTGAGGCTAGGGTTTGGAGCGGATGCGACTACCTAGGCTCGAGGCTAGGGTTTAGAGCGAATGCGACTACCTAGGCTCGAGGCTAGGGTTGATTGAGTTTTGGACAGGGCATTATATCCTAGGTTTTGGACTAGGGTTCAATAAAACGGAGAATTGAGATTGTAAATTTCCTAGGTTTCGAGACTAGGGTTTCGGGAATTTGGAAATGATGTTGCATACGGGGCTTTGGAAATTCCCTAGAATTTGGGCTAGGGTTAAAGGGAATGTTGTGGTTTCCTAGGCTTAAGGCTAGGGTTTAGAGAGGATATGTGACTACCTAGGATCAAGGCTAGGGTTTAGGAAGGGTGTAGCTACCTAGGATCAAGGCTAGGGTTTAAGAAGGATGTAACTTCCTAGGCTTTAGGCTAGGGTTTGAAAGGATGTAATTACCTAGGCTTGAGGCTAGGGTTCAGAGAGAATGATATGACTACCTAGGCTCGAGGCTAGGGTTTAGAGAATGTGTTTACCTAGGTTTAAGGCTAGGGTTTGGAGACCGAAAGCATTTGAAGGTTTGTCTTGGTTTAGACCGAGCAAGTTTGAGGTCTAAGAGTGTTGCGGTTTGGGGCAAATGAGCTTGATACCTCGTGGCTGGATAGGCTCGATAGATTAGACCTAGGCTAGAGTGCTAGGGTTTAGCTAGGGTAAGACTCGGACATGTGTTTAGGAGACCGGGGCCTAATGGAATGGTAGGCGTGAGATCTAGGAGATCGAAGGCTAGGCAGGGTAGCGTTGGGACATAAGGCTTTCAAGCGGGTAAGTCCTTTGTCCTAGAGAAACTGCGTTATGGGTTAGGATCAAGCAGGCTTGAAGTCGGCCAAGGAGCAACGGATTGGGACCAGTTAAGGGTGTAAGGCGGACATGGCGGGTTTGGGTCCAAAGGTGTGCTAGGTGCGAACCATGTGCGGGAGATGGTCTGGATATGTGACCACGTTGGCGCTTTAGGTAAAGGTATTGAGTGTCCAAGACTTTGCTCGAGTACAATAGGTTCCTAAGTTGGATTGGGTATGCTTAGGACCGAAGTTTGTCTTAGAGGTCATTGCGCGTGACCAAACTCGTTCGACGATTGTGAAGGTAGGCTAGGGATGGGACCCAAAGGTGTTAAGCGCACGAGTTTTGACCGGACGGGTTTTGATATCTTTATGGCATGTCACGGTATGCGGAAGATCCTATGCGTTCGAGCATGTTTGAGGTTTGGACTCGTGGGGAAGAAAGGTTTGAGATCCATGGAGTTCAAGGGTGGACCTCGTAGGTGGCGAGGTTTGGACTCGACTCGGATTAAGTAGGTTAGAGACCTAAGGGGTTCAAGGTCAGACTGGGAAGTCTTTTGAAGCTAGGGAATGACACTAGGTTGGTACTTGGTAGGTTTAAGAGTGGTATGGCCATGGCTTGGATATGACGGGAGTCGGGAGACGTAGATGCGTCGCTTTTAATTGGACCAAGTAGGCTTGGGAATTAAAGAGTTCCAAGGGTGGAGATGTAAGGTGAGAGACCTAGAGGGTAGAAAGTCTTGTGACCTAAAGGTTTAGGGGTTGAGGCCTAAGGTATGGACTAGACATATCATGGACTTCAAGGATAAGTTTGGTAGACTCGAATGGTCTTGGGATCTAAGGGATCGCTCAACAGGTTAGACTGAGTAGACCTAAAAGGTTGGAACGAGGAGGATAAGAGAGCTATTGCTTAGACAAGGTAAGGATGAGTATGTGTTGGTAGGTTTGAGATCTAGGCGATCGGGTAGGCTCGGGACCGGTAGGTTCGGGACCTATGGGTCACCCTAAGGATTTGGCTTTGGTTAACTGGTTTAAGTTCTGAAGTTTTGGGTAGAACCGGTTTGAGGCCGGAGGGGTCATGCTAAGAACTTGCGGAAGGTCGAGCTAAGAGGTTATGATGTAACGTAGGTAAGATTCACCGGGTAGGTTTGGGACCTAGGTAAGACTGATCGGGTAGGCTCGGGACCTAAAGAGTTTATGGTGTAACTTAGGCAAGACTGACCGGGTAGGCTTGGGACCTAAGGTTTTGAACCGGGTAGGTTGGGACCTAAGGGTATCCTATTGTGTAGGAAATAGGGTGAAGGACCGAGTCAACTCAAGAATCACGAAGATGGGTCTCAGATGGATCGAGGATGTTTTTACAATTTTGTGGAGACCGAGCGTGCGGGTTTATAAACAAAGTGTCGGGGAGGAGAAAACTTTATGAAAGTGTTATGATCTTATACAGATGCCTTATAATTAATTATGATTCTAATCAATCCAAATAGGTCGTCGCGTGCCGAGTTTGACGATGAGGGGTGCCCTTCTTCTAAGTGTATCCTTGTTGACGCCTCGGTATTCTCTGGGAAACCACATAGTCGACCCATTCCGTTGGGGATTATCTAATTTGGTGAGCGGGTACCCTCCCTCCTTTGAGAAACTCTACGTCAAGCTTGATGATGAGGGATGCCCTTCTTCTAAGTATGTGCTTGATGAAGCCCCGGCATTCTTTGAGAAACCTTATGGTCGGTCCTTTATTGTTAGGGAAGCCCCAGTTGCGTAGAACGGGGTATCCTACCTCTTTTAAGACGCACCCTTTTTTCTGCCTAGACCGCCCTTGCGGGTTTTCAATCTAGCGGGCATCTCTTTTGCGTCAATTTCTTTTTTCTTTTTTTTTTTTTTTTGAAATCATTCAGTCGACTCAAAAAAGGAAAAAAGAATTGTTTGAAAACATGCGGGGGCATTTTGGGGAGAGTAAGAGAGAGAGAGAGAGATAGTACTCACATTTTGACTCTTTGAGAAACTGAGGGTATATATGTACAAAAGGGAGGAAGCCCCTGCTTTGACAGAAAGTAAGTGTTTAGCTCTTTCCTAGATTGTAGAACGGAAGACTTGTCGAGACATTTGAAAATTGTTTTATTCAAGATTCTCATTTGATTGCTCGAGAATGGACCTCGTTGATTAGTTAATGAGTTATGGTTAATTGGTAAACAAGTAGCCTCAAATTAATAAATGTTTTGATCAATTGTGAGTGAAGAAGTCAGGAGTAGAAATATGGGGGAAGAGAGAAGAGAAGGAAAATTGGCTACGAGGTGGGTTGTGTATATTTTGGACCGGACCCTAAGGTTGCCTACGTTCTCCTCAATGTGAGAAGCTCAGGTCCGCGTAGTTCGGGGGGGCCCGGATGATGATGAAGTTGGGGTTTGAGTATGAGGTTAATTTGTCGCGATAGGTTACTCCGTTGTAGCTTGTTGCTTTGGATTGCTTCATTGCAGCTCATTGCGGTGGATTGCTCCATTGTAGTTGTCATGGCTGCTGCTACCGCGTTAATCTTCTTTGTAGGGAAAGAAAGAAAAATAGAACATTTGAAGTGAAAATAAAATGAGACTTTTACTTTTCTATGGTGATAGCCCCTTCTATTTTCTTTATTTTTTTATTTTATCTCTTTGTGCACACCCTTTTTTGCCTAGGCCGCCCTTTCGGGTTTTCAACCTAGCGGGCTTCTTTTTGTGCCATGCTCTAACTTTTGCCTAGGTCGCCCTTTTGGGTTTCAACCTAGCGAGCCATATTTTTTTTTTTTTTATATATTTGTACATGAAACATTGGGCAAGACAAGCCCCTAGTTTGCTTTCGCCTCTCTCGATTGCGAGGTAGCTTCCTTATAGTTTAAGCAGCCTTTTGCTGGCGGCGGGCATCCTAACCCATTGATTTTCACCGGTAGAGCTCCATTGGATTATCACGTGCACCAATTAATGGCATGAATGACTTCATGCACTTGTCTTACATTTGCGATGGAATACGGACAGCCCCAGTATAACGGCATGCAGTACTCATGAAGGGAACAAACCAACCCTTTAAATTGTGGCAGCATGGATGTCTATTTGATGATGAGAAACCGCAATCCATTTCTTTGTCACGACCTTATAAAAAGGGGTCTAATGGTGGGATGAGAGGCGTATGAGGATAGTGTATGGGAGAAGGTGTATATAGAGAGTGTACATGAAGTGTGTACAAGGGGTGAGTGTATAGAGAGAGTGTATGGGGGTAGAATGTAGAGAGAAGGGAAAGTGATTCGTTCATCCCAATTGATCGAAGCATTTGTTATTTTGAGATTAATCGTTTAATTAGTTATGTGAATGGTTTGTGGGTCCATTTACCTTTTAATGAGTCGTCATTAATGAGTAAGATTAAGATTAATTCATCATATAAAGATATAGCAATCAAGCGAAAATGGTGAATAAGACAATTTTCATGAAATTGATATATGCAAGCTTATGTCTCAAGTCTAGAGAGAAAAGAAAAGAAATAAAGACCTTTTTATTAGAACAAAAAGATTTAAACTGACTAGTCCGGGGTGGACTTTTACTTAAAGAAACAAAAATCGTCCAAGGTGGACTTTTGACTAAGGACACTCTAGAACCTACGAAGACTGAATGACCCTTTTCTTTTCTTTTATTTAAAGGAGGTAGCCCCAATTTCCTCTTTTGCCCATGCCCATGTATTCCGTTGGCGGGTGATGGCTCCGCTGTCAATGAGGCTTTGAATCTTTCTCCTCAATTGGACGCAATCTTCGGTGTCATGCCCAATGTACTGGTGGTATTGGCAGTGTTTGGAGGGATCCAAGCATTGCTTCACCCTACTTGGTTCATAGTTGATCAAAGGAGATAACTTGCCGGCTTGAACTAGACTTTTGAAGAGTTTGGCTAACGGCATACCTAAGTCGTCGAATTCGCGCTCATCCTTCCTTTCACGAACTGTCTTTGAGGGTGATTTAGGTACCGGCACCCCTTGTTGATGAGTAGTCATAGGAGGCATCCCGACGGGGACAGTCTGTGGCGGCCCGTATATTTGAGGAGTGTACGGGTGTTGACATTGAGCAAGAGGGAGAACTCGACTGAGATAATCATAAACGCCACGAATGTCAGACAAATGGCGCCTCTCGATATCTCTTAGGGTCTTATGCATCTCCTTCTGAAAGTGTGTTGCTTGCTCGTTGAGAATGGCCTTAAAGTGGATTGCTTGTTCATCGAGGATGGCTTCGAAGTGGGATGCTTGCTTACTGAGAGCAGTACCGGTGTAGAGGATTGTCTCGGGATCTTGGGTAGCAGCTTCAGTTGCAACTTCGATGTTCCTTGCAGCCGACATGATGCAGAACTCTATGTCATGAAAGAATTAGATTCGTATTTAATGATAAGGCATCGTTATAAGAATCATTTTTTGGAAAAGAGTCGGTCTCCACATTTTTGAAATGCATTTTGGTAAAAAATTGAAAGTTTGACCGGGCCGAAATTGCCTACGTTCCCCTTATCATGAGGGAGAGGTCCCACACAATAAGAGGCTCAGGTCGCCGTAGTTCGAATCAAGTTAGACTTTTAAAAAGGGGTGAGAGATGACCATAGGGTTCAAAAAGAGGGAGATGACTCGGTCCTTGGTCAAGCATGGGTGAGGAAGACCTATAGGAGTTGGTTTTGATTGAGTAGGGTATGGTTTGACCTAAATTTGACCTAAGGTTTGACCTAAGGTTTGAGACAAGAAGTGGTTCAAGCTAGGATGCGGCGATAATGGTGGGTTGACCTAGATGGGTAAAGGATAGGTCGACCTAAATGAGAAGGGTTGGATTGACCTATATGGTGAATGAATCAAGATAGCGGGTTGTAGCGTTTTGCCTATGGGATGATCTAAGCGGGATGGACATGGTTTGACCTAGGCGGGTCTAAGGTTGACCTATTCGGGTTGGTGGATTAAGGAAGGTTGGAGATTGACCTAGATGGATCCAAGATAGGTAAGTCGATCTAAGCGGGTCACGGGGTGACCTTGGCGGGTCAAAGGTGAAGGGGTAGTTTTAACCTAAGACGGGCAGGTTGACCTAAATGGGTCAAGGATGGTGTGTGTACCTAAACGGGTTGACCTAGGTTGGTCTGGACGACGGTGGGTCAAGATGACGGTTTGACCTAAGCGGGAGGTCAAAGGTAATTGGGTTCATCTATGGAATCAAAGATTGACCTAAGAGGTCAAAAGCGGATAAGGTTGACCTAGGGGTCACAGGTTAACTTAAGAAGTCAAAAGGTGATTGGGTTGACTTAGGGAGTCAAAGATTGACCTCAAAGGTCAAAGGTGGATAAGGTTGACCTAAGTGGTCAAAGGTTGACCTAAGATATCGAGGGGTGATAAAGTTGACCTAAGGGGTCCAAGGTTTGACCTATGGGGTCAAAGGCAGATGAGAATGACCTATGGGGTCAAAGGTTGACCTACGAGGTCAAAGGCGGATGAGGTTGACCTAAGGGGTCAAAGGTTGACCTAAGAGGTCGAGGGGTAACCTAAAAGGTCAAAGGTGGGTAAGGTTGACCTAGGGGGTCAAAGGCAGATGAGAATTACCTATGGGGTCAAAGGTGAACCAGCTGTGATTTTGACTGATAGGGAAGTACAAGCGGCGGTGGACCGTTTGAAATTTACTGTGGTATTAAAATTTACTACTGGTCGTCCTCAGTTGAAGGTAATTCATGATCATATCTCTCAGCACTGGGGTTTAAAGGGTGTTTTTAATGTGGGTTTGCTTGACCCACGACATGTACTTGTGTATCTTTCTACTCAGGAAGATTTAACTTTGGCTTTAGCCAGGGAAACCAACGTTATTATGAATTCAATGTTTAGATGCTTCCGTTGGACACCTGATTTTGATTATGCCTATGATAATCCTTGTATATCAGTGTGGGTTCGTTTGCCTAATTTACCGTTACATTGGTATGCTTTTATGGAGAACATTGGTAATTCTTTGGGTACTTTTATACGTGCTGATGATAAGTCTGTTGGTTTTACACACCATGGGTTTGCCCGTTTTTGTGTGGAAATGGATGTCTCTAAACATAGACCGGAACGTATTTATTTGGGGACGACTCGGGAAAATGGTTTTTGGCAGGATATTGAATATGAGGGTAATGTGCTTTACTGTACCAACTGTGGTATGTTGGGTCATGATGAGTATTCTTGCCGGAGAAATGCAAAGAGACAAGGTCGAAATATAGGAAGGCAGCAACAACAGACTCAGAACCAACAGCAGCAGCAGCAACCTCAGCAGAAGCCGCCACTTCCACAGCAGCCATCTAGAGAGCCGGAACAGAGACAGAATCAAATGGCTAATCAGAAGAAGCCTAATTCTGAGTGGCAGGTAGTGGGAAAGCGAGGTACACATATGGTTCCAGCTGCAGAAAAGGGCAAAAATACTGTAGGTTCTAGCGGGCAAAATCAGGCTAAAGGGAATGTTCATTCTCGCTTAGAGTATGGGTCAACTCGTATTTTGGGTAACCATGATGTATGGATGAACAAGGTGGATGACAAGGGTACTGGTAAGGAAGAGGGGGAGATTACAGCTCCCAAGTCAGGTGGTAAAACAAGTTCTGTGATATTGGTTGAGGATATTTCTCCAGATCAGGATAAAGCAGAAAGAGCAGTGCTTGAAAGGGTTCCGCAGCAGCAGCATCAACCGAATTTGCAGCAGCAGCAGCCGACACTGCAGCAGCAGCAGCCCCAGCCGCAGCAGCAGCAGCCGAAATCGCAGCAGCAGCAGCAGCCAAAAGTTAATGAAAACTACTTTGCGGTTTTAGATGGTTTGGAGGATGAGGAGGTTGATGAGGAGATTGTGATCAAGGATACAGAGGAGGATGGGGCTGCAGTAAAGGAGCCAATTGAGAAATTACCTTTGTGTATGGTTAACACGGAAGCAGTTCTGAGCACCAGCACGGAAGGTTCTTCGGTTAACGTTTCTGTTGATCACGTCTCTGAGACACAGGCACCTCCATCTACTGAAACTATTCAGGAGCAGCAGTTTGTGGACAAGGAGAATGATAGGGCAGATGGGACTGGTTTGGGTGATGACAGAGGTATTACTACCGGAGCAGAGGAAGATAGGGACTCAGAGTCTTCAGGGGGTGCAACTGATGTTGAGGTTAGTGTCACAGAAAGCACTGAAGAGTCTAAGGATTCATCATTTAATGAGGTTTCCAGTGGACAGAAATCAAGGCGTAGGAGAAGGAAGGGCAGTAAGTCATCGCAGGTGGGTTCGCCTCCGCAAACCCGAAGCAAGACTGTTGGGGTAAACTCTATTTCTAAATAGATTTATTATGTCGATCATTATCTGGAATGCTAGAGGTGTTGGTAATGATAGTACCATGGATGCTTTAAAGCTTATGATTCAGCATCATAAGCCTTGGTGTTTGGCGATTTTGGAACCTAAACTTTACGGTGTTAGGCTTCCAAATATTGCTAAACAACTAGGCTTTGATAAGTTCTTGCATGGTAATCCTGTTAATAGGCATATTTGGGTTTTATGGAGAACTGGTATAGATTTGGATATGGTTTCTATGACTAATCAGCATATTTCAGTTCGAGTAACGGTGTTTGGGGATGCATATGGTATTTTCTCATTTGTTTATGCCAGTTGCGATCGTATTCCGAGACAGTCGTTGTGGGATGATCTTGTGCAATTATCTGGTCAGTTTGATGAGCCGTGGTTAGTGGGTGGTGATTTTAAGATCATTGTTGATCCGTCAGAGAAACTGGGAGGTAATGGGTGGGATTTCCCTAGTATTGATGATTTTTGCGGTTTTATGGTTAATGCTGGAATTTCTGATGCGGGGTATGAAGGAAGTAAGTATACTTGGTGTAATGGGTTCCCAATTTCTAGTCGTATTTGGCAGCGTATTGATCGTGTTTTGGTGAATGGGACTTTTACTGCGCAGCATGGCAGTATTACTGTCACTCATTTGCCGAGAGATGTGTCGGATCATTCTCCATTACAGATTAAATTCGCTGCGATATCAAAGCCCAAATGCCCTTTTAAATTTCATAAAATGTGGCTTGATCATCCGGGTTTTCAAGGTTTTTTGCGTGAGGTGTGGGGTCGTGATTGCTGGGGTACTCCGTTGCTCCGGTTGCACAGGAAATTGCATGTTCTGCGCAAGGAACTGAGAAAGTGGAATTGGGAAGTTTTTGGGAATATCTTTCGGAAGATAGACCAGTTGCAGGATGATATCACTAGATTGAATTTTTCTCTACAATCTAATGGGGATGATTCGGTTGCTGCTGAATTAAAGCAGAAGACTGATGAGTTGGCACAGGTTCGTAGGTGGGAAATTGATATGAAGCAGCAATAGTCAAGGCAGTTATGGGTTCAGGATGGAGATCGTAATTCTGCATTTTTTCATGCCTCTATCAGGGAGAGAAGACGTCAGAATTCTTTGAAGTTGCAGTTGGCAGACGGATCCTGGTGTGATAATGAGAGCATCTTGGGTCAGTTGGGTGCGGCGCACTTTGAGGAGATTTTTAGTTCTGGTCCTCATATGATTGACGAGAGGCTTTTTCAGGATATTGAGGCAGGGGTTTCAGCGGAGGACAATCAGATGTTAACTGCAGTGCCTGAGGAAGGTGAGATTTGGGAGGCCATTAAATCTTTGAATGCTGATAGTGCTCCTGGTGTTGATGGCTTTACAGGTCAATTTTTCAGAGGTTGCTGGCCTACCATTAAGGCTGATGTGATCGCTGCTGTTAGATCGTTTTATCATGGGGAGGAGCTCCCGAAGGGGTTGTCTTCTAATGTGCTTGTTTTGCTGCCCAAGGTGGATAAGCCAACGGGGTTTAAGGATTTGCGACCTATCAGTCTATCTACCTTTATGAATAAGGTAATCTCTAAAATCCTTACCCTTCGTTTGGCTAGTGTGTTGCCCAAAATTATCTCTCCTGAGCAGACGGGGTTCATTAAGGGGAGGGGTATTCAGGAGAACATCGCTTTGGCCCATGAGATGGTCCACCGTATTGATCAGAAAGTTGTTGGAGATAACGTGTTGTTTAAGTTAGATATGTCCAAAGCTTATGATCGCTTGGAATGGGATTTCTTATTTCGGGCATTGACTGCATTGGGTTTTAACGATATTTGTTGTGGCTTGATTTCGCGGTTGGTTAGAGGCAACTGGTACTCGGTTCGTATGGGTGGAGTTTCTCATGGGTACTTTGCCTCGTCTCGTGGTGTTAAGCAGGGTGACCCACTATCTCCTTTGCTGTTTATTATTGCTCAAGAGATTCTTTCCAGGGCTTTGCATCGAGCGGTTCTGGGTAACGAATTTCTACTCTATGAGCATGGTAGAGGGGTCTTTCCGATATCTCACTTGTTATACGCTGACGACATGCTGCTATTCTGTAATGGTCGTCAGAGATCTATTGAGGGGCTCAGAGGTGTTCTGACTATGTATGAACGGGCTTCGGGTCAGTTAATTAATCTTGAAAAAACTGGATTCTACGTAGGTGCAAAGATGAGACAGTTCGAGATTGCAAATATCCGAAGATGGTCTGGTTGCACTTATCAGCAGTTTCCCCTTAAGTATTTGGGGATGCCACTTTTCAAAGGTCGTGTTAAAAGAGTGCACTTTGCGGAGCTTGAGTCCAAGGTTTTGAAGAGGGTAGATGGGTGGAAGGCGAGGTTACTGTCATTCGGTGGCAAGGTAACGCTTATTAAATCTGTATTATCTAGCATACCTATTTATTCTTTGGGGGTCCTTAAAGTGCCTAAGGCGGTTCTTAGAAAATTAGAAAGTACCATGGCCAATTTTCTGTGGAGCAGTGGAGGGGAGAAACGTGCCCATTGGGTATCTTGGGATGAGGCGTGTAGACCTATCCAAGAAGGCGGCTTGGGCATTAGGCACTTAGAAGACATGAATAAAGCGATGTTGGCTAAGCTTGCTTGGGTGGCCACTCGGGGGGATTCTTTATGGTCGAGGTATATTCAGGTCAAATATGGGGGGCAAGCAGCGGCCTCTAGTTCTCATGTGTGGCAAGCAGCAGCATGTATGTTAGATCAGTTGGATAACTGCAGCAGGTGGGTGGTTGGCCGTGGGGAGGTGAAATTTTGGGCTGATAATTGGTGTGGGGTTCGTCTTGGAGGACCTAGACCCGAAGATCACAATCTGTTGGTACGTGATGGCATTCCTATTCTTGATGAATTCATTCAGTTTATACCGGATGAGTTGCGAGACTCTGCGAGAAGGGTTCGTGTTGTCGATGATGCCCCTGATAGGGTAGTTTTTACCTTGACTAAAACTGGGGATTTTGAGACTGCTGCTTGGTGGGAGCATATTCGGGTTAGGAGTCCTTTGGTGGAATGGGGTGCTAAAATTTGGCATCCCAATATCCCAACAAAGGTTAGTGGATTCTGGTGGAAAGTCATGCATGATGGTCTACCGGTGGATGCTAAGTTGGAATCCCGGGGATTTCACATTCCGTCTCGATGTGTTTGTTGTCCGGGTGGTGGTCAAAGGGAGACTCTAGATCATCTTTTGTTGCAGTCGGACATGGCTCAGTCGGTATGGAGGCATTGGGTAAGATTCTTCCCTTTCCCTCATATTTATAGTGATTTGCCACATTTATGGGATGTTTGGTGTGGGGGTCAATCAAAGCGCCGTCAAATTGGTTTAGTCCGTATGGGCATTATGATGTTTTCTTGTTGGGAGATTTGGAAGGCTAGGTGTAAGGCGGTCTTTGATGGGAGCATTATGAACAGTGCAAAGATTGTTGATGGGGTCAAGCATTCTCTTAATGAGATGTGTTCTTTCCTAGTTCCGAAGGGGGCACCAAGAAGGGAGGAATGCATTTTGTTGGAGAACCTTGGTCTTAAGATTGCTCCGCATAAGACTCGGCCGAGAAGATACTTAAGGTGGGAACCTGGTAAGTCGCATTTTTATACTCTTAATACGGATGGTTCTGCAGTTCATGGTGTTTGCACAGGGGGAGGTATAGTTCGGGATTGTAAAGGGGCTATGGTGTTTGCCTTTTCTCATTTTTATGGCATGGGCATAAACATGCAAGCTGAGATTTTCGCACTTCGTGATGGTTTGTGCATGTGTCGTCAGTGGGGGTTGCAGTCAGTGATGGTTCTTTCTGATTCTTTGGTGGCTGTCAACATTTTAAAAGGTAAATTTCAAAGTCCTTGGCAATACACGTATGAAATCCGGGATTGTTCGGTATTCGTAAGAGGTTATGGTTTAGAACATGTCCTTCGTCAAGCGAACGGAGTGGCAGACAGATTGGCTGCAGAGGCGCATATCCATGGGAATCAGAGGGTATATAATACGACTCGGGATCTTCCTAGAGGTGTATTGGACGCTTTACGCTTTGATGATGGTGGTTGCTATGTCGAAAGAAGGTAAAAATTGGTCTCAAATGGTTTTTTGTTTAATTTTTGGGATTTTTGAGATTTGCTACGAAAGTGTCAGAACAGGGGGTGCTCGGCCGAGCACCATATATGACTCGGCCGAGCAGATGCATTTTGCTCGGACGAATAGAGGTCTTGCCGCGGCCGAGGGAAGGATTACAGAAATATGGATTTTGAGTCTAATAGTGCACGGCCGAGTGTTGGTTCTTGCGCGGTCGAGCGGGCTGGTTGGGGCCGAGCGGGTCGTGGATATGGACCGGTCGGTTTTCTGGGCTATGGGGCACGGTTGGACTTATCTTTTGGACTGGTTTTGGATCGGATTTTTGGCTTGTATGGTGGACTCATGGGTTATGCATATGAAGCTTGGGTTGATGATGTTGAAGACTCATGTATGGGCTACAAATGGTAATGTGAGGATCATTTTATGGTTTAATTTTTTTAGGATTTTAGTTTTTAGATGGCTTTACCTTTTGAGGCTTTGTCTTATTTATTGGACTTCGAGGTCCGGCTCCATATCCGGCATTAAGTCGGGTGGTTGTCCCCCTCTTGTAATTTTATTTATTTTTAATTAATAAAATCCTCCCAGGTGCCGCCCTGGTTTCCAAAAAAAAAAAAAAAAAAAAAAAAAAAGGTTGACCTAGGAGGTCAAAGGCGGATGAGGTTGACCTAAGGGGTCAAAGGTTGACCTAAGAGGTCGAGGGGTGACCTAAGAGGTCAAAGGTGGGTAAGGTTGACCTAAGGGGTCAAAGGCAGATGAGAATGACCTATGGGGTCAAAGGTTGACCTACGAGGTCAAAGGCGGATGAGGTTGACCTAAGGGGTCAAAGGTTGACCTAAGAGGTCGAGGGGTGACCTAAGAGGTCAAAGGTGGGTAAGGTTGACCTAGGGGGTCAAAGGTTGGCTTAAGAGGTCAAAGGTAGATAAGGTTGACCTTGGGGGTCAAAGGTTGGGAAGGTTGACCTAGGTGGTCAAAGGTTGACCTAGGAGGTCAAAGGTAGGTAAGGTTGACCTAGGAGGTCAAGGGTTGACCTAAGAGGTCGGAGGCAGATAAAGTTGACCTAGGCGGTCAAGGGTTGACCTACGAGGTCGAGGGGTGACCTAAGAGGTCAAAGGCGGATGAGGTTGACCTAGGCGGTCAAGGGTAGACCTAAGAGGTCAAAGGTGGACAAGGTTGACCTTGGCGGTCAAGGGTTAACCTAAAAGGTCAAAAGTGGATGAGGTTGACCTAAGGGGTCAAAGGCGGATGAGAATGACCTATGGGGTCAAGGGTTGAGAAGGTTGACCTAGGCGGTCAAAGGTTGACCTAGGAGGTCAAAGGTTGACCTAAGGTTGACCTAGGCGGTCAAAGGTTGATAAGGTTGACCTAGGGGATCAAAGGTTGAGAAGGTTGACCTAGGCGGTCAAAGGTTGATAAGGTTGACCTAGGGGGTCAAAGGTTGAGAAGGTTGACCTAGGAGGTCAAGGGTTGACCTAAGAGGTCGGAGGCGGATAAAGTTGACCTAGGCGGTCAAGGGTTGACCTACGAGGTCGAGGGGTGACCTAAGAGGTCAAAGGCGGATGAGGTTGACCTAGGCGATCAAGGGTAGACCTAAGAGGTCAAAGGTGGATGAGGTTGACCTAGGCGGTCAAGGGTTAACCTAAAAGGTCAAAAGCGGATGAGGTTGACCTAGGCAGTCAAGGGTTGACCTAAGAGGTCAAAGGTGGATGAGGTTGAGCTAAGGGGTCAAAGGCGGATGAGAATGACCTATAGGGTCAAGGGTTGAGAAGGTTGACCTAGGCGGTCAAAGGTTGACCTAGGAGGTCAAAGGTTGACCTAAGGTTGACCTAGGCGGTCAAAGGTTGATAAGGTTGACCTAGGGGGTCAAAGGTTGAGAAGGTTGACCTAGGCGGTCAAAGGTTGAGAAGGTTGACCTAGGGGGTCAAAGGTTGAGAAGGTTGACCTAGGCGGTGGAAGGTGAGGGTAGACCCAAGTGGATCGCAATGATGGCCTAACGGATGAGCGATGGACCTTAGAGGTCGCCTAGATGCAATGCACATTTTATTTTGCGAAAAGTTTTTGCATGTTTTTACATCCTAAATGGGTGGTCCGAGGAGTGTCCTAATCTCTATGTGTGGGTTGACACGGGTTAGGTAAAAGGTTCCCACCGCTCGCGGAACGTACACGGTGAGTGGAGTAGACGAGTGACTCGAAGAGAGGGCGGCAGTAGCGCATAAATTCCTGCACATCGAATACTCTGGGTAATGGGGACCTGTGCAGTGCTGACACGGACTAGTGGTAGTGTGTGTAGATACCCCGGGTGGGAACACCACGGCTTTAGGCTCGAGCGCGTGATATTATCCTAGGATGTCTAACTTGATTTTAGATTGTTTCAGAGTCGCCACCTATGTTTTGAGGAACATAAGAAAAACCTATTGATTGTAGCCTAAGTTTTGGTTACGAAAACAGAGATTCTTTGTTTTGAGGTCCGGGGGTTAGATTACGAGATGGGAAGTACCGAAACACCCATCTCGCCCAACTTAAGTTGGTCTTGCTTGATCGAAATCTACATAAATGAAAATGTTCTTCTTCTTCTTCTTCTTTAAGTCATAAAAAGGGGGTTTAAAATATGATTTGGAATGTAGGAGATAACTCCTTAACCAACCTCAATGAGATGAGGTGATCATTAGAGTCATGTCCCAAAATGATTTGGGTGATTTCACATTTGATTAAAGTAAAAGAGAGAGGAGATGAGGTAGAAAAGAAAGGAAAAGATGGACTTTTACCTACAATTTGAAGAACTTCAAATGTTGCTTGATTTGATTCTTGGAGAACCTTTAGAAAGTGACTCTCTTTGTCTAGTTTTTTGATGCTTTTTCCCAATGATTTTTTTTTTGATCAATTTTTCGATCTTTGAAAATGGAGGTAAAGAGAGGTTTTTATAGGTGAAAGAGGGGTGTTTTTGGTGCCAAAACTCAGTCACCAAGAAATCTTTCCCGGGCAAAATCCTGTAAATTGAGCAAGGGAGGGAATCCTGGCCAGAAATCTGTAACTGACGCCCAGAGGCGCGCGCTTCCTGCTTTGGGGGCGGGAGGCGCGCGCGCCTGGATCCTAGTGTCGGAGGCGCGCGACTCAGAGAAGGCAATTTTGACAGAATGGACTAGAAAGTCAGCCCTGTCATTCAGTTTAGTCCCTGGACTTAACGAAGTCAGTCAGGAACTTAACGGAAGTGACAGAAACTAACGAGAAACACTTAGAATGGGGAGAAACACAAAATCAAATGTGCAATCGGGGTAAGCGGTCCAAGGCGGGGTGTCTACAGAGCCCCTCGGCGACGTGGATTTCAAAGCAAAATGCGTCGACGAAAGTTAAAAACACCCGCCGAGGACATCACCAAAAAAGGCAAAGACTCGATGAAAGCAGGAATTTGAAATTGCGAGAGATAGTGGTGCGCTCCCGTGTGAGCGGCTTTTGTTGATAGAGGGGGTGGCATGATCCGTTAGGTGAACCTGCCGGCTGAATGTTTTGAATGAGGCCGTTAGTGAACCTTCTGATGAATCCGTTAGTGAATCCCTTGGATGAGTTCGTTGGTGAACCCTTGTTGACGAATCCGTTGGTGAATCCCTTGGATGAGTCCGTTGGTGAACCCTTATTGACGAATCTGTCGGTGAATCCGTTTGATGAATCCGTTAGTGAATCCCTTGGATGAGTCCGTTGGTGAACCCTTGTTGACGAATCCGTTGGTGAATCCGTTTGATGAATCCGTTAGTGAATCCCTTGGATGAGTCCGTTGGTGAACCCTTGTTGACGAATCCGTTAGTGAATCCCTTGGATGAGTCCGTTGGTGAACCCTTGTTGACGAATCCGTTGGTGAATCCGTTTGATGAATCCGTTAGTGAATCCCTTAGATGAGTCCGTTGGTGAATCCGTTTGATGAATCCGTTAGTGAATCCCTTGGATGAGTCCGTTGGTGAACCCTTGTTGACGAATCCGTTGGTGAATCCGTTTGATGAATCCGTTAGTGAATCCCTTGGATGAGTCCGTTGGTGAACCCTTGTTGACGAATCCATTAGTGAATCCCTTGGATGAGTCCGTTGGTGAACCCTTGTTGACGAATCCGTTAGTGAATCCCTTGGATGAGTCCGTTGGTGAACCCTTGTTGACGAATCCGTTGGTGAATCCGTTTGATGAATCCGTTAGTGAATCCCTTGGATTAGTCCGTTGGTGAACCCTTTTTGACGAATCCGTTGGTGAATCCGTTTGATGAATCCGTTAGTGAATCCCTTGGATGAGTCCGTTGGTGAACCCTTGTTGACGAATCCGTTAGTGAATCCCTTGGATGAGTCCGTTGGTGAACCCTTGTTGACGAATCCGTTGGTGAATCCGTTTGATGAATCCGTTAGTGAATCCCTTGGATGAGTCCGTTGGTGAACCCTTGTTGACGAATCCGTTGGTGAATCCGTTTGATGAATCCGTTAGTGAATCCCTTGGATGAGTCCGTTGGTGAACCCTTTGGATGAGTCCGTTGGTGAACCCTTGTTGACGAATCCGTTGGTGAATCCGTTTGATGAATCCGTTAGTGAATCCGTTGGATGAGTCCGTTGGTGAACCCTTGTTGACGAATCCGTTGGTGAATCCGTTTGATGAAATATTGCTTTGAAGTCTCGTGCCATTTGGAGTCACACTTGACTTTTGAATTGTGGGGTACGGGCACAGTTGACTGCGACCAGAAAAATGTTCCTGCTGGGGATGAAATGTTGAGATTGACTCCTGAGGGGGGCGTGGCACCCGTGACAGAACTTAGGGAGTTCGGATTTTTGAAGAGGACAGCCTACTTATGAGTGGGAGTTTCTATCCTGCTTTCGATTTTTGACATGCCTTAAGGGCGGAGCAGAAACGGTGTGCCCAACTGGGTGTCCGAGGATCGGGACAGTGTCTTGATTTAGGCTGGAGATCTCTGACAAGGCCCTTTTCTTCAAGCGATTTAGACCTGGGAGGCACGCGCCTTCCCATGTAGGCTTGGGACGCGCGCGCGCTTCATACTGCTGGCGGGTGGCGCGCGCGTCTGGGAGGCGGAATTCCGGGCTTGACATTTGCTGACCAAAAGAGCCTCCAACTGCTGTAATATCATCTTCTGTTCGACCACTTGATTCTCACATCTCCTTTCTGCCATTTTTGAACATCATATTATTGATTAACTTCGCTTGCGATCAACATTTTCCATGGCTTCCAATTCTTTTGCCCTTGACGCCAAGGTCGTTAGTGTGTATGAAAAGGACTTGGGCACTTTTGTGTATTCTTTCAAGACCCATCCCAAGAAGGCATTCATTAAAGACTTCGGGTTCCGAATTCTTTTTACTTTGCGGACGTTGAAACCGGATTGGGATTTGTTGAGAGCTGCCGCGGCTTTCTGGGATTGCGACAACCATACTTTCAACCTTTCAGCTAATGAAATGGTGCCGACTGTTGACGATTTCGGGGCCATCCTTGGCGTGCCTTTGGCCGGTCGGATTGCCGTCCCCAAATATCACCGTGGTGCCGTCGACTCTTGGGTTGAGTTACTGAATCTCCCTGTTGAGGATGTGAGGAAGATGTTGCACGGTACCGTGATTGACATAACTGAGTTGCCGATGTTCTTCAGTTTGCACTCGGAGGACCCGGTGGTTCAATCTTTCAAAAGAAATGCCATGGCTGTTTGTCTCTTCAGTGAAGTACTGTTTGTTACACCTTTCGGGACTGCGGACGCGCAGTTGGCTGAGATTATTTTGCAAGCTAAGGACCAGCGATTTAGTGTAATTCCTCTTATTGTAGGGGAGACGTTGCATGGTCTTGATGAGTTACACAGGACGGGCAAGATGTGTCGGGGAAGCCCTTTGCTCTTGACCATATGGCTCCGAGAACATTTCAGAATTTATTCTCCGGATGGTGATTTGTCTCCTTTTGCTGTTCATAGGAGGAAGTTGTTGATCCGGGATTTATCTGAAGAGGATTGGAAGAAATTCTTTGCCTCTCGGGTGACCGTCGATATTGAGTGGTGTCCTCCTTCTTGGGGTCTTCGTCCTTTTGTGGAATGGACTCTTGGTTTTCAGCACGTGGTTGTGCCCGGTTTGAGAGATTCTTCCTTTTACCAGCCAGAGCGGGTTCTGTGACAGTTTGGTCGCCAACAGACAATTCCTTTTCCGAGGGATGGAGTGCTTCGTCCAGTTGCTTACATGGGTCCTGACTTCTCGAGTGAGCTTCAGTCGGCTTGGGTAGATGACCGCAATCGTTGGGCTTTCGCTCCTCTGCATCGGGGGAGTGTCTTCCTTCCCGAGAGCTACTTGGATTATTTATTTGGCACCCTTTACCGTGGCATCACTTGGGTTGATGTGCTTCGTGCCGAGTTGTTGGGACATGGTTTTGAGCCTAGCAGCACTTTGAGATATAGAGAGGCCGCTGTTGATTCGAGTAACATTCTCGCTGACCCTTTCGGTACTCCGTTGGATGACTTTTATTCTAGGAGACGTGCTGCAGCACAGAAGGTTTCGGTGCGTATTAGTGCTCCTTCGTTACCCAAGAAGAAAAGGATTGAGAGACGATCGGGCGGTCCTTTGAAAGCTAAGAGAAAATTGGATTTTTCTTAGTACCCTAAGAGATTGCAATTTAGACCACTTTGTTTTAGGATTTAATATTTTGATGTCTTTTGTTGCTCAATAAATCCGTTGTAATGGTTTGAATAATTCATTGAATGAATAAAAATTGCATTTTGTTATTTGAAGTGAATTGGGTATTTTTGATATGTTTTAGACCGCACCCGAAGGTTGCCTACGTTCCTCCAGTTGGGAGGCTCAGGTCTTCGTAGTTCAAACAAACAAAGACCATTTTTTTTTATTTTTTTTTTGTGCACCCTGTTTTTTGCCTAGACCGCCCTTGCGGGTTTTCAATCTAGCGGGCTTCTTTTTTTGCACGTGCTCTAATTTTTGCCTAGGCCGCCCTTGCGGGTTATCAACCTAGCGAGCGATTTTTTTTTTTTTTTTTTTTTTTTTTTTTAATGGTCTTTGTTTATTAAGCGTAGAACCTCTTGAGCTTGTCGAGGTTGACCTCCTTTGGCAGCTGGTCACCATCTAAATCCACGAGCCGGACTGCACCACCGCTTAGTATCTTTTTGACCACGTACGGACCGATCCATCGGGGTCCCCATTTCCCCAGGGGATTCATGGCATTAGGAGGATGTTGTCTTAAGACCAAATCTCCCACATTGATGTTTTGAGGCTTCACTTTTTTGTTGAAAGCTCTTGCCATCCTTTGCTGATATGCCCTCGTGCGTTCGAGTGCCCTTAACCTTTTCTCGTCGAGTAAGGCTAGCTGTTCGTATCGACTCTGCATCCAGTTGACCTCGTTGACTTGATTCTCGAGGAGGACCCGTAGAGATGGGACTTCAAGTTCGATAGGGAGTACGGCTTCAGAACCATAGACTAATGCATAAGGAGTTTCTCCTGTTGCGGATCGTATCGATGTGCGGTAGCCCCACAATGCTAATGGTAGATTTTCGGGCCAATCCCTTCCTGTTGAGGCCATTTTCTTGACGATGGTCTCGATGGTCTTATTTGCTGCTTCGACTGCGCCATTTGCTTGGGGCCGGTAAGGAGATGACTTGTGCTTGGTGATCTTGTATTCTACCAAAAGTGCATCCATTTCCTTCTCAAAGTGAGAGCCGTTGTCGGAAATGATTTCATGAGGCACGCCGTATCGGCACATGATATTAATCTTTACAAATTCGGCCACTTTCTTGGCGTTGAGGGTTCGATAGGCTTGTGCTTCGACCCACTTTGTGAAGTAGTCGACTGCTACTAGGACGAATGACTGCCCATTGCTCCCGGCAGGATGAACTTTACCGATGATGTCTATCCCCCAACAAGAGAAAGGCCAAGGTGTGACCATGTTGTAAAGTTGTGAGGGTGGAGCATGTTGCAGATTAGCGTGGAATTGGCACTTGGCACACCTTTTGACTTTCTCGATACAGTCTCGTTCCATAGTGCTCCAATAGTAACCAATGCGGAGTATCTTCTTGACTAGCATAAACCCATTCATGTGGGGTCCACATTCTCCTTCGTGCACTTCACACATTATCCCTTGAGCTTCGGTCTCATTGGCGCATAAGAGATTGATCCCGTCGTGGTGCCTTTTATAGACTCGGTCCCCAATCAGTACGTACCGAGAGGCTAACCTTTGTAGAGCTGCTTGAGACTTCTTATTGATGTTCTCGGGATAAGTGTCGTCTTTGAGGAAGTTCATGATATCTGAATACCACGGAGAGTTTGTTTGAACCTCATTGATCTCGATGCTCATGCAATATGCCGGACTGTTCCTTCGAGCAATTTTGAAAGGCTTCACCGTTTTTCCTTTGGGCATTTCAACTAATGAAGCTATAGTGGCCAGTGCATCGGCGAAGCGATTCTTATCCCTTGGCAGGTAGTTGAAAGTGATTTCTTGGAATTGTTCAACCAGTTCTTCGAGGTGCTGACCATACTGTTGGAGAGTCGGGTCTTGGGTTCGCCATTTACCCGATTGCTGATTGATAAGGAGCAAAGAGTCGCCGAACACTTCTAGTTCCGTGACGTTTCTTTCGAGAGCTGCTTCGAGCCCTGCTATGCATGCTTCGTACTCGGCAATGTTGTTGGTAGCTTCGAATTCCAGGCGTATGGCAATGGGAGTGTAGATGTCTTTTGGATCGATAAGCAATACCCCTATACCAAAACCGTGTTTATTGGCGGCGCCAACGAAAAAAAGTTGCCACATGTCTTCCTCGGTTGCAGTACAAATTAAATGCTCGTCGGGGAACTGTACATCTTCCCCCTTCACTTCGTCACACGGGAATTCGGCAAGCTGGTCACTGAACACTTTCCCCCTGACGGATTTTAGTGTGACGTAAGTGATATCGTAGCCGGCGAGCATGAAGTACCATTTGGCTATTCTTGTTGACATGAAAGGCTTCTCGAAGATGTAGCGGAGCGGGTCCACCTTTGCTACTAGCTTGATCGGAAAAGCTTCCATATAGTGTTTGAGCTTTTGAGTGACCCAAACCAATGCTGCACATGACTTCTCTAAGACAGAGTAGTTCTTTTCGCCTCCTTGGAATCGGCGACTGACAAAATAAATGGCGTTCTCCTTTGTGGACTCTTGTTGCTCTTGTGCTAACATAGCCCCTAGGGCTTCATCATTGACAGTGAGATAAAGCAACAGAGGTTTCTCCTTGTGCGGCGGAACTAGAACAGGAGGGCACGTTAAGTAATGCTTCACTTGATCGAAGGCTTCTTGGCACGCGTCGGTCCATTCTAGAGCCACATTCTTGAGTAACTTGAAGATTGGCTCGCACATGGAAGTGAGTTGGTGCACAAACCGACTGATGTATTGTAGTCTGCCCATGAAACCTTTAATCTCTTTCTGTGTCTTTGGAGGAGGCATGTCAATGATTACCTTGATTTTGGAGGGGTCTACTTCGATTCCCCTTTCAGTGACCATATAACCAAGAACTTTGCCTCGGATAACCCCGAATGTGCACTTTGCAGGGTTGAGCCTCATCTTGTGTTGACGAAGCCTTTCGAAGAACTTGCGGAGATCGATCAAATGTTGACCATCGGTCCCTTTTGTCACGACCCGAAAACTAGGCTCTATTTTATTAGTAATAAATAATTATAATTTATTTAATTGCTTATTTATTTGTTTAAATTATTATTTATTTAAATATTTATGTGTGCACTTTATGTGTTATAATATTTATGCCTAGCATTTTATTTGAGTCATTCGGGTTAGTGTAATATTGTTGGGTCTTAATAGTTAGTAGGGAGTGTAAGTATTTGTGTGTAGTGTAGAGGAGGGGCCTGAGTGTAAGTTTTGGAAATAATTCCCCTACACCCTCTCTTCTCCCTCACCTCTCCCTCACTTTCCAGCCATCTCCCTCTCTCTCTAGCAATGGGTAAGTTTCTCTCTCACTTCTCTCTACATTTCCATCATCTTCCTCTCTTTATTTCTCATTTCTTAAAACATGAATCATGTTTAGATCGTCGATAGGATCGTAGGAAGCCAAGAAATTTCGAGTTCCGTCACCTTTGAGAAAATCCGGGTAAGTTGCTTTTCCCCCATTTTTATGCTAAAGTGTTCATTTCATGTTTATATAATGCTTTAGTTGTTATATTTGAGGTTTGGTTGAGTTTGGAATTGATTTGGAATTTATTTGGGTTTTTGGTTAAAAATGGTGATTTATATGAATGTTGGGTTTGATTCTTGGTTTGGGGTCATTTATGGTGTTGTTGAGGTCCCCTTTTTGCTAGATGTTGTTTGGGTGCTTTGGGGATTAAGTTGGGAGAGTTGATTGTGAGAAATTTGGTTTTGGGTAAGAAAATGGGAGAAACCCAGTTGGTTTTGGCCGTTTTCCGGCGACCTGGGTGCGTGGGCGACCGCCCATGATGGGTTTGGGCGACCGCCCATGAGATCAGTTGATCCGGAGAATTTGAACAAAGTGAGTAGGCGACCGCCCACTTTCGGGTTGGGCGACCGCCCAGGAAGTCAGTTGGTTTTGGGCTTGGGGTTGGGTTTTGGGCGACCGCCCAGACTGGCTATGGGCGACCGCCCATACCAGCTGTTCTGAGTCTCTTTATTTTTGAATTGTTTTAAGGTCCAAGCCCGATCTAGGCTCGAAGTATCACCCTAGTTGACTTAAGTTAATGTTGTGGAACACTTTAGTATTCGAGGATGATCCCTTTGTGATCGATTGTGTTATGGATCGAGCTCCTCAATGGTGGGGATGTATAAGGGTCATTATATCAAGATTTAGGACAAAAGGAGTGAAATTCGGGTGTATTTTGGGGTCTGGGCGACCGCCCACTTAGTTTTGGGCGACCTCCCACTAAATCAGCCTCATTTAGCTTGGCAACAGCGTTCCGGGCGACCGCCCACTCAATTCCGGGCGCCCGCCCACTTTTTCCAGAATTTAGGTCGATCTTCCGGAGGCCATAACTTCTTCGTCCGGACTCCGTTTTAGGCGTGTAAACTATCGTTTCGAAGCTCTCTTCGAGTACTACAAGATGGGATAGGTTGTTCAGTTAAGTTCTAAGTTTTATACTTCGGGATTTTGTTGGGTGTTTGAGGTTAAGAATTGGTTCGTTGATGAACGAATGTAAGACGTGAATTGGTGATTGGGTACCTACGGTGTTGACTAGCTTTAAGGCGTATTTATTCGGTCATCCTATTTGGAATTCTAGGTGTAAATATAGGGAGCTAATAGTCCCAGTATATCTTTATGAATAAACGTTTAGGATCATTTTGGTAATAGTTATTGTGCTATTTGTGAGCGACCGTGTGGGTTGTGCTCTTATGATTAACTTGTGGGTATCATAATTAGGATGTGTTTGGTACGTGCCTTATCTTGGAATCATTATGTTTTAATGGTCAATGTTGTTGGACTCTTTTATGAGAAACTCCTTGTGTTTATTGTTGTTGAACTCTTCTTGAGTAATCGTTCGCATCTTTTATGGTGATTAATTGGTATGATTCCCTACTTTGGAATCAATGATTGTTTATCGTGCTAGTATTTTATTACATAGCCTTTACGTGAAAGTCCAGCTGGTATTTTGTGTGTGTTTGGGCGATGCGAAACATCATGATGGCACAGCCAAGTCCATTGTGATTGTTGACCATTGTTTTGCCCCATTATTACCCTCCTCCAGATTGGCCTTGGATGTGAGAAGAGCTAGCTCCTTTGTGTGCATTTTAGCTATTACTTGGAGCATGACTTTGTGGCATGTCTCCCATCCTTTGTGACACTTCATTTGGTTACGGGTTCCGGTACCGGGTTTCTCTTCAGCTTTTATGCTACTATGAAGATGGTTTGTTTGATCGATGGGTTGATTGGTCGCTTCTGACCGGGGTTTTCTCTTCGAGCTTTCATGCTGCTATGAAGATGTTGATTGTTGATTATTGAAGCTGCGCAGCGATCCTTTATTTGGATGTTCCGGTTTGGAAATCCTTGGCTATGTATCCACTTATGAGTGTTTATTTCAGCTTTATGTGTTGCCTGATGAGCTGGTCGTTATTTCCAACCGGTATGGGACGGTTGGCGATAGGGAGCCTCTCATTTGTTGTTATATGTTTATTTATATGATTGATTATTGGATGTTACTGTTTGTCAGCATGTCACTTATTATTCCGGTGCTATCTGTCATATGTTAATTGCTATTGGTTATTGCATATTAGCATGTCATGTAGTTGAATTAGTAACTTACTGAGATTTTATCTCACCCCGTTTATTTCCATCTTTGTTTTTCCTTAACCCCCCCCCCCAGGAGGAAAAGGATTAGGATTCGCGGATCGAGGAGGACGTCGAGAGGATTGAGATTTTGGGGCAGGTTGTTATGGATCGGTTTACATTATTTAAATGTATAACCTTTTGGGGATAGTTTTACCATTATTGACGTCATTAAGAATTGTATATTTTATTCTTTTTGGTATAAGCTGTGGAGCTTATGTTAGATGCACTTTATTGATTTAAACTTGGATTTGTAAAACCTTATGTTATCATCTTTTGATTCAAAATGGAATTTTTAACTTCTATATTTTAGAGTTTTGGTTCTAAGTCGACGTCCAGCTCGCGTATTCCGGACCCGCGGGTTCGGGGTCGCCACAGTTGGTATCAGAGCCATGGTTTGACTCTAAGTATAAGTCTAGGTGGATTAGTATGACCTAGGTGGGTAGTTGTGTTCGGAGTGAGTAACGATGAGTATATTATGCAGGTATTTGTTTTTAATGGCTAGAAGAAGAATTGGTGAAGCTTCTAGTGGGACTCAGAATCTTAATGGTCTAAGGGAAGAAAACCGTGCAGTGTTTCAGGGCAGGTTTGAAGCAGCCGTGAAAGCAATTCATGACCAAGGGCCGAGAAAGGAACTTGTAGTACCTCCGCGATATGGGTTGGAGCAATTCTTGAAGTTGAAACCAAGTGAGTACGACGGTGAGCCGGATGTGAAGAAAGCCGAGCTATGGATAGAATCGATGGAGAAAATCTACGATGTCTTTGGTTGTACTGATGAGGATAGGGTTCTGTTTGCAGCTTATAAGCTCGTGGGGGCTGCGGAACACTGGTGGAAGGCACTGAAGACCAGTTGGGATGCGACTCTTGTACCATATCCTTGGGAGTGGTTCGTGAGGAAATTCAAGGATCATTTTATCTCTCTACTGGATCAAAACCGGAAAGAGATCGAGTTCCTCAGCTTGGAGCAAGGCATGATGTTAGTAGCACAGTATTCAGTTAAGTTCACAGAATCAGCCAGGTGTTGTGACTACCTTGTGCGGACCGAGGAGCAGAAAGCGATGAGATTGATCAGGGGTTTGAAGACATCCATCCGGACTCAGTTTATAGCACAGCGGATTCAACCTTATCAAGATGCGGTGGATCGAGCCTACTTGATTGAACAGGATATTGGGGAACACAAAAGGACGACTGAGATGGTTAACCCGGGTAAGCAAGGAGGGCAGAGTAAGTCGCAACAGCAACATTCGGATAACAGAGGTAATTCTGGAGTGCAAACCCGATTCAGAAGGCAACTTCAAGGAAACCAACAGTAGGAAATCAAGGTTCTAATAAGGGTACACGAAATGGGAAAGTCTGCAGTTACTGTCAGAGGAAAGGATACTCAGAAGACAAGTGTTGGAAGAAGCAAGGAAAATGTGTGAAGTGTGGCCAGTCGGGACACTTTGTTAAAGATTGTCCGAGGTTTAGAGTTCAGTCATCGGGGACAGGAACTGGAATATCACAGGGTCAGAAGAGGGATGCTTCGGGGAAGCCCAAGATTTCGGGTAGAGTATTTGCAATCAATCAGCACTCAGCGGGTGATTCATCAGTTTCAGAAGGTATTATTTTGCGTCGAGAGAGCGAGCGCGTGCATTTTAGGATCATTGCATTCATATGTTTCTGTGCATTTAGTTGCATTTATTTCTTTTGAGTCTTTGACTTATGTGTTGTCAGTGTCTACTCCTAGGGAGGAGTGTAGGATGTCTGATGGAGTCTTATGTGCTCATGTTGTGCTTAAAGGTAGATATAACTTACCTGCTAAATTGGTCATATTGCTATTATAAGATTTTTGATGTCATTTTGAGAAGGGAAATGTCATGCTTTAGTCGATGGTTGTAGGGAAATTGTTACATCCTCTCTTCCCTTTTGCCTAAAATTGTTTTGAGACCGTTCCTTTGTGTAGAGTTAAGCAAATCTTTTCTTGTTTGGAATCTGACTATTTTGCTTCGATGGGTGACAATGGATGTCTATACCAATTGTTAGGTGTATTTATCGTTTGTAAAAATTTCTATTTTTATTTCTGAGTAGTACCTAGTAATTGGGGAGAACCTTGGGTTAAATTGAGTTGTTATAGTACAAGGTTGTAATGCTAATATTTTGATCAATGTCCTTACGACATCGGTTGGGTTATAGGAGTTGAGGATTCAATGAGGATCTCTTGAGGAAAATTTTGGTCACTTTTAGTACATCTCCGTGAATGCATCGGAATGAATTAGTATGGTGAGGTATACGATTTGTTATGGATGATGAGTTTGTTGTAGGAGTTCCGATCATTAATGGTGGTAAGCGTGTTAAGTTAGAAAGGACTAAGTACATTTTGGGAGAGTAATAATTTCTCAATCTATGTTAAAGGCATTTTGAAATTTTGGTTAGATAGTGGTTCTATGGTTCTAGATCCCTTCTTGGTGGCGTTACCGAATTGGATCAAGGGTGTGTGAAGAAAGTTGAGTATCAATACTTGGACAGAATTAAAGAATATTGTGATTTGGTAATGGAGCTATTGGAATGAGGCTAGCTAATCGGGTTATGATCTTGATAGTACCATTGAGCTTAAGTATCATTAAGTTAATAAAGGTATGCGTGAGAGACTAACTGGGGTTAGCTATTGAATTTAGAGTTCATTGATTTCCTTTGGGTATATGAGCACAGATTATAACTTAAAAGGGAGCTAGAGGAAATCCCTTGAAGATAAAATTTAGACCATTTTCGGACTATTGAGTATTCGTAATTATTTTAGGCTTTCAAGGATTGGAGTGTTATGACGATGATATTATGGTGTAGATTTAAGTGAGCATTTTGTATTTATATTACACCCCTAGTTTAAGGTGCTATCTAGATCGAGAGCACTATAATGGTAATCCATATAGAAATAGCCATTTCGATGAATATTGTGGAAATAGAAATTTCTTTAGCCTTTTTATATTTTTAAAAGCTAATTAGGCTCGGGATGGTGATGTTTTGAATTTCTGGGGAATACTACTAAGTATGCGATTTACAAAAGGAAACACCTTTGCAGTGTAATTAAGGTTATGAATAAGGTGAGCTTGGGATATCTCGAGAGTTATGTTTGGGAGCAATTGAGACTCTCCAATTTTGATTGCGGATTTTGATTTGTAATGAGGTTAATGAGGGAATGATTCGGTTCGAGAGGTGGTGTTATCGTAAGCATTATTTAAGGTTACATTGTAGTGGGGTAGATTGGACAATTGAGGAATTTGAGAAATGGCGGAACTATCGTATCCTGAGCTATTTGGTCTTTCGGGTAAGTCTCGTTAAAATTCGGGTCGAATTTTCTTTAAGGGGGAGTGAATGTCACGACCCGAAAACTAGGCTCTATTTTATTAGTAATAAATAATTATTATTTATTTAATTGCTTATTTATTTGTTTAAATTATTATTTATTTAAATATTTATGTGTGCACTTTATGTGTTATAATATTTATGCCTAGCATTTTATTTGAGTCATTCGGGTTAGTGTAATATTGTTGGGTCTTAATAGTTAGTAGGGAGTGTAAGTATTTGTGTGTAGTGTAGAGGAGGGGCCTGAGTGTAAGTTTTGGAAATAATTCCCCTACACCCTCTCTTCTCCCTCACCTCTCCCTCACTTTCCAGCCATCTCCCTCTCTCTCTAGCAATGGGTAAGTTTCTCTCTCACTTCTCTCTACATTTCCATCATCTTCCTCTCTTTATTTCTCATTTCTTAAAACATGAATCATGTTTAGATCGTCGATAGGATCGTAGGAAGCCAAGAAATTTCGAGTTCCGTCACCTTTGAGAAAATCCGGGTAAGTTGTTTTTCCCCCATTTTTATGCTAAAGTGTTCATTTCATGTTTATATAATGCTTTAGTTGTTATATTTGAGGTTTGGTTGAGTTTGGAATTGATTTGGAATTTATTTGGGTTTTTGGTTAAAAATGGTGATTTATATGAATGTTGGGTTTGATTCTTGGTTTGGGGTCATTTATGGTGTTGTTGAGGTCCCCTTTTTGCTAGATGTTGTTTGGGTGCTTTGGGGATTAAGTTGGGAGAGTTGATTGTGAGAAATTTGGTTTTGGGTAAGAAAATGGGAGAAACCCAGTTGGTTTTGGCCGTTTTCCGGCGACCTGGGTGCGTGGGCGACCGCCCATGATGGGTTTGGGCGACCGCCCATGAGATCAGTTGATCCGGAGAATTTGAACAAAGTGAGTAGGCGACCGCCCACTTTCGGGTTGGGCGACCGCCCAGGAAGTCAGTTGGTTTTGGGCTTGGGGTTGGGTTTTGGGCGACCGCCCAGACTGATCCCTTTGTGATCGATTGTGTTATGGATCGATTGTGTTATGGATCGAGCTCCTCATTGGTGGGGATGTATAAGGGTCATTATATCAAGATTTAGGACAAAAGGAGTGAAATTCGGGTGTATTTTGGGGTCTGGGCGACCGCCCACTTAGTTTTGGGCGACCTCCCACTAAATCAGCCTCATTTAGCTTGGCAACAGCGTTCCGGGCGACCGCCCACTCAATTCCGGGCGCCCGCCCACTTTTTCCAGAATTTAGGTCGATCTTCCGGAGGCCATAACTTCTTCGTCCGGACTCCGTTTTAGGCGTGTAAACTATCGTTTCGAAGCTCTCTTCGAGTACTACAAGATGGGATAGGTTGTTCAGTTAAGTTCTAAGTCTTATACTTTGGGATTTTGTTGGGTGTTTGAGGTTAAGAATTGGTTCGTTGATGAACGAATGTAAGACGTGAATTGGTGATTGGGTACCTACGGTGTTGACTAGCTTTAAGGCGTATTTATTCGGTCTTCCTATTTGGAATTCTAGGTGTAAATATAGGGAGCTAATAGTCCCAGTATATCTTTATGAATAAACGTTTAGGATCATTTTGGTAATAGTTATTGTGCTATTTGTGAGCGACCGTGTGGGTTGTGCTCTTATGATTAACTTGTGGGTATCATAATTAGGATGTGTTTGGTACGTGCCTTATCTTGGAATCATTATGTTTTAATGGTCAATGTTGTTGGACTCTTTTATGAGAAACTCCTTGTGTTTATTGTTGTTGAACTCTTCTTGAGTAATCGTTCGCATCTTTTATGGTGATTAATTGGTATGATTCCCTAATTTGGAATCAATGATTGTTTATCGTGCTAGTATTTTATTACATAGCCTTTACGTGAAAGTCCAGCTGGTATTTTGTGTGTGTTTGGGCGATGCGAAACATCATGATGGCACAGCCAAGTCCATTGTGATTGTTGACCATTGTTTTGCCCCATTATTACCCTCCTCCAGATTGGCCTTGGATGTGAGAAGAGCTAGCTCCTTTGTGTGCATTTTAGCTATTACTTGGAGCATGACTTTGTGGCATGTCTCCCGTCCTTTGTGACACTTCATTTGGTTACGGGTTCCGGTAACGGGTTTCTCTTCAGCTTTTATGCTACTATGAAGATGGTTTGTTTGATCGATGGGTTGATTGGTCGCTTCTGACCGGGGTTTTCTCTTCGAGCTTTCATGCTGCTATGAAGATGTTGATTGTTGATTATTGAAGCTGCGCAGCGATCCTTTATTTGGATGTTCCGGTTTGGAAAACCTTGGCTATGTATCCACTTATGAGTGTTTATTTCAGCTTTATGTGTTGCCTGATGAGCTGGTCGTTATTTCCAACCGGTATGGGACGGTTGGCGATAGGGAGCCTCTCATTTGTTGTTATATGTTTATTTATATGATTGATTATTGGATGTTACTGTTTGTCAGCATGTCACTTATTATTCCGCTGCTATCTGTCATATGTTAATTGCTATTGGTTATTGCATATTAGCATGTCATGTAGTTGCATTAGTAACTTACTGAGATTTTATATCACCCCGTTTATTTCCATCTTTGTTTTTCCTTAACCCCCCCCCCCCAGGAGGAAAAGGATTAGGATTCGCGGATCGAGGAGGACGTCGAGAGGATTGAGATTTTGGGGCAGGTTGTTATGGATCGGTTTACATTATTTAAATGTATAACCTTTTGGGGATAGTTTTACCATTATTGACGTCATTAAGAATTGTATATTTTATTCTTTTTGGTATAAGCTGTGGAGCTTATGTTAGATGCACTTTATTGATTTAAACTTGGATTTGTAAAACCTTATGTTATCATCTTTTGATTCAAAATGGAATTTTTAACTTCTATATTTTAGAGTTTTGGTTCTAAGTCGACGTCCAGCTCGCGTATTCCGGACCCACGGGTTCGGGGTCGCGACACCTTTGGAGTGAATGATCATGTCGTCCACATAGACCTCGATTTCTTTGTGAATCATATCGTGGAACAAGTCTGTCACGGCTCTTTGGTTGGAAGCCCCAGCGTTTCTTAACCCAAACGGCATGACTGTGTAGCAGAAGGTACCCCACGGTGTTGTGAAGGCTGTCTTATGTTGATATTCCTCGGCCATGAGAATCTGATTGTACCCAGCGAACCCATCCACAAATGAGCGAACCTCGTAGGCAGCAGTGGAGTCGACTAGCATGTCGATATTAGGGAGTGGAAAATCATCCTTTGGGGAAGCTTTGTTTAAATCCCGGAAGTCTACACAAACTCGGACCTTGCCGTTCGCCTTCCTGACTGTCACAATGTTGGCTAACCATGTCGGATACTCGATAACCTTGATGAAACCCACGCTGAGGAGCTTCTCAATCTCTTCTTTGACCTGCAGAGACCATTCTGGCTTGATCTTCCTGAGCTTCTGCTTTACTGGCCTGGCATCTTCTCTGATCGGAATCCTGTGCTCCGCTACCTTTCTGTCTAAACCCGGCATGTCTTTGTATGACCATGCGAACACATCCACCAACTCTCGTAGTAATGCAGTCAATCTGTCTCTGTCGTCTCCCTTGAAGAAGCTTCCAATCTTGGTTTCTTTTGGCTCTTCTTCGGTACCCAGATTAACAACCTGCAATTCTTCGTCAGCCTTTGGACCATTCTCGCCACGACTACGGACTTGTTGAGCAAGTTCATTTAAGTATGCTGTGTTTTCGTGGTCTATTTCATCATAATTTGAATCGTTATTAACTTGTTCGTTAAGTTCATTATTAGTTAATTCATCATTTATGATGTTTGCAATCTCAGGGTACTCAGAAATATCAAATTTTTCATTAGCAAAGAAAGGAAACACACGCTCGGCTATGGCCTCCAAATCCTCTTGGGTGAGGGTATTAGAGACACTCTCGGACTCGAAAGTAAGTGTAAGCTGCTCTTCCTTTGTTGCTGTGCGGGGTATGCAACCCATTTTTTGGACTAAGAATTCCTCGGATACCACGGGCCCTTTTATTGAATACCAGTTGTTGATCGGCTCGGAGCTTGGCGGGATCTCACTGATAGTCTCGTTCATGATGACGGTGTCATGGATAGCGTTGACTTGGCATTCATTCATTACGGCAAGCTCTTCGAACATGGAGGCTAAATCTGTCAGTTCTTCCCCCTCGGTGATTTCTGTCTCGGACTCTATAGTCACCTTCCTTCCCCACCATTCACGGGGCGACATGGGAGTTGTTTCCCTTTCGGATTTCTGGATCTCACAATCGGAGAAGATTTCGAGGCCGGGCTTTTTGGCACCCTTGTTGTTAACCCATGGTTCGGGAAAGATCATGTATGGAACGTCTTCCCCTTGGCGGACAAAATAACCATTCAACTTCTTGCGGTAAGGCCTTAGATTAGGGACCTCATAACGACGGCCTTCTTTACGAGCTCGGGCCTTTTCGCTCTTGATTGCTTGTTCTTGCTTCAAGTCTTCTTTGGAAGGCTCGTACCCCAAACCGAATGTGTTCTTGATAAATGGGACTTGCACGGGATGTAGGATTCCTTGCTGATATTTCCCTAAGCCTAAACCAGGGAAGTAGTCCATATCCCTCATCATGCGGATTACTTTGTGATTGCTGGGGGTCCATGATCCATTTCCCCCTTCTTTGTCAATGGCGTTGATTGAGACGCCGGAGAGAGTGGAGTCTGGTAGACCGTGCTGAACTTGGTGGACGGGCTCACCTTTTCTGTGGATAGTAATGTTTTCAGCCATTACGGTCACTATTTCATCACCGTTTCGGATCTTGACACATTGGTGGAGAGTTGACGGTACGGCATTAGCACTATGAATCCATAGTCGACCTAACAGTAAGTTGAACGAGGCAGGGATATCAAGCACTTGGAATGGAACGGACATGACCATGCTCCCAAACTCAATGTCAATTTCGATCATACCCATGACTGTACGGGCGGTGCTGTCATAACCTCGGATTACTTGAGTAGAAGGCCTCAAATCAGAATCTTTAAGCCCCAGTATGCCCATGATCCTACCAGGCATGAGATTGAGTGCGGAACCACCGTCCACTAAGACTCTTGAGACGGGCCTCCCCCTTGCTCGTACCTTGAGGTAAATAGCTTCGTTGTGGTTGGAACCAAACGGTGGAAGGTCCATATCGGAAAAGGTGATGACATTGCTAAAATGAATGTGACCAATCATTGCCGTGAGGTCCTCGGGAGTAGTATCGGGAGAAACTGATGTATCATCGAGATTATGGATGACGAGATCTCGGTGTTTCTTCGAGGATGCAATGAGGTCCCAAATAGAGATGTTGGCTTGAGTTTTCTTGAGTTGGACAAGTAGAGGATCTTCGGGAGTGTTGTGAGCTTGCGGCCTTTGAGAAGAGGAGCTCGGTGCGGAAGTGGAAGGGTTGCTTGCTATGACTCGACCGGATCGAGTTAGCATATTGACGTTCCCATCTTGCTTCTTTTTCCTATTCTCTAGTACTTCCCTCATTACCTCATCATAAGTCACTACATAACAAGAATTGTCGATTTTATTCATAACATTGGGGCCCCCATTCACAATTGGGATTGAACGGGTGGTCCCCTCAAGTTCTCCTATCTCTATTACATTGACATGCTCGTCATTAGTCACTACAAATTCTTTCTTATCTATGAGATCTTGAATGACATTGCGGAGAACGAAGCATTCCTCGGTGGTGTGGCCACTATATTGGTGGTAGCCACAATATTTGTGGTGAGCATGATTGTCGTGGATCGTCTTGGGTTGGTACCCTTGCACGGGTGTGACTTGACCCTTTGCCTTGAGGACCTCGAACACTTCGGTTTGAGTCATGCCTTGGAGAGGCGTGTAGACACGGTCACTTCGGGGCCTTTTCCCTTGAGGTGGAGGAACCTTTTTGTAATTCCCCTTGTCAATAGTGACGGCGTTGACCGAGGCCTCTTTTGTGGAGTTGGAAGCGGCCTTGTAGCGGTAAGTAGGAGTGGTCTTCTTAATCTCCTTGAGCAAGTCATCCATGCGTACACCCGCCTCATACATTTGGGAGAAGTCGGAGTAGCAAGCTCCACTGAGGTGAGTACGGAGATCAATCTTGAGACACTTGAGAAATATGTCCATTTGCTCTTTTGTGTTCGGCCTCTCAACAATTTCAGAGAGTTTGTCATTCCATCTCCTTGTGAAGTCGATGAAGGACTCATTGTCTCGTTGAGAAGTGTTCTCTAGCTCTTTCCTTGTGGGCCGGTGAGTGGTGTTGCCTTGGTATTGGTTCTTGAAGGCAAGCATGGCGGAGTCCCAATCAAGACGGACAGTGAGCGGGAGAGTAGCATACCAATCTTTTGCCGCCCCCTCGAGAGTGAGAGGAAAGCATTGAGCCATCACCTTGGTGGAGACCTTCTTTGGAACCATTGCCCAAATATAAGTCTCAATGTGAGCCATAGGGCAAGAGTTGCCCTTGAATTTTCTTATGTCGGGCATCTTGAACTTATCGGGAAGGGCGGCCATAGTACTCATGAGGATGGATGATTGATAAAGGCTTGTGTCGGAGCCTTTCCCCATGTTGAGCCCATTGAATTTTTGGTCGATGTAGGCCATGATAGAATCCACCATTTTGGGCTCGTTGTTCTCGGAACTTGGTTCCCCCATTTTCTTGGTGCGGGTGTTGACATAAGGACTCTTGAACAAACCCTTGGTCCATTCGGATTCATCATCATTGTTCTTGTTCTTTCCCTTGGCAAGGTTGGTGAGCTTTTCTTTCATTAGCTCCATTTCGGCCTCGTGGGCCTCCCTTTGGCTGTCGAGGTGGGATTGCCAAATGTCATCTTTGCTTTGTGCCTCCTTGTTAAGGGTGGAGACTTGCTCTTGGAGGAGTTGGACCATAGTTGAGAGCTGTTCGAGAGACATGGTGTTGCTACTGCCGGTCATGGTTGATGTTGGAGCTGTTGGAGTGATCTCTTCACGGACTAACCGATTTGCTGAATCCCAGTAGACTTTGTAAGTACCAATTGAACCTATATTGCAGAAGAGGCCCTTGTCAGTCTTGAGTAGCACTTGCAGTCCATGAAGAGGCTTAGAACACACAGTTGGGCACACGACTCGAACCACATAAGAAAAGACTCTTTTTTTTTTTTTTATGAGTCGGAGGGAATGAATCCCTTTTGGGGTTTCTAAGAAAATAATGGAATCGTCACACTAGTATATAGACCATCTCGCGGTCCCATATACTCATCGGATTCCACCACATTTGTGAATCCTACATGTATCGGGATTAGACTAAATTAATGTAGTAAAGCATACATGCGGGGACGGATTTTTATTTTCGTCCAAAATAACCACTTTTGGGGACGGATTTTTATTGCGTCCCTTTCAACAAGTTGGCATGTATGATTTGAAGACATTAGTTTAGGGAAATCTCGGTACATGGAAACCGACTTGAGTCACGGAGTGTTAGACCCTAACTAGAATTGTGTGGTTTGTGCTCGGCTTGAATATGAGGCTCAAAGGTCACCCCCGGCATGTAGTCTTGAACTACGCCACGGGCTGAGGTTTACCGCTTCGAAAGAGCCAAGGTCTGGTGGAGCTTGAAACTTTCTAGGACGGGCCTCGACGGGTTTGGGGTTGGACTTGTGCGACTCGATAGTGAGCAGTTCATAGGAATATGTGCATGTAGTGTGAGGTCTAACAAGTGACAAAAAAAAAAAAAAATTTTTTTTTTTTTTTTATTTTTTGAAAAGAAAGAAAAACACACAAAACACATAAGCGCATAAAATTACAACTCCCGAATCACCCGTGTGACCGGTAAATAAAACACAAAATTAAACAGTCCGAGGGTTCAATTCTGTTCTGATGCAGGCAACTGTGCCCACACCCCACTGTACTGCTCAGTCACTGAAACCTGTCTCTGTTCTGGAACCAACCCAGAAGCGTGCGCCTCTGAGTTCTGATGTGGGACGCGCGCGCATGGCGCAATCATTATGGGAGGCACGCGCTTCTGGGACACACCTGTCAGAATGTCAGACTTTGGACTCAGGGGATTGCCCTGGTCCTATGTTCATATTGTAACCCCTGCAGAAGTGATTAGTGCAGAATAACAGAAGAAGAAGATGAAGAATATGAAGAAGTGGGCGATTCTGGTTCTTGATGTGGGATGCGCGCGCCTTAGGCTTAAAAGGCCAGACGCGCGCGCCTCCCCCATCAGGAAATAGAATGCCCAGAAAAGATGTAGATTTCGATCAGAACGCAAGTTTAACCCTCAAATGTCCCCAGCAGAGTCGCCACTGTAGATACCCCGGGTGGGAACACCACGGCTTTAGGCTCGAGCGCGTGATATTATCCTAGGATGTCTAACTTGATTTTAGATTGTTTCAGAGTCGCCACCTATGTTTTGAGGAACATAAGAAAAACCTATTGATTGTAGCCTAAGTTTTGGTTACGAAAACAGAGATTCTTTGTTTTGAGGTCCGGGGGTTAGATTACGAGATGGGAAGTACCGAAACACCCATCTCGCCCAACTTAAGTTGGTCTTGTTGATCAAAATCTACATAAATGAAAATGTTCTTCTTCTTCTTCTTCTTTAAGTCATAAAAAGGGGGTTTAAAATATGATTTGGAATGTAGGAGATAACTCCTTAACCAACCTCAATGAGATGAGGTGATCATTAGAGTCATGTCCCAAAATGATTTGGGTGATTGCACATTTGATTAAAGTAAAAGAAAGAGGAGATGAGGTAGAAAAGAAAGGAAAAGATGGACTTTTACCTACAATTTGAAGAACTTCAAATGTTGCTTGATTTGATTCTTGGAGAACCTTTAGAAAGTGACTCTCTTTGTCTAGTTTTTTTATGCTTTTTCCCAATGATTTTTTTTTTGATCAATTTTTCGATCTTTGAAAATGGAGGTAAAGAGAGGCTTTTATAGGTGAAAGAGGGGTGTTTTTGGTGCCAAAACTCAGTCACCAAGAAATCCTTCCCGGGCAAAATCCTGTAAATTGAGCAAGGGAGGGAATCCTGGCCAGAAATCTGTAACTGACGCCCAGAGGCGCGCGCTTCCTGCTTTGGGGGCGGGAGGCGCGCGCGCCTGGATCCTAGTGTCGGAGGCGCGCGACTCAGAGAAGGCAATTTTGACAGAATGGACTAGAAAGTCAGCCCTGTCATTCAGTTTAGTCCCTGGACTTAACGAAGTCAGTCAGGAACTTAACGGAAGTGACAGAAACTAACGAGAAACACTTAGAATGGGGAGAAACACAAAATCAAATGTGCAATCGGGGTGAGCGGTCCAAGGCGGGGTGTCTACAGTGTGTGGTAAAAACTAATTCTTTTTTTTAGGGAGAAAAGAGAGAAGTTTTTAATGTTAGGATGATGCCAATGCAATGCATGAGAAGGAAAATAATGTACAAGGGAGCATAGCAGAGTTTTGTTTGACCCTAATACTAAGGCGAGAATAACAAAGGTACATGGTACAAGGTACAAGGTACGAGTATTAACATGGCGGAGTGCGCGGGTGCATGTGTAAACATGGCTTAACTGTAGGGGGCACGTGAAAACATGGCAAGTGTGCACGTGTAAACATGGCAGGTGTGTGCATGTGTAAACATGGCGGGTGTGTGCATGTGTAAACATGGCGGGTGTGTGCATGTGTAAACATGGCGGGTGTGTGCATGTGTAAACATGGCGGGTTGTGTGCATGTGTAAACATGGCAGGTGTGTGCATGTGTAAACATGGCAGGTGTGTGCATGTGTAAACATGGCAAGTGTGCATGTGTAAACATGGCAGGTGTGTGCATGCGTAAACATGGTAGGTGTGTGCATGGGTAAACATGGCAGGTGTGTGCATGTGTAAACATGGCAGGTGTGTGCATGTGTAAACATGGCAAGTGTGTGTGAGGTGCACGTATAAACATGGCAAGAGTGTGCATGTGTAAACATGGTAAGTGTGTGCATGTGTAAACATGGCAATTGTGTGCATGTGTAAACATGGCAAGCATCATGATGTAAACGAAAGTTAGACCCACTAAGTTTGAAAAAGTTTCAAAGCAGTCCCCAGCAGAGTCGCCACTGTGAATACGTGTGTTTGAATTTGAGAATATTCATAGTAACATTAAAATTATGAGAGTCGCCACGCCGTTTTAATTATAGCCAAAACATTGAGAAAAGCATGTTAATGGGTTCGGGGGTCAAATTACAACAAGAGAAGAATATTGAACGTTATCACTCCTATTGCCCGAATTTATCGGTCTTTCTATCATGATGCGGTGTATGTAGTGTGTTAGTGATTGAGACCGGATCCGAAGATTGCCTACGTTCCTCTCAATGTGAGAAGCTCAGGTCAGTATAGTTCGAGAGAATTAGAATAGGCAGAAGAATGGGGATCATGCATAATGAGGGGGGAATTACCTAAAGATTAGGGTTTAGAAGTAGTTCCTAGATCATCCTCGGGTTGATGAACCCTCGATCATCGTCGGCTATGAAATAACATGTAATTATGAAGATCGCAACCCTAAATATAGCATAAATAAGGTTTTAATCTATGAACATGAAGAACATGCGAAGAACATATTATGAACATATGAATGAACATGCAAAGCATATGAAGAAACTATGAATAAACATGCAAGAACATGAATATTAAAGATCTACATTAGAAATAATGCAAGAACGTGAAGAAATAAGTTAGAAAACTTACCTATGTTGGCAAGAAATAAACCTTGGATCTTCTTGAGTGTTTGAATGCTAATTAGAGAGCAAAATAGTGTTTAAGAACTCCAAAACTCGGACTTAGATCTCTCAAAATCGAATCCTTAAACCAATAGCCTGGGATTGGTTTATATAGTAAACTGAGGGGCAGATCTGATGGTCTAGATCATCCGGAGCAAGGTTGGCCGCCTGGCCATTGTTGAAGCCGGTGACAATAGTGGCCGCGTGGCCAAGATCAACGCGGAGCAAGGTTGGCCGCGTGGCCAAGGTTGCTGGCTGACTTGATTTTCAAGCTAGGGTTTCTGCATGGTTTTAAGGAAACCATTTACTACCTAATTTGATAGATTTTGTCATAAATGAGATATTTTGGGAATCCGGGACAAGTCTTTGTAAGGTTTCTAATTCCTATAAAGTCCTTGTATTTTTGGGAAAGTCCTAATAAACTCATTTTCAGGTCGGGTACTAACAACAGGGCAGTTAGAACACACACAAAATCATGCAGTAATGAAAGTTAGACCCTCTTAAGTTTTGAAAAGGGTTTTCAAAAACAAGTTCCCCAGCGGAGTCGCCACTGTGAATGCGCGTGATTAAAATTGAGAGTCACCACACTATTTTATTTCTAGTTAAAACATTGGAAAAACTAATTATGAGAATAATTGGGTTCGGGGGTCAATTTACAATAGAAGAAGAATATTCATGTGATCACTCCTATTGCCCGACGAATCGGTCTTTCTATCATGATTAATGTATGTGTGTGTGTTTAGTGTTTGAGACCGAATCCGAGGATTGCCTATGTTCTTATCAACGAGAGAAGCTCAGGTCAGCGTAGTTCATTGATAATTAGAATAGAGAGATGAAGCGGGATCATGCATAAAGAGGGGGAAGATTAGGGTTAGAAGTAGTTCCTAGATCATATTAGGGTTTGATGAAACCCTAGGATCATCATTGGCTATCTTATGTTCACATAAATAAGGATTAAAACCCCTAGATCTAGTATGTTATGTAGAACAAGTCTTAGATCTAGCATAATAATAAGAACATCATGAAAACATATGAATGAACATGTGAAACATGAAGATCGCTACCCTAAACATGGCATATATTATGAGTTTAGACTAATAATATGAAGAACGCATGAAGAACATATGTATATGAATGAATAAACATAATGAAAACATGCACAAAACAGATCTAGCCTAAGAATATAATAAGAACATAATAAGAAAAGTAAGAAGACTTACCTTGATTGGCAAGAACTAGGATTGAAGCTTCTCGATGATTCGAAAGAGCTTCGAGGGTGCCTAAAAGGCTTAAACTTGGAGTTTTCTCGTCAGTTTTGACTCTAAAACTCGCAGAAAGAATTGTGTGTTCGATTTGTAGAGCTGAGGCACCTATTTATAGGGAAACGGGCTGGATCTGGACAAGTGGCTGCATGGCCGGCCCACAGCCGTACGGTGATCATCCTGCCGTACGGTGGCCTTCCTCCGAATTACTTGGTTGGCAAGATTGCAGTGAACCTTATCAGTTTGTTCTCGGGATTTGATCAATATCTTGATAGATTTTGACCTATAACTGATTTCGTCAATCTGAAACTCTGGGGAACTGCTGGATAAGTCCCTGTCAGGTTTTCGTTGCCTAAAAGGTCCTTAGAGGTGTCTAAAGGTCTAGGAAGTCCTCTTTCTTCAGATCGGGTACTAACAAATTCATCTTTAGTCCGCCACCGGACTCTAAATGGGCATAACGGTTCCGCTAAATGGCTCCAACCTCAGTCTGCCAACCGGACTCTAAACCTTGGCCACAGTGGGCCATCTTATATCATCGTACCTTTGCCATCAAGAAAAGTCGCTCACACAGGGAGCGCATTTCTATCCTTTACAATTTCAAATTCCTGCTTTTATCGAGTCTTTACTTTTCCTTGGTAATGTCCTTGGCAGATGTCTTTCTTTCATCGGTGCATTTTACTTCGCAATCCACACCGCCGAGGGGCTCTGTAGACACCCCTCATTGGACCACTCACCCCGATTGCACATTTGATTTTGTGTTTTTACTTATGTAGACACCCCATTTTTGAACTCACATTTATGATTACACTACTCTTGTGTCTCGCCATTGTGCTTTGATGAAAAATCGTTAGCTTTTGCACGTTTCGTTAAGTTTCTGACTGACTCCTTTAGTTAGGGGCTAAAACTGAACAACAGAACTTTAGATAAGGGAAAAACATTACTTTCGTACGGGATATCTCATACGAGACATCAATGTCTCGTACGAGACATCTCATCTGTCTGCGAGTCAGAATCACTTTCCTTCTCTGTCCCGATCTCTTTCTTGGCCAACACTCTCCTAATCCGGGGAACATCTAGTTAGGAGACTATGTTTCCTACTGATTTCCTACCTCCTTTAACCTCTCCAAATAAGGACTTTATCACCTACCAAACTTAGGACTCCTAGACTAGGTCCCTAACTAATCTAATACTTATAAAATAGAGTTCTTTCACCACAAAAAGAGGTTAACAACTTTCTAATCAGTCCCTCTCTCAAGAATCCCATTTTTACTCCTCCCTGTAGACACCCCGCCTTGGACCGCTCACCCCGATTGCACACTTGATTTTGTGTTTCTCCCTCTTTAAAGTGTTTCCTGTTAGTGTCTGTTACTTTGGTTAAGTTCCAGACGGACTCCGTTAAGTCCCGGGACTAAACTGAATAACAGTTCTAACTTTCTAGTCCATTCTGTCAAAAATCGTTTCTCAGAGTCGCGCGCCTCCGCCCCTTGAGGCCAGAAGCGCGCGCCTTCCACCGCCTAGGTGGGATGCGCGCGCTTCTGGGGCGTGTCAGTTACAGATTCTGCACAAGAATCTCTCCCTTGCTCATTATACATGATTTTGCCCGGGAAAGATTTCTTGGAGACTCCGTTTGGCTCCAAAAACAGTAACTTTTCAACTATAAAAACCCCTCCAATCCATCATTGGAGGAGGACTTGAAAGATTATCATTTTAGACCTTTTTCTCACTCTTTGCCTAGACCTTTCCTTTGGGATTTCTTCAACAAAAGTACTCAACCTCTTCTTCAAGGCTTGACAAGAGGTTCTCTTTTTGAAGAATACTATAGGTAAATGTTTTAAGCACTGTTTTCTTCTTCTTCTTCTTCTTCTTCTTCTTCTTCTTCTTCGATCAAATGTGAAATCATCCAAAACCATTTGGGACATGACACCAACGGTCCTTTCATTACATTGAATTGGCCTAGGAGTCATCTCCCTACATTTCAAACTCTAAAACCCCTTTTTATCATCATTTTAATAGAAGAACACATTTATCTTAGAAATGAATTATGAACAAACAAGACCGACTTTGCTCGGGCGAAATGGGTGTTTAAGTACTTCCCATTTCGTAACCTAACCCCCGAACCCCTCATCCCAAAGAATCTCTGTTTTCGTAAATCAAACTTAGGCTCATAAACATTAGGTTTTCCTACGTTCCTCAAAAACGTGAGTGGCGACTCTAAAACACAATTAGACATCCTAGGTTAATTCACGCGCTCTATCCAAGCCGTGGTTCCCCGGGGTATCTACAGTGGCGACTCCGCTGGGGACATAGAGGGTTAAACTTGCATTTTCTGCTTTTGGTGTTCTTATTTCTGTTTTCTGGGCATTCTGGTGGAAAAAGGTGAGACGCGTGCGCCTCTGGCCTTCTTGGCCTAAGGCGCGCGCATCCCATCTTCACCACCAGAATCGCGCGCATCCCATCTTTATTTAGGGTCAAGGCAGTCCCTTGAACCCATGAATTTGCAGGTACTGCCCAAAAGCGGGCGCCTCTTACCTCTAGTGCCTAAGGCGCGCGCCTCCCATCCTCACATCATAAAGCGCGCGCGTCTGGGCAACTTTCCAGAACAGAACAGTACACAGAACAGAGCAGTTTTGACAGTGTGGGCACCGGGCCTGTAGAAAACCATCTTTTAATTCTCTGTTTTATTTTACCGGTCACACGGGTGATTCGGGAGTTGTAATTTACGTGCTTATGTGTTTCTATCTTTTCTTTTCAAAAAAAATATTTTTGTCACGTGATGGACCTCACACTACGCGCACATAATTCCTATTAACTGCTCACTATCGAGTCGCACAAGTCCAACCCCAAACCCGTTGAGGCCCGTCCTAGAAAGTTTCAAGCTCCACTCGACCTTGGCTCTTTCAAAGCGGTAAACCTCAGCCCGTGGCGTAGTTCATGACTACATGCCGGGGGTGACCTTTAAGCCTCATATTCAAGCCGAGCACAAACCACACAATTCTAGTTAGGGTCTAACACTCTGTGACTCAAGTCGGTTTCCATGTACCGAGATTTCCCTAAACTAATGTCTTCAAATCATACATGCCAACTTGTTGAAACGGACGCAATAAAAATCCGTCCCCAAAAGTGGTTATTTTGGACGAAAATAAAAATCCGTCCCCGCATGTATGCTTTACTACATTAATTTAGTTTAATCCCGACACATGTAGGATTCACAAACGTGATGGAATCCGATGAGTATATGGGACCGCGAGATGGTCTATATACTAGTGTGACGATTCCATTATTTTCTTAGAAACCCCAAAAGGGACCCATTCCCTCCGACTTATAAAAAAAAAGGGTCTTTTTTCTTATGTGGTTCGAGTCGTGTGCCCAACTGTGTGTTCTCAACCTCTTCAAGGACCGAAAGTGTGAACCGAGACTGACAAGGGCTACTTCTCCAATTATAGGTCCGATTGGTAATCTCCGCATCTACAGAGATTCATCCAACAGGCTTGTCCGTGAACCGATCACTCCAACAGCTTCTACATCATCAATGGCCGGCGACTCCAACACCAACAACGCCATGACTCTCGAACAGCTTTCTGCCATGGTTCAAACACTCCAACAACAAGTCTCCACCCTTAACCAAGAGGCTCAAACCAAAGAAGCCTTGTGGCAAGCTCATGTCGACAGTCAAAGGGAGGCCCACGAGGCCGAAATTGACCAACTGAAAGCCAAGCTCCTCAAGCTCTCCAAGAACAAAGGGGTTAATGACAATGAGGAATCCGAGTGGACCAATGGTTTTTTTGAAAGCCCATATGTCAGTGCCCTTACCAAAAAAGTGGGGGGACCAAGCACCGACAACAACGACCCCAAAATGGTCGATTCCATCATGGCCTACATTGATCAGAAATTTGACGGTCTCAACATGGGAAAAGGCTCCAACACAAGCCTTTATCAGTCATCCATCCTCATGAGCACGATGGCCGCTCTTCCCGACAAATTCAAGATGCCCGACATTAGCAAGTTTAAGGGAAACTCATGCCCGATGGCCCACATCGAGACTTACATTTGGGCTATGGTTCCGAAGAAGGTCTCCCCAAAAGTTTTGGCTCAATGCTTTCCTCTCACCCTCGAGGGGGCGGCCAAGGATTGGTATGCAGATCTCCCGCTCACTATCCGTCTTGATTGGGATGCCGCTATGCTTGCCTTCAAGAATCAATATCAAGGCAACACCACTCACCGGCCCACAAGGAAAGAGATCGAGAATGACAAGCTCTCTGAAATTGTTGAAAGGCCAAACACAAAAGAGCAAATGGACATCTTTCTCAAATGTCTCAAGATTGATCTCCGCACCCACCTAAGTAGGGATTGCTACTCCAACTTCTCCCAAATGTATGAGGCGGGGGTACGCGTGGATGACTTGCTCAAGGAGATTAAAAAGGCCACTCCTACTTACCGATACAAGGCCGCCTCTAGTTCAAACAAAGAGGCTTCTGTAAATGCCGTTACTACGGACAAGGGGAATTACAAGAAGGTTCCCCCACCATAAGGCAAGCGGTTCCAAAATGACCGCGTCTACACTCCTCTCAACGGCATGACCATCACTGAGGCCTATGAAGCTCTAAAGGCCAAGGGATAAATCACCCCTCTTCAAGGGTACAAGCAACCGCAACCGCTCCGTGCCAATCATGCTCACCACAAATGGTGTGACTACCATCAATGCACCGGCCACCTCACCGAGGATTGCTTCTCCATCCGCAACACCATCCAAGACCTCATAGACAAGAAGGAATTCATAATCCCTAATGAGGGTGGTGTCAATGTAATAGAGGTAAGAGAGTTTGAAGGAACCACTCATTCGATCCCAATTGTGAATGAGGGCTCCGATGATATGAATAAACTTGATAATTCTTGTTATGTTATGACTTATGATGAGATTATGAGGGAAGTCTTAGAGAATAGGAAGAAGAAGCTACAAGGGACCGTGAACGTGCTCACTCGCAGTGGCCGAGTAACAACGAGCACAATCCCTCCCAATACTGCAGCAACCAGCACCTCTTCTCAAAGATCGCAAGCACGCGACATACCCGAAGATCCTTTGTTAACACAACTCAAGAAAACGCAAGCCAACATATCCATCTGGGACCTTATTGCATCATCAAAGAAACACCGAGACCTCGTCATCAAGAACTTGGATGACACATCAGTCTCTCCCGACACGACACCCGAGGACCTCACAGCAATGATAGGTCACATTCACTTCGGCAATGTCATCACTTTTGCTGACATGGACCTCCCTCCATTTGGGTCCGAACACAATGAAGCCATCTACCTCAAAGTAAGGACAAGGGGAGACCCATCTCAAGAGTTTTAGTAGACGGTGGCTCTGCACTCAACTTAATGCCTAGCCGAGTCATGGGCATACTGGGGCTCAAAAGTTCCGATTTACAACCCTCCGTACAAGTCATTAGAGGGTACGACAGCACTGCCCGTACAGTCATGGGAATGTTAGAAGTTGATATCGAATTTGGAAACATGATCATATCCGTCCCATTCCAAGTACTTGATGTCCCTGCTTCATTCAACTTACTTCTGGGCCGACTTGGATCCACAGTTCCAACGCTGTGCCTTCCACTCTCCATCAGTGCGTCAAGATCAGAAACGGGGATGAGATAGTCACTATCATGGCTGAAAATGTCACCATCCACAGAAATGGGGGATAACCCGTTCACCAAGTCCAACACGGGATAGAATATGCCACTCTCTCCGGCGTCAACACCATTGACAAAGAAGGGGGAAACAGACAGTGGGTCCCCAGCAATCCTAAAGTCCTCCGCATGATGAGGAACATGAATCACTTTCTCGGTCTCGGCCTAGGGAAAAATCAACAAGGGATATTACACCCCGTGGAAGTTCCTTTTGTCAAGAACAAGTTTGGTCTGGGATGCGAGCCTACTAAGGATGACTTGAAGTACGAGCAAGCAGTCAAGAATCAAAGGACCCAAGCTCGCAAAGAAGGTCGACGATATGAAATCCCCAACTTGAGGCCTTACCGCAACACACTAAACGGTTATTTTGTTCGCCAAGGGGAAGATGTTCCGTACATGATCTTTCCCGAAACGTGGGTTAACGACAAGGGCGTCATAAATCCCGGTCTCGAGATCTTCACCAACTGTGAAATACCGGCACTAGAAAGGGAACCTACTCCAATGTCACCCCGAGAGTGGTGGGGCAAGAAAGTGACTATATAATCTGAGGTAGAGATTACCGTGACGGAAGAACTATCCGATCTAGCCTCCATGTTCAAAGAATTTGCCATCATGGACGATTGTCAAGTCAACGCCATCTCCGACAACACAGAAATGGAGAGCCCATCTATTAGCAAGATTCATCCAAGCTCCGAGCCAATCAACAACTGGTATTCAACGAAGGGGCCCTTAGTATCCGAGGATTTCTTGATCCGAGAAATGGGTTGCATACCCCGCACAGCAACAAAGGAAGAGTGGCTCACACTTACTTTCGAGTCCGAGAGTGTTTCTAATGCCCTCACCCAAGAGGATATGGAGGCAATAGCCGAGCGTGTGTTTCCTTTCTTTGCTAATGAAAAATTCGATATTTCCGAGTACCCCGAGATTGCAAACATCATAAATGATGAATTAACTAATAACGAACTTAATGAACAAGTTAATAACGATTCAAATTATGATGAAATATACCACGAAAACATAACATACCTAAATGAACTAGCTCAACAGGTTCGTTGTCGTGGTGAAAATGGTCCAGGGGCTGATGAAGAATTGCATACTGTTAATCTGGGTACCGACGAAGAGCCGAAAGAAACGAAGATTGGCAGCTTCTTCAAGGGGGAAGACAAAGACAGATTGACTGCACTGCTCAGAGAATTTGTGGATGTATTCGCATGTTCATACAAAGACATGCTGGGTTTGGAGAGAAAGGTCGCAGAGCATAGAATTCCGATCAGAGAGGACGCCAAGCCAGTAAAGCAGAAGCTCAGAAAGATCAATCCAGAATGGTCTCTACAAGTCAAAGAAGTGATTGAAAAGCTCCTCAGTGTGGGTTTCATCAAAGTCATTGAGTATCCAACTTGGCTAGCCAACATTGTGACAGTCAGAAAAGCAAACGGCAAGGTTCGAGTTTGTGTGGACTTCCGGGATTTGAACAAAGCTTCCCCGAAAGATGATTTTCCACTACCAAACATCGACATGCTCGTCGATTCAACTGCCAACTATGAGTCCGCTCATTCGTGGACGGTTTTACCGGTTATAATCAGATTCTCATGTCCAGAGAGGATCAACACAAGAAAGCTTTCACAACTCCGTGGGGGGCCTTTTGCTACACAGTCATGCCGTTCGGACTAAGGAACGCTGGGGCTACCTACCAGAGGGCTGTTATGGATCTATTCCATGATATGATTCATAAAGAGATCGAGGTCTATGTAGACGACATGATCATCCATTCAAAGGGAACCAACGGTCAACATTTGATCGACCTTCGCAAGTTCTTTGAAAGGCTTCGACAACACAACATGAGACTCAATCCCGCAAAGTGCACTTTTGGGGTCATCAGAGGGAAGGTTTTAGGTTACATGGTCACTGAAAGAGGAATTGAAGCCAAACCCTCTAAGATCAAGGCAATCATTGACATGCCTCCCCCAAAGACGCAGAAAGAAATCAAAGGTTTCATGGGCAGACTCCAATACATCAGTCGGTTTGTGCACCAAATCACTTCCATGTGTGAGCCAATATTTAAGCTACTCAAAAAGAATGTGGCTCTAGAATGGACCGATGCGTGCCAAGAAGCCTTCGACCAAGTGAAGCATTACTTGACATGCCCTCCAGTTTTGGTTCCACCACACGAAGAGAAGCCTCTCTTGCTCTATCTCACTGTCAATGATGAAGCCCTAGGGGCTATGTTAGCACAAGAACAGCGAGACTCCACAAAATAGAATGCCATCTACTTTGTCAGCTGACGGTTTCAAGGAGCTAAAAAGAACTACTCTGTCTTAGAGAAGTCTTGTGCTGCATTGGTTTGGGTTACTGAAAAGCTCAAGCATTATATGGAGGCCTTCCCAATCAAGTTGGTAGCAAAAGTGGACCCGCTCCGCTACATCTTCGAGAAGCCTTTCATGTCAACAAGAATAGCCAAATGGTATTTCATGCTCGCCGGCTACGATATTACTTACGTCACACTCAAATCCATCAGGGGGAAAGTGTTCAGTGATCAGCTTGCTAAATTTCTGTGTGACGAAGTGAAGGGGGAAGATATACAATTCCCCGACGAGCATTTAATTTATGCTTACAACAGAGGAAAATAAGTGGAAACTTTTTTTTGATGGCGCAGCCAATAAGCATGGGTATGGCATAGGGATGTTACTTGTTGATCCAAAGGACATGTATACTCCAATTGCCATCCGCCTCGAATTTGAAGCCACTAACAACACCGCTGAGTACGAAGCTTTCATAGCGGGGCTCGAAGCAGCCCTCGAAAGAAATGTCACAAGTTTAGAAGTATTCGGTGATTCCTTGCTCATCATTAACCAGACATCCAGAAAATGGAAGATTCAAGACTCAACCCTGCAACGGTATGGTCAACACCTCGAGGAGTTGGTTGAACAATTTCAAGAAATCACCTTTAATTACCTGCCAAGGGACAAGAACAGTTTTGCTGATGCACTAGCCACCATCGCTTCACTGGTCGAAATGCCTGAGGGTAAAATGGTGAAGCCCTTCAAAATTTCCCGACGAAACAGTCCGGCATACTGCATGAGTATTGCGATCAACGAGGTCCAAACAAACTCCCCGTGGTACGCAGATATCATGAATTTCCTCAAGGATGGTACTTATCCTGAGAACAGCAATAAGAAGTCTCAAATGGCATTGCAAAGACTAGCCTCCCGATATGTACTGATTGGGGGCAAGGTCTACAAAAGGCACCACGAGGGGGTCAATCTCCTATGTGCAAATGAGACCGAAGCTCAAGAAATAATGCATGAGATCCACGAAGGTGAATGTGGGCCTCACATGAACGGGTTTATGTTGGCCAAGAAGATACTCCGCATGGGTTATTATTGGAGTACCATGGAAAGGGACTGCATCGAGAAAGTCAAGAGGTGCGCCAAATTCCAATTCCATGCCAATCTACAGCACGCTCCACCCTCACAGCTTTACAATATGACCACGCCTTGGCCTTTCTCTTGTTGGGGCATAGACATCATCGGAAAAGTTCACCCTACTGGAAGAAATGGATAATCTTTCGTCCTAGTAGCCGTGGACTATTTTACAAAATGGGTCGAAGCACAAGCTTACCGAGTTCTTAACGCCAAGAAAGTGGCTGAATTCGTAAAAACCCACATCATGTGCCGGTACGGCGTTCCTCATGAGATCATCTCAGACAATGGCTCTCACTTCGAGAAAGAGATGGACACACTCCTGGTAGAATACAAGATTACTAAGTACAAGTCATCTCCATACCGCCCTCAAGCAAACGGCGCGGTCGAGGCAGCTAATAAGACAATCGAGACCATTGTGAAGAAGATGGCCTCCACTGGAAGGGATTGGCCCGAAAAGTTACCTCTAGCATTATGGGGCTACCGCACGTCAATACGGACAGCGACTGGAGAAACTCCTTATGCACTGGTATATGGTTCCGAAGCTGTGCTACCAATAGAGCTCGAAGTTCTGTCCCTGCGGGTCCTCCTCGAGAACCAAGTCAATGAAGTCGATTGGATGCAAAGTCGATATGAACAGCTAGCCCTACTCGACGAGAAAAGGCTAAGGGCAATCGAACGTACGAGGGCCTATCAACAAAGAATGGCTAGGGCTTTCAACAAAAAGGTGAAGCCCCGAAACATCAGTGTGGGATATTTGGTCCTAAGACAACACCCTCCTAATTCCATGAACCCCCTTGGAAAATGGGGACCCCGATGGATTGGTCCGTACGTAGTCAAGAAGATATTAAGCGGTGGTGCAGTCCGACTCGTGGACTTAGACGGAGATCAACTGCCAAAAGAAGTCAACCTCGACAAATTGAAGAGGTTTTACGTCTAATAAACGAAGACCATAAAAAAAAAAAAAAAAAAAAAAAAGCTCGCTAGGTTGAAAACCCGCAAGGGTGGCTTAGGCAAAAATTAGAGCACGTGCAAAAAGAAGCCCGCTAGATTGAAAACCCAAAGGGCGGTCTAGGCAAAAAACAGGGTGCACACAAAAAAAAAAAAATGGTCTTCGTTTGTTTGAACTACGGAGACCTGAGCCTCAACACTGGAGGAACGTAGGCAACCTTCGGGTGCGGTCTAAAACGTAAACAAATACCCAAATCATTTCAAATTAACGAGATGCAATTTTTATTCATTCACTAAAACATTCTTATCATTACAATGGAAATGTTGAGCTAATAAAAGACTTAAAACATTAAATCCTAACAAGTGGTCTATTTTAATTGCAATCTCTTGGGGGTACTAGGAAAAATCTAATTTTCTCTTGGCCTTTGAAGGACCACCCGAACGACCATCAATCCTACTCTTCTTGGGAGGCCTAGGGACACTGATGCGGACCGATATCTTCTGCGCAACCGAACGCCTCCGAGCATAAAAGTCATCCAAGGGAGTACCGAAAGGGTCGGTCAGAATATTGTTCACATCAGCAGCAGTTTCCTTGTACCTCAAAACACTGCTGGGCTCAAAATCCCTTCCTAGCAACTCCGCCCGAAGAGCATCTACCCAAGTAATGCCACGGTAGACGGTACCAAGCAAATGATCCAAGTAACTCTCGGGAAGAAAAATGCTGCCCCGGTGCAATGGAGCGGAAGCCCAACGATCGCGATCATATCCCCAAGCCAACTGAAGCTCGTTCGAGAAGTCCAGGCCCATATAAGAAACTGGACGAAGTACCCCATTCCTCGGAAAAGGAATTATTTGCTGACGACCGAACTGTCTCAAAACCCGTTCTGGATGATAAAACGAAGAGTCCCTCAATCCGGGTAAAAGCACATGCTGGAAACCAAAGGTCCACTCCACAAAAGGGCGAAGACCCCAAGGACACCACTCAACATCAGCTGTAAGGCGAGAAGCAAAAAATCTCCTCCAACCCTCTTTGATCAAATCTCTAATCAGCAACCGACGCCTATGAACAGCAAAAGGAGAAAGGTCGCCATCCAACGCATAAAGCCTGAAATGCTCCCGAAGCCATATGGTCAAAAGCAAGGGGTTTCCTCGTCGCATCTCGCCTGTACGGTGCAACTCATCCAAACCATGCAAGGTCTCTCCTACAATAAGCGGAACTATGCTAAATCGCTGTCCTTTCGCCTGCAACACTATCTCAGCCAACTGCGCATCCGCAGTACCCAGAGGAGTGACAAACAAAACCTCACTGAAAAGGCAGACAGCCATGGCATTTCTCTTAAAGGACTGACCCGCGACATCATCCGAATGCAAACTGAAGAACATCGGAAGCTCAGTTATGTCAACAACGGTCCCATGCATCATCTTCTTCACTTCTCCGATAGGGAGATTCAGAATGTCAACCCAAGAATCAACAACACTGCGGTAATACTTGGGGACGGCAATCCGACCGGCCAAAGGCATACCCAAAATGGCCCCAAAATCATCAACGGTCGGCACCATTTCATTAGCCGAAAAGTTGAATGTATGGCTATCACAATCCCAAAAGGCTGCAGCAGCCTTCAACAAGTCCCAATCCGGCTTCAATGTCCGCAAAGTGAAGAGAATTCGAAGCCCAAAATCATTGATGAAGGCATTTTTGGGATGAGTCTTAAAAGAATACACGAAGGTCGACAAATCCTTCTCGTAACTCTTGACAACCTCGGCATGAAGACTAAAAAGGTTGGAGGCCATGGGAAAGAAGGTTATAAGCAAGATTAGGTAATAGAATGGTGTTAAAAAAAATGACAGAAAAGGGCTGATGGAATCGAATTGTCGACCAGAAGCTGATATTATAGCTGTTGGAGGATCTTTTGGCCAGTAAATATCAGGCCCTGAATTTCGCCTCCCAGAGGCGCGCGCCTCCCGACACCGGTCTACAAGGCGCGCGCATCCCGTATCCAAGAGAGGAAGCGCCCGCGTACCAGGCATAAGAAGGCTCCAGAAATAGCCCTTGTCAGTTCAAGAAGGAAGCCCAGGCACGTTCAAACGCCTTCTATCTACAGAAAAGATCAATCCCCCAACAAGAGAAGCTCAAAACGACGACAGCAAACACCCAGCTGGGCACACATTAATTTGGTCCGCCCTTAAGGCATGTCTAAAAAACTGAAATAAGATAGAAACTCCCACTCAAAGTAGGGCGTCTTTTACTTCTCAAAAGATCAGTTTTTACAATTCATCCCCAGCACAAAGCACTCCGCAGTCAACTGTACCCGCACCCCATCAAAAGTCAAAGTCAAACAGGCAAAGAACGACTCACGACAACAACTTGGTTTGGGATAATCCCCGGAATCACTGCTTCATCATCCATTAAAAGAAAACGGTCCTCCGGGTCCCGTACTTCAACAAACGGTCCCCGGGTCCCGCACTTCAGCAAACGGTCCTCCGGGTCCCGCACTTCAGCAAACGGTACTCCGGGTCCCGCACTTCAGCAAACGGTCCTCCGGGTCCCGCACTCCAGCAAACGGTACCCCGGGTCCCGCACTCCAGCGAACGGTCCCCCGGGTCCCGCACTCCAGCGAACGGTCCTCTGGGTCCCGCACTCCAGCAAACGGTCCTCCGTGTCCCGCACTCCAGCAGACGGTCCTCCGGGTCCCGCTTCCAGCAAACGGATCTCGCTCTCAGCAAACAGGTCCCGCCTCCAGCAAACGGATCTCGCTCTCAGCAAACAGGCCCCGCTTCCAGCAAACGGATCTCGCTCTCAACGAACATATCCCGCTTCCAGCAAACGGATCTCGCTCTCAACGAACAGATCCCGCTTCCAGCAAACGGATCCCGCAATTGGCAAAGCCACTCACACAGGGAGCGCACCCTTATCTCTCAAAGCCGCTCACACAGGGAGCGCACCTCTATCCTCCGCAATTTCAAATTCCTGCTTTTATCGAGTCTTTTCCTTTTCTTGGTGATGTCCTAGGCGGATGTCTGTCTTTCGTCGGCGCGTTTTCTTCGCAATCCACGCCGCCGAGGAGCTCTGTAGACACCCCGCCTTGGACCGCTCACCCCGATTGCACACTTGATTTTGTGTTTCTCCCTCTTTTAAGTGTTTCCTGTTAGTTTCTGTTACTTTGGTTAAGTTCCAGACGGACTCCGTTAAGTCCCGGGACTAAACTGAATAACAGTTCTAACTTTCTAGTCCATTCTGTCAAAAATCGCTCCTCAGAGTCGCGCGCCTCCGCCCCTTGAGGCCAGACGCGCGCGCCTTCCGCCGCCTAGGTGGGATGCGCGCGCTTCTGGGGCGTGTCAGTTACAGATTCTGCCCAAGAATCTCTCCCTTGCTCATTATACATGATTTTGCCCAGGAAAGATTTTTTGGAGACTCCGTTTGGCTCCAAAAACAGTCACTTTTCAACTATAAAAACCCCTCCAATCCATCATTGGAGGAGGACTTGAAAGATCATCATTTTAGACCTTTTTCTCACTCTTTGCCTAGACCTTTCCTTTGGGATTTCTTCAGTAAAAGTACTCAACCTCTTCTTCAAGGCTTGACAAGAGGTTCTCTTTTTGAAGAATACTATAGGTAAATGTTTTAAGCACTTCTTTTCTTCTTCTTCTTCTTCTTCTTCTTCTTCTTCTTCTTCTTCTTCTTCTTCGATCAAATGTGCAATCACCCAAAACCATTTGGGACATGACACCAACGGTCCTTTCATTACATTGAATTGGCCTAGGAGTCATCTCCCTACATTTCAAACTCTAAAACCCCTTTTTATCATCATTTTAATAGGAAGAACACATTTATCTTAGAAAGTGAATTATGAAGAAACAAGACCGACTTTGCTCGGGCGAAATGGGTGTTTAAGTAATTCCCATTTCGTAACCTAACCCCCGAACCCCTCATCCCAAAGAATCTCTGTTTTCGTAAATCAAACTTAGGCTCATAAACATTAGGTTTTCTTACGTTCCTCAAAAACGTGGGTGGCGACTCTAAAACACAATTAGACATCCTAGGTTAATTCACGCGCTCTAGCCAAGCCGTGGTTCCCCAGGGTATCTACACTCCCTCACACCAAAACACCATCAAAAACTCATCTTTTCAAGCTAAAATCATCACAAAACTCTTGGATCATCAAGGCCTTAGTCAAGGCCATCAATTTGAATCTCAGGAACGCTTTAGGTAAACTCCTACACTTTTAATCTCTACTTATCATCTACTTATTTGTTTTAGAGTATTGCGATCCCATCAAAAGGATCAGCCTAGAGCCTCTCCAATTTATGGAGATGGTCTAGAAGCACATGATCCGACATTCCAAATAAATAAGAGATTATTTATTTGGCTCTCTTTATACATAATTTGCATTATTTCAAGATGATGGTGATGTTTTCGTAGCAAGACCAATCCTAGATTGGGTGGATTGGGTGCTCCTTGACCTTCCCAATCCATAACTTAACCCCCGAACTCAAGAATATCACGGTCCGTGTTCCGTTCAACAACTTGGTGGTGACTCTCAAATCAAAAAAGCGAGCGAGTATCTTTCTCGGATGCAAACAGGGACGAATCAGCTAAGAGGGTTAGACTTGCGTTGAAAAAATCATCATTGTTCTTAAAATTCTGCAAATTCTGTACTGTTCCTGATCCCAGAAAGGGATGTCTCGTATGAGACATTGATGTCTCGTACGAGGCATCTTCTTTTTGTCTGACAGTCTGTTCCTCTAGTTTGAAAAAGGGATTTCCGTCCAGTTTAAACACGTAAACAGGGTTCCAGATCTGTCCTCCCCCTTGTTTCTAAGTCTTAGGACCTTCCTAACGACAAAGAAACTCCCCAGTATATCATGAAGCTAACCTTTGTTTTGCAGGAGTATTTGCAAACTTGAAATTTCTCTGCTTTACTTATGTTATGCTTTATGTGTGAACTACGAAGGCCTGAGTTCCTCTATAAGAGGGAAACGTAGGCAGCCACTTGGCCTAGCCATTGCATGTTTTTGTTTTGTTTTCAAAAAAAAATCTCTATTTTTCCTTGACATCTAGAACTTGACTCTCACACACGTGCACGCATGTAGATTAATTGCACTACATACCCTATAAACCTGGGTCCCAATGGATGGATGTCAGTCATCACTTCCTTGCCTGTCTCTCCAAATATGGTGTACCCACTCCGTGACATGCTCCTCAACTGTGTTCATGGGGAGCCTTAGTCATAAGCCCTGCATCAGCCTCATGCATACATAATAGTCAATAGGACACTCTTTGTGACCGGTCGGTTTGATTCTTAGGATTGTATTAATCTTTTCCCAAGACAACGCTTTTCATACAATCTATAATCCTCCCTTCATAAATTCTTGAAGAATGTCCCTTCGGTAAAAATTGTTAGACAAGGGATTGGGATGGCAGCATTGAGAATTTTTCTACGAGGATTCAAGTCTAGTCTCTTTTGCCGTCAAGATCCTACGTTTGACAAAGTCCCTTTCGGTTGTCCCTTACAAAGATTCATAAGGTTTGATTGCATAAACGGCGTTGTTTAACAAAGTGCAAAACAATTACGGAATCACATAGGTTTGACTAAATTGAATGGTGGATTCCGATGAGAATATGGGACCTTTGCCCAAATTGTCTGTTTGGGAGAGTGCACACAAGGGGCTCATATTCTAGGGTGACAGAATCCACTATTCCAGGATGTTAGATAGAAACCCCCCAAAACGGATTAAGTTCCGTCCGACCAAAATTAGGATTAAAATCTGAAATTCTGTATTCTGTGCTGGATGTCTCGTACGAGACATCCTTGTCTCGTACGAGACATCTTCTTCTGTCCGTGTCAATTTTTGTGTTGTGCTTGTTTAGTCAACCTACACTCACTCCTAATCCTATACACCTCATAAAGATGACTTGTTGGGACCTAAATCTGGGTTTAACGTAATCTCTATACCGTTAGGTCCGTCCGAATCGCAACTAGATCGTTCCAAACTCTTCTGACACCATATCTGACACCGAGTCTACACAAAAGGCCCATGATCTCAAGACCCGACTAAAAGGAGAAGTAAGTCAAATGGTCAAAGTAGGCGCCACTGCCCTATACACCGACTTCAAGTGGAAAATGGAGGGAGAATTTATGACTCGCTTACAAACCCAAGGGGATTACTATGAGAAAGAAGTCGCAACCCTTCGCGGTTGCCTGCAAGCCCAAGAAGAGTGTCACAAGAAAGAGATTGAGGCATTCCAAACCCGTCTACAAACTCAAGAGGAGTTCTACGAGAGTAAGATCGACACACTTTAAGCATGCTTGCAAGCTCAAAAGGAATGCTATAGAAAAGAGGCCAAAGCCCTTTGTGAAACAACCACGCCTAAGAAGAAGAGGCGGCTCTGTGACCCTAATATATCCAAATTTACTAAGATGGGAATGACAAGGCACTACGATAATATTGAAGGGGTTACTCAAGAGGGTCTCCTTGACATCCTATTAAAGGAAGGCAAAATAAAACCTGGAAAAGGGACTACTCAAAAGATGAACTATCACTACAATCATATCCCCTCAATTTGCAAGTTCCACAAAGCCACCGGCCATGACACCAACTCTTGTCACTACTTAAAGGATGTCATCCAAGATCTCATTGACAAGAAGGAAATAGAAATACCCGCTATCATCGCCAACTCTCTCCCTTAGAAGCACAAAAAAGAATGAAGCCTCAAGAAGAAATCAAGATCAACCACTTTGGGGCTACAACTATCCTCTCCCTTAGAAATAGAATAGGTTTTAATTTCCTAGTATGAACTCGTAGAGTCGTTCTATCATTCTAGTCCATCTCCCTCCTCTCTAGTTTGTGTCAACTATCGAGTCTGTTTTGGATTCTAGTTATTAATAAAGTCATTCCGATTTCCTATACACTACTCTAAGGTTCTTATACCTTTTGAATATCTCTCTAATTCATGAAATGGATCTGCAAACAATAATTGTCATTAATCTAAAACATTGCAATTGATAATAAAAATGTCTAAACAAGTGAGAAGGCGTAGGGGTTACGTATTACTATCACTACGCTCATGTCAAAAGTCGTAGGACCACAATGGAAGAAAGTCAAAGGCATTATCATTCCCAAACAAAAGTGGGGCTACTCAATTCAAGCTTTGAGAGTAAAAACAAAAAAAAAACTCTCAAGCATTCACAACCCTACAAAGAAGGAGTTTCAACCACACAATGAAGTAAAAAAGGAGTCCTCTCATCTCCTCCTACAACAAAGATCAAATCCAAATGAAGAAAAAATGAGACCCCTAACTTGAAGACCGTCTCCATCATCCGTATATATCACTCATGAAGAAATCCGAATAGCGCACTAATGATTAGGCCTTCTCCTCAAAACTTCTCAAGACATTTCTAGATGATTCACTTGCAAAAATGAACTGGACAAACACTTACGACATCAAAAATAAATACTAGGGTCAATTAACGGTAGAACTATCTTTCCAGTACTTTGAGCCAAGTAGCGTTCTTCGTTGAGTCTAGGGGCTTCCTCTTCCTCACCCTCATATGCCTTCTTCAAATCCAAGCATCAAGGCTAGGGGCTTTTGATCCTTTCTTTCCCTAGTCTATTCATTCTCGAAACGTACGAACTCGTCAAAGTAAATCCACACTAGGGGCTATCCTCTTTGCCTCTAACTCTTATTACATAGTATGGTATTCCCAAAGAGTCGATGCTTGGAACACACTTCCCCCCCCCCCCCAAAAAAAAAAAGCCAAGTCAATTTCCAAAAATGGCTAACTCCTTCACACCCAAAATCTTGCATTTCTCACCACAATAAGAGACAAAACTACTCTCCTCTCTGAGTCATCTTCGAGTACGTACTCTGTCAAAAAAAAAAATTTAAAAGAGACGCAAAAGAGATGCCCTCTAGATTGAAAACCCGAAAGGGCGGTCTAGGCAAAAATTAGGGTGCGTCACAAAAGAAAAAAATATAGGGAGAACATTCTTCAAATCATTTCTTCTTCAACCTTCCTCAAATCCAACAAGCGGGAGATCACTCTTCTTCAAGTCAAAACAGCCTCACAAGCCTATTCATGGGGTCATCTACGACATATAATATTCTTGGGGCTTGACTTAGACCACACATGAGATCAACTTAGGAGAATATAACACGTCTCTCATCATCTTCACCGGAGACTTTCGGAAATGGAATTCTAGAGTTGTCAACAAAGTACGCTCGGCCTACTTAGAGCTTGCACATTGATCAATATCATTGGTTTTCGGACAAATAGTTGTCTCCCTTGACATGACATGACTAAAGGAACGATCTAGACGGATCATCTTCCACAAGGAAAACGAGTCTCGCACGAGACAACCATCAAAGAAACTCCGTAGCACATCATCTCTGCAGAAAAATTGATTAGGTCCCAACTTGTCAAACACATGTCCCCACACATACACACACAAATCAACACATATAGTTCATCACCAATAAACATCCCATCATGAATCCATGCTATTCACACTACTTACACCAAGGTTGACCGACAGGGCATGCACATAAATTTGTTACCGCCACATGAGTCCAATCACAAATTAAATCAAAGCTAAATTACTTGCTAGAATAGGTTCTACTTGTTGTATTAACAGGTACACAAGAACCAATCCATGCTAAAAAAAAAATTCAACAGCAATCAGATGATCCCCACAGAATTCAGACACATCAGCATCCAGTACTTTCAATGCAAGGAGCATTGATCGAGGATAATATTCAGCACTTTCAATCAGCTCCATGGACTGATTGATCGAGGATATTCTGAACACTCAACATCAACTTCAGCAAAGTCTGGAACCGGCATCAACATCAAATCAAGAGTTTCTGCATCCAGTACTTTCAATGTAGGAGCATTGATCGAGGATAATGTCCAGTACTTTCAAATCAGCTCCATGAACTGATTGATCAAGGATATTCATAAGTCTACAAATCTACATCAAATCAAGAGATTCTGCATCTAGTACTTTCAATCAGCTACGGCCATTGATCAAGGATAATGTCCAGTACTTTCAAATCAGCTCCATGAACTGATTGATCGAGGATATTCAGAAATCTACATCAAATCATCCAGTACTTTTAATGTTCCATTGATCGAGGACATGTTCAGTACTTTCAATCAGCTGCGGCCATTGATCGTGGACATCTAGGGATCCAGTACTTTAATCAGCTTCGGCCATTGATCGAGGATAATATCCAGTACTTTCAAATCAGCTCCATGAACTGATTGATCGAGGATATTCCCCAACAACTTCAACACAGTCTGCACCATCAATACCGTCAACCGCGATATCAACAACAAAGGATATGCTCAGAATTGGAACAACGAACTTGTCTCCTCAGTATGGGTTATTCTTCTAAATTCTAAAGCTTTACTTACTGCAGCATTGCTTTAAAAAACAATTTTCAAAATACCTCAAACGACCGTTTTTGCGTGTTTTTAGAATCGAACTACGTTTGGTCTGATTCTTTTCCGGAGGATACGTAGGCAGCTATATAGCACGAGCATACCCAAATTTCTAAATGGTGTCTTTCTATCGACGACGTTAATTCTTACATAAGTATCGTCGCCGAGGGGCTCTGTAGACACGTCATTTTGAACTCACATTTATGATTACACTACTCTTGTGTCTCGCCTTTGTGTTTTGAGGAAAACTCGTTAGTTTTGGCATGTTTCGTTAAGTTTCTGACTGACTCCATTAGTTAGGGGATAAAACTGAACAACAGAACTTTAGATAAGGGCAAAACAGTACTTTCATACTGGATATCTCGTAAGATACATCAATGTCTCGTATGAGAGATCTCCTCTGTCTGCGAGTCAGAATCACTTTCATTATCCGTCCCGATCTCTTTCTTGGCCAATGCTCTCCTAATCCGGGGAACATCTAATTAGGAGACTTCCTAGATGTTTCCTACTGATTTCCTACCTCCTTTAACCTCTCCAAATAAGGACTTTATCACCTACCAAACTTAGGACTCCTAGACTTGGTCCCTAAGTAATCCAATACTTATAAAATAGAGTTCTTTCACCACAAAAAGAGGTTAACAACTCTCTAATCAGTCCCTCTCTCAAGAATCCCGTTTTTACTCCTCCCTCACACCAAAACACCATCAAAACCTCATCTTTTCAAGCGAAATTCATCACAAAACTCTTGGAAAGGCCTTGGTCAAGGCCATCAATTGGAATCTCAAGAACGCTTTAGGTAAACTCCTACGCTTTTAATCTCTACTTCTCATCTACTTCTTTGTTTTAGAGTAGTGCTATCCCATCAAAAGGATCAGCCTAGAGGCTCTCTAATTTATGGATATGGTCTCGAAGCACATGATCCGACATTCCAAATAAATAAGATATTATTTATTTGTCTCTCTTTGTACATAATTTGCATGATTTCAAGATGATGATGATATTTTCGTAGCAAGACCAATCCTAGATTGGGTGGATTGGGTTTTCCTTGACCTCCCCAATCCATAACTTAACCCCCGAACTCAAGAATCTCACGGTTCGTGTTCCGTTCAACAATATGGTGGCGACTCTCAAATCAAAAAGGCGTGCGAGGATCTTTCTCGGATGCAAACAACTTGTTGTAAGTGTTTTCCGTTAGTTTCTATTACTTCCGTTAAGTTCCTGACTGAATCTGTTAAGTTTGGGGGCTAAATTGAATAACAATTCTAACTTTTCAGTCCATTCTGTCAAAAATGCCTTTCCAGAGTCGGGCGCCTCTTCCCTTTGAGGTCAGACGCGTGTACCTTCCCACCTAAAGGCCGGAGGCGCGCGCTTTTGGGAATCGGTTACAGATTCTCTCCAAGAATCCCTCCCTTGCTCAATTTACATGATTTTGCCCGGGAAATCTCTCCTTGTTAACCATGTTTTGGCACCAAAAACACCTTCTTTTCAACTATAAACCCCCCCCCCCTTCTCCACCATTTCAAAGCAGACCAAAAAAATCACTCAAAGAAAACTATACACAAATTCTCTCAAAGGATTTCAAGCATTTCAAGGCATTTCCCAAAGAGGTTCTTGAAGTATTCAAACTTTAGGTATCTTTTACTATTCTCTTTCTCTCTATTCCATCTCTACATCTTTTATTTTCATCAAGTGTGCAATAAACCCAAACCATTTTGGGACATGACACCAAAGGCTACTTCATTACATTGAAGTTGGCCAAGGAGTTATCTCCCCTACATTCAACTTTCTTTCAAACCCCCTTAAAACTCATTTTCAAAGTATATGAAGAACATATTTTATCATGTAGACTATGAACAAACAAGACCAACTTTAGTTGGGCAAAATGAGTGTTTAAGTACTTCCCATTTCGTAACCTAACCTATGAACCTCAAATACATGAATCTCTGGTTATTCATAAACAAAACTTAGGACATTATTAGGTTTTTCTTATATTCCTCTAAATCATAGGTGGCGCCGGGGTATCTACATATGCACATCCACTTTTATTGGTTTACCAATCATTCTAGCTATTCTTTCAAGGATCTTCATATCCAAAAAATTCCACCGGGAGCTCAGGGAGACGAACCCAAACTGCTAGCTTTGAAAGCCCTTGAACAACTTGTTCACCGGCATAAAACCTCAAATGATGGAATTTTATTAAGATTTTGTGGAGGTACAATGAATGAGGGGAAAATACTGAGAGAAAGAGAGTATCAGACATGAGTGTGCAAAAATGTGTGTGAAAATACAAGTGGTATGCTCTCTTTAAATACTGAGTAAAAAGAAATAACAAACTAGCTAAGTTATCCCTTAAATCTCGGAAGTTGATTGAAGAGATAAGGTTGATCCTTTGGGAAACTTTGAAGACTTCTATTTGGCATGTGTTGGTAAACGGCATGTGCTCTTTGACCTAGTCCATGGGATCTTCACGATCTGTTAGTGGTCCCTGAAAAGTAGGATCAATGATATACCTGCAGGACGTAATTGGCCAAGTTGCATGATCAAGACGTTAGGCCAAGTTAAAGCTTCAAGTTGTTTTCAGCATCCTAAAGGCTTCAAGTTGTTTTCAGCATCCTGAAGGCTTCAAGTTGTTTTCATCATGTTGAAGCTTCAAGTAGTTTTCACCATGTTGAAGTTTCAAGTTGTAAGATATAGCTGATTTTATCCATTCTACACATGTTGATATAAACAGGTGCTCTTATTAACTTAGTGTCTCAATCTTTCACGATGAGATAGTTAGTTTCACTCAGGATGTCCAGTCGTCAGGATGTAAAGTGAACATGTAGAACTAATCATGTAAATTGTAAGACGTAAACTCAAGCTGTTATCTCCAGGATGTATATGTAGTGCTGTGAGATTTTTCACCCCAAATAGACCACCGGCCAAAGCCTTCACATAATCACTAGCATTATTAAATTTTACTCAATATACCCCCTCCCCTAAATCAATCACCGCAATGGAGTGTTGAACTTGCCACAACCTTTCCAAACGTTTTTGTAAATTTATAAAGCTCAATCTTCCCCTAATCAATTTAATTATAAGTGTTTGCATCGAGGGTATTTTAAGATCTATGAGTTCCTCAGGTAAGACTTGTAGCTATGGAATCTATTCATCCATATTTTCCTCAATCCCTTGCATCTCCTCCTCATCGTCCACCTCATCCACTTCATCCTCAAACCATGATTGAAAAAACTTATGTCTAGATTTAGGAACAATACAACTCTTATAAATTTTACCTACTGAAGTACCTGGCTGTCCTTATTGCCCCCAAAACCCAACCGTGGATCTTAGAGATAATGTTGTGGATTAGACCCTCACAACCCAAGCAATAACCCCAAGAAAATAATGGCACACAAACAAAGCACAAGAAATAAAGAAAAAGAAAAGACACAAGAAATTGTTTACCCAGTTCGTCAATATGTTTGACTACGTCTGGGGGCACTACCAAGCCAGGATCTTTCACTATAATATGTTATCTTGAAGTTACAATGAGTTTAGGGGCGGAACTTTACTTAAATATGTGCCCAGGAATACAAACCTAACCCTAGATGGACAAAGGAACCCGAAAATTGGCCTAAAAACGGACCCAGAATTTTCCCATCCCGACAAGTGGGCGGTCGCCCATATTGGTCCTGGGCGGTCGCCCATAAAATTGCTTCCGCCGGATGATCAAACTGATTAAGTGGGCGGTCGCCCACCATCACCCTGGGCGGCCGCCCAGAGCAACAGTCCCTCCGACGATTTTCTTCCTTTTTGCTCCGAAGTCTAGTCCCGGTTGGTCCTCTATTCCAACAATCTCCCACCTAGAGATCAACCGCGCATACAAGCCCCGTATCCGTTCTTCAACTCATCCTTTGTGCCATAGTGCTCACCTCGATCATGGTAGTGCCTTCCTCCTCTCCTATTCTCCAAGCCCAATTGAAGCTATACATAGCTTCAACTTTTCAAGGTTTACCACCTTGGTCAACATGTCAGTCGGGTTCTCCGATCCCAAAATCTTCTCCAGCCTTAAGATCTTCCTCTCCAAGAGATTCCTGATGTAGTGAAACCTCAGCTCAATGTGCTTCGTCCTAGAATGAAACGCCGGATTCCTAGCCAAATGAATTGCACTCTGACTGTCACTGTAGAGAGCATTACCACTTCGCGTCTTCCCAAGTTCACCCAAGAAGTTCTGCAACCATACCATCTCTTTGCTTGCCTCTGTCACTGCCACATATTCTGCTTCCGCAGTCGACTGAGCCACGATCTTCTGCAATTTAGAAGCCCAAGAGGTAGCCGTACCACCCAATGTGAAAACATACCCCGTGGTACTTCTCCTCTTATCAAGATCACTTGATGCCAAATCCGCATCCACATAACCCGCTAACACGACCTCCTTGTTTGAGAAACATAGAGCCTTACCAGCAGTACCCTTTAAGTAGCGCATGATCCATTTAACCGCTTCCCAATGTTGCTTCCCTGGATTGCCCATATACCGGCTGACTACTCCCACCGTATGTGCAATGTCTGGCCTTGTACACACCATTGCATACATTAGACTCCCCACTGCCGAAGCATATGGAGTCCTCTCCATCTTGTCATGCTCCTCCTTGCCCTTAGGTGAGTCCTTCTCGGATAGCTTGAAGTGCATACCCAATGGTGTCCCTGTTGGCTTCGCCTCTTCCATGCAAAACCTTGACACGACTTTCTCAACGTATTCTGCTTGTGAAAGAACCAACTTACCCGACTCCCTATTCCGGTCAATCCGCATGCCCAAGATTTTTCTGGCCTCCCCCAAATCCTTCATCTCGAACCGTTCTGACAATTGAGCCTTCAATCTGTTTACCTCTCTACTGCTAGAGCCCGGTATTAACATGTCATCCACATATAACAGCAAGATTATATACCCATTGTCCGTGTTCTTGAAGTAGCAACAATGATCCGCCTCACATCTGATAAAATCAATATCGTGCATGAATCCATCGAACTTCTTGTACCACTGCCTAGGAGCTTGTTTAAGGCCATACAAGCTCTTAGTCAACCTGCAAACCAATTCCTCGCTACCCTTAGACAAGTAACCCTCTGGTTGTACCATGTAAATTTCTTCCTCCAAATCACCATGAAGAAAGGCCGTCTTTACATCCATCTGTTCTAGCAACAAGTTATCCGCTACTACTATCCCCAGAACCATTCTGATAGTGGTCATCTTCACAATAGGAGTGAATACCTCGGTGTAGTCAATACCTTACTTTTGCTGAAACCCTTTTACAACCAACCTTGCCTTGTAACGCTTACTGCCGTTTGCTTCCTCCTTGATCCTGTAAACCCACTTGTTATGCAATGCCTTCTTCCCCTTAGGCAGTTTAATCAACTCCCAAGTTTTATTGGCTTTCAATGAGTCCATCTCATCATCCATCGCAGCTTTCCACTTATCACAAAGTGTACTACGAACAGCCTCCGCATAACATTCTGGCTCACCACTATCTGTCAGCAACAAATAGTAATTTGAAGGAGTATACCTGTCAGGTGATCCACGCAATCTGCTGGATCTACGCAACGGAATATCCGATTTCGGAGTATGTGGTTCATCTTCAGTGACCCCCTGACCATGGTCATCATGAACCGTCCTGCTCCCACCCGAGTCTGGAATATCCACCTCTACAACCTCCGGTTCCGAACTAATATCATCAGATGCCCCCTTTCTGTCCTTGTACAATACCTGTTCATTGAATACCACATTTCGACTACGAATAATTTTATGGTTTTGGTCATCCCAAAACTTATACCCGAAGTCATCCCCGCCATACCCAATAAACGTACATTTTACAGATTTTGCATCTAACTTAGTTCTATCAGCAGAATCAATATGAACATATGAAACGCAGCCAAATATGCGAAGAAAGGACAGATTTTCCTGCTTCCCACTCCATGCTTCCTCTAGAATTTCATTCCCCAATGGTACCGATGGTCCCCGATTGATCAACAAAAGCTGCCATGTCAACTGCATATGCCCAGAACGTCTTCGGAAGTCCACACTTCAACCTCATACTTCTAGCCCGCTCGTTCAATGTCCTGTTCATCCTCTCTGCAACCCCATTGTGTTGTGGTGTGCCCTTTGGAGTCTTCTCCATGCGAATTCCATTCGCTGCACAATATTCCTTGAACTCCCCGAGCTCATACTCCCCACCATTATCTGATCTCAAGCATTTAAGCTTAAGACATGTCTGATTCTCCACCAAAGCCTTCCATTTCTTAAACACCTCAAATGCCTCATCTTTGTGTTTCAAGAAATAAACCCAGACTTTCCTTGTCGAATCATCAATAAAGGTCATGTAATATGACGCACCACCTAGAGAAGTTACCGGGGCCGGCCCCCACAAATCCGTGTGGACCAAATCCAACTTTGCTTCCCTCAAAGCCCTACCTGTCCTCGAGAAATTACTCCTCGCCTGTTTTCCAAACACACAATCTTCGCAGATCCCCACGTCGACTGTCTTCAAACCCGGTAGTCTTCCCTTTGAGCAAAGTACTTTCATCCCCTTCTCACTCATGTGACCCAATCGACAGTGCCACAAATCTGTATCACCCTTGGCTAACGCCACCGCGATACTTGCCTTGGTGTTATTCGCCAAATACAATGTCCCCTCTTTATTACCCCGAGCGATCTCAGAATCCTCCTTGGTAATAACCCAGTTCCTGCAGCCAAAAGTTACCTTGTAACCTTCTTCATCCAACTGCCCAACTGAAAGCAGGTTCTTTTTCAAACCCGGAATGTGTCTGACCCCGTGTAGATGTAGGACCTTCCCATCCGATGCTCCTATTCTGACATCCCCCTTCCCCTTGATTTCCAAAGGCTCGTCATCCGCCAGATAGACCTTACCGAAATCACCGGAAGTATAATTCTCCATCTCTTCTTCATGCCCGCAAGAGTGGAATGATGCCCCCGAATCCAGCACCCATGATTCTAGTGCACTACTAACACTCAGAACCAGTACATCATTACCTTCGACTGTCACATTCACCGAATTGCCCCCACGATTGGGACAATCCTTCTTGTAGTGTCCTAACTCCTTGCAATGATAACACTGCACCGATCCTTTCGCGACCCTTGGTTTATCTCTGATCTCCACGGCCTTGCCCCTACCACCCACTACATTTTCCCTTGATTCAGTTCTCCCCTTATTGCTAGTACCCGGCCTTCCCCTGCTAGTAGTACCTAAGGCCGATCCCGAAGTAGACGATGTCCCCAACTTCTTCAAACGATTTTCCTCGCCCAACAAGAAATCCTTAACATCATCATACTTCAACTTGTTCTTACCCGCTGAAGCATTGATCGCTGTCACCGTTCCGCTCCAACTTCCTGGTAAAGACGCTACAACAAACATGCATGAACCTCATCATCAAACGTAATATCCAACGCAGTCAATGAGTCTATAACATCCATAAACTCATCGATGTGTTTAGCTAAGGATCCTCCCTCTTGCATCTTGAGACTGCCCATCTTGCGTATCAAATCAACCTTGTTTGCAGCAGATGGAGTTTCAAATCTCTCAGTAAGATAATCCAATAGCTCCTTTGTGGTCTTCGCCTTCTTGGTAGTCTTTGCGATCCACTTCGACAAAGTAGATCTAACCACCCCTAGGGCTTTCCGATCCATGAGATCCCAATCTTCTTGCTTTTATCCTTCCGGCTTGACTCCCTTTAGAGGCTTATAGAGATCTTTGTTGTACAAGAGATCCTCTATTTGCATCATCCAAAACCCGTAGTCAGACCCATCGAATTTCTCCACCGCTTGTTTGTCCTTGCCCATTCTTGATTGCTTGACAAACCCCAATCGTCCGATAAACCAATCGATCGATTAACCCTGATCTCCAACCAGAGCTCATGATACCAGTTATTGTGGATTAGACCCTCACAACCCAAGCAATAACCCCAAGAAAATAATGGCACACAAACAAAGCACAAGAAATAAAGAAAAAGAAAAGACACAAGAAATTGTTTACCCAGTTCATCAATATGTTTGACTACGTCTGGGGGCACTACCAAGCCAGGATCTTGCACTATAATATGTTATCTTGAAGTTACAATGAGTTTAGGGGCGGAACTTTACTTAAATATGTGCCCAGGAATACAAACCTAACCCTAGATGGACAAAGGAACCCGAAAATTGGCCTAAAAACGGACCCAGAATTTTCCCATCCCGACAAGTGGGTGGTCGCCCATATTGGTCCTGGGCGGTCGCCCATAAAACTGCATCCGCCGGATGATCAAACTGATTAAGTAGGCGGTCGCCCACCATCACCCTGGGCGGCCGCCCAGAGCAACAGTCCCTCCGACGATTTTCTTCCTTTTTGCTCCGAAGTCTAGTCCCGGTTGGTCCTCTATTCCAACAGATAACTCCTTAATGTGTCCCCACAGTGAAACCGGAAGTTGAGGAGCTGGAGTTCCAGGTGAGCCATGAGAATTTTCGAAATTTCTTAGCCATTGCGAATTTGGAGATGACACCGAAGGATGAGAAGAAATCTCAAAACGTTGATCAGAGCTTGAAACTATATTAATATCAGACATAGTGTAGATACCCTGATCTCGCACCCCTAAAAACCCACCTTGAATCGGTCTAAACCCGAAAATTGACCTAAAACCCTCGATTTGGCTGTGCGGGACTGCCGAGAGCCTTATCGGTGCATCGAATGGATAAACGGACTTCAAATTCATGATCAGAGCGAAAAAACGAGCAAACAGGCAAAAATTTCGTTTTTCGAGGTGCGGGACCGGAAACGGGGCCCGCAACCCCCCGAACTGCTCGCTGTTATCCATTCTGTGCATTAATAATATATTATTACCTTTCCTTGCTAATTGACATATTTCAGATATACCGGCGTGACCACAAAATTATTCCAAGCAACTTTCATGTTGGGCCCGCGGACAACCGGGACACCGGAGCGCGCACGACGGAGCGGAAAGTCGGAGCCGGAAAGATGGTTATCCAAATTGGAAAATATCTCAAAATATCTTATCAACTGGTCAAGAAGAGCAAAAAATATATTATTGTCGTTCCTTGCTCATAAAAATATTTCAGATATACCGGCCTGACCAGAAAAATATTCCGAGCAACTTTCATGTTGGACTCGCGGACAACCGGGACACCGGAGGCGCGCACAAGGGAGCCGTTACGGAGCGAAAAGCCGGAGCCGGAAAGATGGTTATCCAAATTGGAAAATATCTCAAAATATCTTATCAATTGGTCTAGAAGAGGAACAAATATATTATTGTCGTTCCTTGCTCATAAAAATATTTCAGATATACCGGCCTGACCAGAAAAATATTCCGAGCAACTTTCATGTTGGACTCGCGGACAACCGGGACACCGGAGACGCACACAACGGAGCAGTTGCGGAGCGGAAAGCCGGAACAGAGATAAGGAAGATGACTTTAAGCCTTAGTCAAGAAGGATAGATGATGAATCCACCAATTTACAACCTCCCCCTCCAAGTATCAACCAATTTACCACCTCCCTCCTCCTATATACACCACTCTCATCATCCATTTCAAAAAAAGAGACACAAAAACAAAAAGAAAAAAAAAACCATACCATCCTCCACTCTCATTCTCTCTCAACAAGAACACCACCACCAGACCATCACCACACCACCACTCATACACCACCCCTACACCACCCATAAATCACCAAACAAACCACAAAAAACACATCAAAGCCAAAACTTTGATCAAACACAAAGCAAAAAGAAAAGAAAAAGTCTTCCCTTGGTTGACAAAGGGAGCACTCATAATCTCAAAAGCTAGGTAAAACTCTATGTAAACCTTGGCTCTTTAGATATGTAAGCAATATTGGGAGTGGTTTGGAACCTAGTCAAATAATGACTAGGTTTCCTTCATCTTCCATGTTTTTTTTAGCTTTGTAAAGCTTTGTTTATGTATATAAATGATAATCATGTGATGCTAATACTCAGTTTATTATGTTTATATATGTTCATAATAGTCATAATATTCATATGCTTTAATTTGTGTATGAAAATCTTTATGTTTCTCTCAAAGGGCGTAAATCTGCCCTCTTTGGCTTTCCTTCATGATCATGCATGTGAAAATCATTATTTTTTGAGAAATAGCTCTTGGATAATGTTGTTAACATGTTAAATATCAAAGTCCTTGAGTTTCATGCCTTGGTTTGAAGATATAGTAGTGTTTTGAGGTCTATAATCATGCCTCATATAATAAGTTTTTACTTTCTGTATAGAGTCTTGATTTTGATGAGCTTGTAAATACATCTTAGAATGGTTTTATGGTTTAGGTCAAAGAACAAAAGTTTTTCATAACATGTTTAAATATATATGATCCTAAAGTTTAATGTTCATATTCCATGTATAGATCATATTTTCATGCATAAATTTGGGTCTCAGTGATTCTGAGTTGTTTATTCACTGTGGTACCTTGCTGTGTTCTTGGGCTTCAAACTTGATGAAAAATAATTTTCTGGACAAATATCAAAACATGGATTTTGTTCTACACGAACTCAGGATGATTATAATATTTTTTATACATATTTTGGATCACTGTAAGTTCTCCTTTCAAACATATGTTTCAAACTCAAAAATTCAGATTCTGCACTTCCAGTTTCTGACATTGAAATGTCAGAAACCTTTTGAACCATTAAAACTCATCCTATGAACTCCAAATTTTGGGATCTTAATTTTTTATGCGTGGTATTAAACTTTTGTTCTTTGTGTTTTGTCATATTCCCAAGCTAAGATGGTGAAAATTGGTGATAAATATGCTAAGGTTTCTGTTTGCCTTTTCTGGGCTGAATTTTGTGATCAACTTTATTGCATGTGTTTGGGGCCTAAAATTGGTCCAAAAAGTCTAAAAAAAACTCCCTTGTGATCCCTAGTATTCAGGGATTAACCCCCAATTTTTATTTTTGGAATCGGATTGACTTTAGGACAGGTACGACGGCTCGGGGACGGAAAGTGTCACCGAAATCAACAAAAGCACCGTCGAGGATATTTATTATTATTTGTGGGATTTGTCTCCCCTATTTTTTGTATATGTGTAATTTTGTAAATCTCCCCTCCCGTGGATGTATTATTGCTTGATATGATCAAAACCATTCTTGAAAACCAATCGGGGAATCCACTCAAACCGATTTCCCGGTTGTGAATAAAAATGAAACTTCCTAGAATAGGAAGACCTCCATATATATTTCATCACCATTTTTTGGTAGGGCATAAAATCCAAATTAAAAGGCATAAAATTGAATATAAGTGGCACGCATATAGAGACCATCACGGGCGAGAAGAGTGCCTAACCCCTTCTCTTCTCGTAACTTAGCCCCCGAACCCATTTTCTCAAAAAAGGTTTTTTCTTCATTTTTCCTAAAATCAAAATGAGGTGGCGACTCTTGCAATCAAATCAAAGCATCAAGAGGAAACCATTGTGTGAGAACCGAGCGCATTTCCAAAAGCGCATCAGCACGAGACGGGCGCGAACCGCTTTCACGGGCGGTCATTTCGCGGTAATCCGATCATCTCGGGCGCGGGCTCTCACAGTGGCGACTCTGCTGGGGACTTGTTTTAAAGTGGGCTAGACTCTAAATCTTTGTGTGTGCCATGCTTTATGTGCCTTACTTGGGGTGTATATATCTGTGCCCTAACCTCTGTTTTGCAGGGGCGTTTTTTCGCTTATCTTATTTGTATATATATATATGCATTGCGTGGTGAGTGATTCCCCAAAAAAGGGGTAAAACAAGTAAAAAAGGAAAAAATGATTTTCTTGTTTTCTTTACGTGCTTTCAAAATGATTTTTTCGAACTCATAGATACCTCACACACATGCACGTTTTTTGAAAAGCGTCTTAGAATCTCAAACCCGAGACTGTAAACCTGGGGCATAAGGGAGCTCACTTGACTTCCCCATAGGGTCAACGGTATACTGTTTCCCCCTTAGCAGCGCCTACGGTCGCTGTGATGGGTGTAAGCCAAGCTTCAAAAGCCGAAATGCGATGTCCATATTCTTTCAAAAATAACACGTCACAGACTTCATGTCGGTTTTTGTCTAAACAATTTTACTTCAATCCTATGAATTCCCAAAAGGTTATAATCGACCTCAATTGTGGATATCATGTTGAAATTCTTGGATTGACTTGAAATTGTCAAGACCCTCACATAAACCGTAACCGAATGGTGGATCCCAGAAAGAGTATAGGCCCTTCGCTAGGGGCTCGGACGGCCAATAGTACAGTACAGGTGAAAAACGTTGGTCCTATACTTTGGAGATGGTATCCACTATTCCAAGATTCATGCAAAAACATGTCAAAATAAAGCAAGTGCTTATCCGGCATTCTAGGATTGATTTTGATTTTTGAACTCCTTTTGAATCAAACTCGGAAAATCTCGATCCTTTTCACTCTCTAATCAGCCCTAAACACCATCCCTTTCAGATACTCTAAGCCTGGCATCTACTTGGAAAGGGGGAGCTAGAAACAGTAAGGGGAGGTTGATCCGAGTTGCCGAGACAGTGCTTGTAACCGAAGAAGCTATTGCAATGGCCCAGGAAGGAAATGAGGAAGCCTATGTGCCGCCACCAGGTCTTCAAGCATGGTTGGAGCAGAATGTGTTGGGTCAGATGAGGATTCAGCAAGATGAGCTACTGGCTACACTTGTGCAGATGCAGAATCAGAATAGTAATGGGGCTCCCAATGGCAACCCCAACAGAAATCCCAATGGCGATCCGAACGTTAATCAGACCGGAAGTGGGGTTCCCAATCCTAATCCCAATGGCAATACAGGTCCCAATGGAAGTGGCATCCCTACCATCAACTTGAATCCTATTGGTAGCAACACCATCGGCCAGAGTCATCACCAGAACATCCCTCCTCAGGGTAATGTGGCTCATCCAGACTTCAGTGGCACTCACCAGCCCTTCATCCCGAATCCAGCAAATTTTGCTGTGCATCCATCTCAGTATCTGCCTGATCATAATGCCTTTGCTCAGTATATGCAGACTCTGTATCCGAATCAGCAGCCCAACGCTTATGGTGCGTTTGCTAGCGGTGCCTCTCAGATTAATCAAGGAACTTCCCAGGGGCAAGATCCTAACCTAGTCCGCCAAATGGAAGCGTTCTACAAGGGTGTCCCATATGTACCCCTTACTAAAGCTGAGATTGAAATGAGCGAAATGAAAGAAATGTTGAGAAAGGTCATGAATAAAGGGGAGTTTTCTGCAGATTCCTTGAAATTATCTCCATTTACTGTTCTGCCTCCTAAATTCAAAATGCCCGATGTGGAGAAATTTGACGGTGCAGGTTGCCCAATGGCCCACCTGAAATCTTACGCTCATGCAATGCAGTCTCGTGGGGCTAATGTTGGTGCGATGGCCTCCAACTTCCATCTGACTTTGGTAGGAGCCGCTAAGCAGTGGTTTATGACTGTGGATGCCAATCTGGTTGATAATTGGGGAAAGCTCGTGGATGAATTCCAGAAGCGATACAAAGATAACTCCAACTGGGAGAAGAGCCGTCGTGACCTCGATTCGTGTGCTCAGCGTGAGAAGGAATCCTTTTCTGAATTTGCAAGTAGGTGGAGGAAGAAAGTTGCTCAAACTCTGGAGAGGCCTGACAGTGCCGAGCAAACTCGTATTTTGCTTAAGAATCTTCAGTCGGTGTATGCAGATAAGATGAAATATCTCCCGTTTCCAGATTTTGCTTCTATTCTTGATGTGGGTTCTCGTATTGACGAAAATGTCCGAACTGGGGTGATCAAGCTAGATTCTTCTCCTAGCTCCTACAGATTCCGATCCGCTGCTAAAGCCCCGGCACCAGTTGTGAACAATGTTGCCATGACCCCTGCTCCTTTTTGGAACAGCAATGTGGGACCAAGCCGGAGCAGCTACAATAGGGAACCTCAGTGTTATAATCAAGACGGGTCTGTGAACTCTGTCACCGATCAGCGAAGGAATGGTGGAAATCGGAGAGATCGCCATTTTGATAAATTCAGCGCTCCATTGTCTACTATCTTTCAAGGATTGGTCGCCCAAGGAGTACTAAAGCCGATAGAAGGATACCACCCGCCTAATCCGCCTCCTAAGAATTGGGATGCAAGTAAATATTGTGCATACCACGTATCACCTGGTCATGCGACAAATGAATGTTGGAGTTTGAGACACACTCTGCAAGACATGATAGACGATGGACTCATTCAGAAGCCGCCCCAACCAAATGTGGTGACTAATCCCTTGCCAGGGATCCATGTGATCGAGTTTGAAGGAAACTACTCAAGGACTAGTTTCATCGTTCCGAAGAAAGCTTTGAATTACACTGTAACTCCTGTTATCTCCGAAGATTTTGAATGCCATATGATCTCTTGGGATTCGATTTTGTCTAGTGCTAAAGCTGTTAAGGAGCAAAAGGCCCCTGTTAAAAAGGCCATTTGGGTTGGCGGAAATGTGAATCACCTCACTCGCTCGGGAAGAGCCTATCAGCCTCCAAATCCCGAGGCAAGTGAATTGGGAAAGGATAAAGAAGAATTCCCCGCTCAGAAAGAGAAGGTCGCCGAGAACCGGTCTTGACCCAGTTAAAGAAAACCCAGGCTAATATATCCATTCGGGGTTTGCTCTCGTCTTCACAGGAGCACCGAGACGTGTTTGTTAAAGCTCTTGCTCAAGCTGTCATCCCGATTGAGACTTCTCCCAATGAGCTTGTCCACATGATCGGCAACATTCATTTTGGGAATATCATCACTTTTACCGATCTCGATACACCAAAAATTGGTCTTAATCATGTCGAGGCTCTGCACATCACAGTTGGGGTCGGAGGTGAGCACTTAGCTCGTGTTTTGATCGATAATGGCTCCTCAGTAAATGTATGCCCCGTGCATGTTCTCGCAGGTTTGGGAATCAAGATAACTGATTTGGCCCCATCTTCTCAAGTGGTTCGTGCTTAAGATAGCACCAGTCGCTGTGTTCTGGGTGTTATCCTTCTCACTCTCACCATTGGCCCTCTTGTCATGCCGATTGAATTTCAAGTGATTGATATCAAGTCCTCATTCAGTCTACTCTTGGGACGCCCTTGGATCCATGGAGTAAGAGGGGTAGCTTCCTCCTACCATTAGTGCATCAAGTTCATCCACGACAATCATGTAGTGGTAGTTCATGCCCAAGATGATACGCAAGTTCATGACCTCCCGATTTTGGGAATTGAGCACAAAGATACTGGCATCTTCTTGAGTGGTTTTGAAGGGATCCCACAAGCTCGGATCCATGCTATTGAATATGTCAAGGAGACCGATCTAATTGGTAGAAAGCGGACCAGGTATGGAGACGCAATGGCCTTGAATATGGTCAAGAAGATGAAGTTCCTGCCTATGATGGGGCTTGGAAAAGAGCAACAAGGGTGTATTGAACCTATCAAGGATGATGTTCCATTTTTCTTCCTTCCTTTTGGGCTTGGCTACAAACCGACTCCTGCCGAAATCGCCGAAGTTGTACGTCAGAAAAGGGAGAGACAGGCTGCTATCAAAAGTGGAAGGACCTATAAGCTCCCCCCACTCCGTCCTTATGAAAAGTCCTGGAAGGAATATTTTGTTTGCAAAGTTGAAGATGTCGCGTATGTTATGCCTTTTGAGCCAGTTATTGGCATTAATGAAAAGCCTCATGCTGGATGGGAAGTATTTGAGAATATCAAGATGGTCGATGAAAACTTTGATGTGGGCAGTTCCTATAAGCAACTGGACCCGATTATTCCGTGGAATATTGATGAAGAAGATGATGTCTTCGGGTTGCTTGAAGGAATTGGTCTTGAAGACGGATATGTGGTTATGATCGAAAATGGTAATGGTGAAGCTTATGACCCAGTGAAGCACCTCAAGCCGGCAGTGGCACCACTTAATAACTGGTCCAGAACCACTGCCCCGCTCGCTACTACTGACACTCTGGTGGAGCAGTTTGGTTATGTTCGCCCTGATGGCCCCGCTTTTGAACCCTTTGTGCTATCTAATGTTGTTTCCGGGACTCCCGAAGAGGACCTCACTGTCGAGGACCTCGACGCGGTCGCCGAGCTTGTACTCCCCTTTTTTGTAAATGAAGTTTCCTCTATTTCCGCTTACTCCTCGGTTGCCAATATTTTAAAAAAATTATTTAACAAGTGAAAATTTAACAACAACTAAAGTTAATCATGAATCTTTAAAAAACATAAGTCAAGATGAAAAAGACTATTTAATCGAGTTAAACAGGTTAGCAAAACAGCGTGGGGAACGAAAATTAGAAGCCTGTGGGGAAAATCTGTCTACCATCAATCTGGGGCTGAATGAAGAAGTCAAAGAAATGAAGATCGGGAGCTTCATGCAAGGGGATGACAGGGAACAGCTGATCAGTTTACTCAAAGAATTTGTTGATGTGTTTTCCTGGTCGTATGAAGACATGCCAGGGTTAGATCCGACGATCGTGGAACACCGAATTCCTACCTTTCCTGACGCCAAACCGGTCAAGCAGAAACTACGCAGAATCAAGCCGCAGTGGGCCCTTCAGGTTAAAGAGGAGATCGAGAGGCTACTACAAGTAGGCTTCATCCGAGTTGTGGAGTATCCCCAATCGTTGTCTAATATGGTCACAGTTGAAAAGGCGAACGGCAAAGTCCGGATATGTGTTGATTTCAGAGACCTCAACAAGGCTTGCCCGAAGGATGATTTCCCGTTACCAAATATTGACATTTTGGTGGACTCGGTTGCAATGCACAAAGTGAAGTCGTTCATTGATGGAATGGCGGGTTATAACCAAATTAAGATGGCAGTAGAAGATCAAGAGAAAACTTCCTTCATCACCCCGTGGGGGACGTTCTGCTATACTGTGATGCCTTTCGGTCTTAAAAATGCCGGAACCACTTATCAAAGAGGTGCTACGACCCTTTTTCATGACATGATCCACAAAGAGCTTGAAATCTACGTGGATGACATGATTGTGCACTCAGTTGAAGAAGGCGCTCAGCATCTGATTGACCTCAGAAAGTTCTTCGAAAGGTTGCGGAAGTACCACATGAAATTGAATCCTGCTAAATGCACATTCGGTACTGTCCGAGGCAAAGTCTTAGGTTTCTTGGTAACTGAAAAAGGGATTGAAGTCGACCCCGACAAAATAAAGGCCATCATAGAAATGCCTCAACCTCGAACTCAAAAAGAGGTGAAAGGTTTCTATGGAAGGATTCAATACATTAGCAGATTCATACGGCAGTTAACCATGATGTGTGAACCGCTCTTTAAACTCCTAAAAAAGGACACCGATCGATCATGGGATGAATAATGCCAGATTGCTTTTGAAAAGGCCAAAGAATACTTGACAAGCCCACCGGTCTTGGCGCCACCTCATTCGTACAAACCCTTACGACTGTACCTAACAGTTACTGATACTGCAGTAGGAGCAATGCTTGCACAAGAAAAAGAGGACTCCTGGGTGGAAAGTGCCATCTATTTTGTTAGCATAAAGCTACAAGGGAGTGAATTGAACTACTCAGCGTTGGAAAAGGCATGTACCGGTTTGGTTTGGGTCTCGCAGCAATTAAAATTTTATCTGCAATCCTTACCTGTCCAGATTATATCCCGAATGGATCCAGTGAAGTACATCCTCGAAAGGCCAACCATGTCCAATCGAGTGTCCAAGTGGGCTTTTCTCTTAAGCGAGTTTGATATGACTTACGCAACGCCTAAGTCCATTAAAGGAAGGGTGATAGCAGACCAGCTTGCAGATTTGGCTCTTGATCTTGAGCCCGGACCAGAAGCTCAGTTTCCCGATGAAGGAATCTACACTGTTGATTGTTCGGAGAATAAGTGGCAACTCTTCTTTGATGGGGCTGCCAACAAGAGAGGTTTCGGAATTGGAATCTTGCTCATTGATCCAAGTGATGCACACACGCCCATTGCTATCCGGTTAGACTTCGACTGTTCGAATAACACAGCAGAGTATGAGGCTTGCATCGCCGGCCTGGGAGAAGCATTAAATCGAGGGGTCAAAGAAATTGAAGTGTTCGGGGACTCCGCCTTGATCATCAATCAGGTCGAGGGAAAATGGAAAATCCGGGATCCAAGACTACAGCAGTATCATATTCGACTGGTAGCGCTCACAGAACGCTTCTCAGATATCTCATTCCATTATCTCCCAAGGGACCGAAACAGATTCGCAGATGCATTGGCTACCCTAGCCTCCATCATGGAATTCCCTGCAGATGTTATGGTAAAGCCGTTTGTGGTTAGTAAGAGATCAATCCCAGCCTACTGCCTGGATATTGAGCTAGAAAGCGAAGAGAATGCAGAGCCGTGGTATACAGACGTATGGAATGTGCTCAGGAATGGGACCTACCCTCCAGAAAGGGACAAAAGGGCAAGGATTGCAATGCGCAGATGGGCCTCCCAATTTGTGATTTCCGGAGATCAGTTGTACAAAAGGTATCATCACGGACCAAATTTGCTCTGTGTAGATAAGACTGAGGTGAATAGAATCATGGATGAAATCCATGGGGGACTGTGTGGACCCCACATGAATGGGCACATGCTCGCTAAGAAAATAGTGAGGCAAGGGTACTACTGGACCACGATGGAAAAGGATTGTATGATGAAAGTGCGAACCTGTGATCAGTGTCAGCGGTACGCTAGTCTACAACATCTGCCGCCACACGTTCTTTATCAATCAACTGCTCCTTGGCCTTTCTCCACATGGGGGATAGATGTTATTGGTCAGGTCAAACCGAAAGGTTCGGGTGGGCAAGAATACGTGCTCGTAGCTATCGATTACTTCACCAAGTGGGTTGAGGCCGCTGCTTACAAAGTTTTGAATGCCAAGAAGGTAGCCGAGTTCATTCGTACCAACATTTTCTACAGAGATGGGGTCCCTTATGAGATGATCTCAGACAATGAAACTCACTTTGAAGGGGAAGTCAACCGATTGCTTGACGAATTCTGGGTGGTCAGACACAAGTCATCCCCCTATCGACCCCAAGCCAATGGAGCGGTAGAAGCGGCGAACAAAACCCTGGAGAACATCATTAGAAAGATGGCTATCACTGGAAAAGATTGGTCCGAGAAGCTGCCTTTAGCCTTGTGGGGATACCGCACATCTGTTCGGACACCGACTGGGGCTACTCCTTATTCACTTGCATATGGCATGGAAGCAGTTCTCCCGATTGAGCTTTAAATCCCCTCTATAAGAGTGCTACTTGAGAATCAAGTGTCTGAAGTTGATTGGATACAAAGTCGCCATGAAGAGTTAGCATTGCTCGATGAAAAGCGGTTGTTGGCCCTTGAGCACAATCGTACGTACCAGCGCAGAATTGCCAGAGCATTTAACAAGAAAGTGAAAGACCGCAATATCAAAATGGGAGATCTTGTGCTGCGAGAAAAGCCACCAAGTTATGTCGACCCCCGAGGGAAATGGAAGTCTCCGTGGTTGGGCCCCTACATTGTCAAGAAGATACAGTCTGGTGGAGCCGTGTTCCAGCAAACTGAATTTGGAGAAGACCTTGTTCAGCCCTGCAACCTCAGCAAATTGAAGAAGTATTATGCGTAGAAGACGCAGAGATTTGTGTTTCCTATCGAGTCTGTAAAAAAAAAAAAAAAAAAAAAAAAAAAAAGCGCAAAAGACAGCCCCACTAGAGGTGAAAACCCAAAAGAGCAGTTCTAGGTAAAAAACAGGAGGCGCGCAAAATTTCATGTAACTGTGTCGAACTACGTTGACCTGAGCCTCTAAAGAGGAACGTAGGTAACCTTCGGGTCCGGTCATTAAAAGTAAAGAAAGATTTTTATTCCCCACGTTGAACTTGCAAACATTACATTCAAAAGGAAAAACAAACACAACAAACTTTGAAATAAAAACACATCATCTTGGCGTGGCAACCAAGGATTAAAGCGAAAATAACTGAAACTTTATTCAGGGACTGAGACGATCGAACACGTTCGGATAAGGACCCGTCGAGTTTTCTCCCCTTTGATTCTCAGAGTTCGTTGCATCAGGCTGGGTGTTCCTTGAAGTTGAGCCCCGATCATTTATGCGGCGTCCGGATCGATGACCGAGGCGTGGTTGACTCCCGCCAATCTGATTCTGGAAAACTGTCGGCCCTGTTATCTGGGAATAGTAATCCCCAGACAGAATTTCTGGACCTACGAGCTCCAGTACCAAAGCTGCAATGGTAGCGGTTTCTTCAGCAATTTGAGGGCCCAACCACTCAAGATATTCCAAAGTGGGTTCATAAAATGTGTCCCCTTCACCCCGGCGCCTGCCTCGACCGATGTGTGCACCATTCTGATACCAAACCTGTCGCGACCCCGACCCCGCGGGCCCGGAGTACGCGAGCTGGACGTCGACTTAAACAATAAACTCTAAAATAATGAAGATAAAAATTTCCTTTTATACCAAAATATGATCACATAAAGTTTTGAAATCCAACTTGAACAACAAAATATAACCTAGTGTAAGCTCCATAAACTTACACTCAAAATAATAAAATATACAATTCTTAATGACGTCAAGTTTGGTACAACTATTCCCAAAAACAGGTTACACATTTATGTAATGTAAACCCACCAATAACAACTTGCCCCAAAAGCTCAACCCTCGCGACGTCCTGTCTCGTGATCAGCGAGTCTAATCCTTTCCACCTGGGGGGGTTAAGGAAAAACAAAGACAAAAGAAGAGGGGTGAGATAAATCTCAATAAGTTACTAATGCAACTACATGACATGCTATGATGCAATAATCAGTAATAAATCACATAGCACATAGCAATTATCATTTAACAGATAGCAGCGGAAATAAACAAGTAACAAAGGATATTAGCCAAGGTTTCCCAACTGATAGAACCAAATAAAGGTCGCTGCGCAGCTTCAATAATCAACAATCAACATCTTCATAGTAGCATGAAAGCTTGAAGAGAAAACCCCCGGTACCGGAACCAATAACAAAGTAACGTGCCACAAAGGGCGGGAGCCATGCCACAAAGTCATGCTCCAAAACGTGTAGCTAGAATACTCACAAAAGGAGCTAGCTCATCCCATCCAAGGCCAATATGGATGAGGAAGAAGGACCAATGGGCAATGCTATACTGGACTTGGCTTGTGCCATTATAGCATTATCCATTGCCTGACTCGATACACAAATAACCAGCTGGACTTTCAAATAAAAGCTAAGTAATAAACTCTAGCTTAAATAAACAACCACTGATTCCAAAGTAGGGAACCACTCCAAATAAATTACCACAAAGGTAAACCAATCCAAACCACACATCAAAGATGTCCAACATTCCCAAAACGGTACTTAAATAAATTTCATAACACATTTATTCACAAAGGAACCAATTCCAATTAATAGCGTGTTCCACGATGTTAACTTAAGTTAATTTGAGTAGATAAATTAAAACTAGGGAAGCAATCTAGTTTAAACAAGCAAAAAGGAAGAATTTCCTGAAACAGGGCGGGCGGGCGGGCGCTTGAGAGGGGTCGGGCGCGCGCTTATTTGACCAGAAGGTCTGGCCGCTGGAAAAGGTATGGCGGGCAGGCGCCTGGTCCAACCCGGGCGGGCGCTCGGTCTGGTTCTTGGCCGGAAAACAGAGCTGGGTTCTTCCTTTTTCTTACCATTCTCACACCATTTCCACAACACCCAAAATCAATACTTCCCACATGATTCCCAAAGTACCCAAACAACATTTAACCTAAAAGGGGACCTAAATAATACCATTTATCAACCACAACCAAGATTAAATCTCAACATTCATCAAAATCACCAATTTTAACCAAAAACCAAAATAAATTCCAAGTAAATTGCAAACTCAATCAAACATCAAATGTAATAACTTAAGCATTATATAAACATGATATGAACATTTTAGCATAAAAATGGGGGAAAAGCAACTTACTTGAGATTTCTCAAAGATGACGGAATTCAAATATTTTTAGTTCTACGCGATCCTATCGACGATCTAAATACATTTCATAAAATGAGCACTAACAAATAGAGGGAGGAAGATGATCAAAATGGAGGAAGAGTGAGAGAAAGATTTCTTACCTTTTTCACAACTATGGAGAGAGAGAGATTGAGTGCTGGGAATGAGGGAGAGGGTGAGGGAGAAGAGGGGAGTAGGGAGGGAGTAGGAGAAAGATTATTTAAAAACTTACACTTAGGCCCCCTCACCCATACTAACAATTAACCCAATTAATCCCTCTAACCAATAATTCCCTACTACCCACTTAACACTGTATTCACCAAATAATGCTAGGCACAAATTAATATTATGAGATATAAAATGCGCACATAATTATCCAAATAAATAAATAATTCAAATAATTAATTAAGTCATAACTAAATAATTAAATATTTATTATTAGAAAATAGAGACGGGTTTTCGGGTCGTGACATTCACTCCCCCTTAAAGAAAATTCGACCCGAATTTTAACGAGACTTACCCGAATTAAAAAACCACGGAAATTTCCTCTCTATCTCATCACGAAGCTCCCACGTCGATTCTTCCACATTATGATTCCTCTAAAGAACTCTAACCAACGGAATGCTTTTGTTCCTCAACTCTTGGACTTTGGCATCAAGAATCCGAACCGGTCGTTCCTCGTAGGTCATATCAGGCTCGATATCCTCCGGTACCCTCGGTAACACGTGAGATGGATCATGAACATACCTCCGAAGCATAGAAACGTGAAAAACATTATGCAACCGGTCTAAGGATGGTGGTAACGCAAGTCGATACGCAAGAAGTCCCACCTTTCCCAGAATCTCAAACGGACCTATAAACCTCGGAGCCAATTTACCTTTCTTCCCGAACCTTCGAATACTCACCTTCGGAGATACTTTCAAGAACACAAAATCACCGGTCTGAAAACTAAGATCTCGCCTTCGGTTATCTGCATAGCTCTTCTGTCGACTCTGGGCTGTTTTCAATCGATCCCGGATAACTCTAACTTTCTCAACTGAATCCTGAAACAAATCAATACCCACGATCTTCGCTTCACCGACCTCATCCCAACAGATAGGCGATCTACATTTTCTCCCATATAAGGCCTCATAAGGTGCCATCTCGATACTAGCCTGATAACTGTTGTTGTAAGAGAATTCCACTAATGGTAAATGTCTATCCCAAGAATCGGAGAAGTCTATCGAACAAGCTCGCAACATATCCTCCAAAATCTGAATGGTCCTCTCGGATTGACCGTCGGTCTGAGGGTGAAAAGCTGTGCTGAATCGCAAATCTGTACCCAACGCTTCCTGAAACGCCTTCCAGAATCTAGAAGTAAACCTCGGGTCTCGATCTGACACGATGCTAACCGGAACCCCATGCAATCTCACAATCTCATCAATGTAAAGGGTCGCAAGCTTTTCCATCGAGTATCTAATGTCAATAGGCAAGAAATGTGCACTCTTGGTCAGTCTATCCACGATTACCCAAACACTGTAATACTTCCTAGGGGTACGAGGTAGTCCCGTAACGAAATCTATAGTCACATGCTCCCATTTCCACTCCGGAATCTCTAACGGCTGAAGTAGTCCTGCGGGTCTCTGATGCTCGGCTTTGACCTGCTGACAAGTTAAACATTTCGAAACATACTCGGCTATTTCCCTCTTCATGTTGTTCCACTAAAAGCGTTGTTTCAAATCCTGATACATCTTCGTACTCCCGGGATGAATAGTATACCTCGATTTGTGACCCTCATCTAAAACTTGCCTCTTTATTCCACCAACATCGGGTACGCACAAACGACCACGGAAAGTCAACACCCCATTCAAACTCATAGAAAAATCCTCGAAGTTCTTTTCCTTCATTTTACCCATTACTTTCACTAACTCGGGGTCTTCCTTTTGAGCTTCTTTTATCCTCTGAATTAGGGTCGGAGATACCCTAATATTCGCAAAAATAGCCCCATGTCTCGATTCACGAGGACACCAATCTCGAACATCCTCAAGCATTTTCCACTCTCGAACCATCATCGAAGCCACATAAGATTTTCTACTAATCGCATCAGCTACCACATTCGCCTTCCCCGGATGATAAGAAATCGTACAATCATAGTCCTTTAAAAGTTCCATCCATCACCGCTGTCGGTTGTTCAATTCCTTTTGAGAGAAGAGGTATTTCAAACTCTTGTGATCGGTAAAAATCTCAAACTTCGCTCCATATAGGTAATGCTTCCACTTATGAAGAGCAAATACAATAGCCGCTAACTCCATGTCGTGAGTAGGATAATTCTGTTCACTCGGGCTCAACTTCCTCGAAGCATACGCAATCACTTTCCCATTCTGCATCAAAACACAACCCAAACCCTCTTTTGAAGCATCACTGTATATCACTAAGTCGTCATTTCCATTTGGTAACGCAAGAATAGGAGCCGTAGTTAATCTCTTCTTTAATTCATCAAAACTGTTTTGACATTTTTCACTCCACACAAACGGTACATCCTTCCGGGTCAACTGGGTCATCGGAGTAGCAATCCTCGAAAACCCTTCTATAAACCTTCTGTAATACCTGGCTAAACCCAGAAAAATTCTGATCTCGGTCACTGACTCGGGTCTCTTCCAATCCACAATAGCTTCAATCTTCAAAGGATCCACAGAAATCCCATCTTTAGAAATCACATGACCCAGGAATGACACTTTCTCGAGCTAAAATTCGCATTTACTAAACTTCGCAAACAACTGCTCCCTCGCAAGAATGGATAAAACCGTCCTCAAGTGTTGCTCATGCTCCTCTCGAGATTTAGAGTAGACAAGAATGTCGTCGATGAAGACCACCACAAATGAGTCAAGGTAAGGATGGAAAACCCGGTTCATCAAATCCATAAACACGGCCGGCGCGTTAGTCAACCCAAACGGCATAACCAAGAACTCGTAATGACCATACCGAGTGCGAAAGGCAGTCTTTGGAACATCCTCAGATCGAATCTTCAACTGATGGTACCCACTCCTCAAATCCAGTTTAGAAAACACCACGGACCCTTGAAGCTGATCAAATATGTCGCGACCCCGAACCCCGCGGGCCCGAGATCGCGAGCTAGACGTCGACTTAAACAATAAACTCTAAAATAATGAAGATAAAAATTTCCTTTTATACCCAAAAGATGATAACACAAGGTTTTGTAAATCAACTTGAACAACAAAATAAAACTAGTATAAACTCCATAAGCTTATACACCAAAGTTATAAAATATACAAAACCTAATGACGTCAATGTTTCGTACAAATATCCCAAAAAGGTTACACATTTCTATAATGTAAACCCACCAATATCAACCTGCCCCAAAAGCTCGAACCCACTCGACGTCCTGTCTCGTGATCAGCGAGTCTAATCCTTTCCACCTGGGGGGGTTAAGGAAAAACAAAGATAAAAAGAAAGGGGGTGAGATAAATCAAAATAAGTTACTAATGCAACTACATGACATGCTATGATGCAATAATCAATAATAAATCACATAACACATAGCAATTATCATATATCAGATAGCAGCGGAAATAAACACATAACAAAGGATATTAGCCAAGGTTTTCCAAACCGATAAACCAAATAAAGGTCGCTGCGCAGCTTCAACAATCAACCAAATCAACATCTTCATAATAGCATGAAAGCTGAAGAGAAACCCCCCGGTACCGGAACCAATAACAAAGTAATGTGCCACAAAGGGCGGGAGCCATGCCACAAAGTCATGCTCCAAAACGTCTCAACCAAGGCCGATCTGGAAGAGGAAAATAAGGGCAAAACAATGGTCGACACCATAATGGACTTGGCCGGTGCCATCACAATATCTCACATCGCCCGACACAACCACAAATACCAGCTGGACTTTCAAATAACTGCTAAGTAATAAAATACTAGCACGATAAACAACTTTAATGATTCCAAAGTAGGGAATCATACCAAATGATCATCACAAAGATAAGTCAAACCAACAATACCTCAATAAGATGTTCCAAAATCCCAATTAACACTTAATTAATTTCAAACACAAACTTAATCACAAAGGACCCAATTCTATCACTAGAGTGTTCTACAATGTTCACTAAGGTCGACTAGAAGGACACCCAAGACTTAGACCAAAACACATTCTTCAATCACACAAAATAACAAATGACAACCTTCAGATGTACTGTGCGGCCGCCCACTAGGGTCTGTGCGGTCGCCCAAAAAAGCCATCAAACAAGAACAAAACCTTTCAGATAGATGCGCGGTCGCCCAGCCATTTTTAGGCGGTCGCCCAACCCTCTGAACTGCCGGAAATCGGGAGGGATGAACTGGGTTCTCCCATTTTTCAACCCAAACCAAAACTAAACCAAAATCCAACACTCTTAACTAGCATATTAATGAACTAGAACAACTTATAGGTCAAAAGAACTCATATAACAACATTTAACAACTAAAATCAAGATTCAAACCCAACATTCATAAAATCACCATTTTTGACCAAAACTTAAATAAATTCCAAATAAATTCTAAACTCAACCAAACTTCAAATATAACAACTCAAGCATTATATAAGCATGATATGAACATTTTAGCATAAAAATGGGGGAAAAGCAACTTACTTGAATTTTCTCAAAGTTGATGGATTTCAAATATTTTTGGCTTCCTACGATCCTATCGACGATCTAAAGATGTTTCAAGTTTTAAGAAATGAGAGATTATGAGAGGAAGATGAAGAAAATGAAGAGAGAAGGAAAGAGAGAAAAACTTACCAATTCAAGGAGAGAGAGAGAAAGTTGCTGGGAGAGGGAAATGAGAAGTGAGGGAGAAGGTGAGGGAGAAGAGAAGGAGTAGGGAGGGAGTAGGGGGAAATTATTTAAAAAGTTACATTTAGGCCCCTCCTCTACTAAGCACACAACTCTAGTACTTCTTACTAACAACTAAGACCAAATAATACTACACTAGCACAAATGACCCAAATAAAATGCTAGACATAATTTATTATGAAACATAAAATGCACACATAAATAATTAAATAAATAATAATTTAAATAAATAAATAAATAAGCAAATAAATAAATAATAATTATTTATTACTAATAAAATAGAGCCTAGTTTTCGGGTCGTGACAAAATAAATCATCAATGTGAGGTAGAGGATACTTGTTCTTCACCTGATTCAACTTCCGGTAATCGATACACAATCTCAAAGAACCGTCTTTCTTCCGCACAAACAAAACCGGTGCTCCCCACGGGGAAACACTAGGGCGGATAAACCCTCGATCAAGCAACTCTTGCAACTGAACCTTTAGTTCCTTCAACTCAGCGGGAGACAACCTATACGGTGCCTTTGAAATCGGAGCCGTACCCGGCAAAAGGTCTATACAAAACTCTATCTCACGATCGGGAGGCATATTATATTCAGAAGAGAAAACATCGGGAAATTCTCTAACTACCCGAACACTCTCCAAACTAGGGGATTCTTTCCTAGTATCAAGCACACTAGCCAAGTACCCCTCACAACCACGGTGCAACAATCTCCTAGCTTTCACATAATAAATGATACGAAAATTTCTGCCCAAAGGCGTAGCCTCAAAAGTAAACTTAGGCACATCAGGGATGGAAAAATTAACGACCTTTCTACGACAATCGACAGAAGCATGAAACTTGCTCAACCAATCCATACCCAAAATAACATCAAAGTCTTGAATAAGAAGGACTACCAAGTCCGCACACAAGACACGACCACAGATAAGCACATCACAAGCACGAAAGACTCTATCGGTCACCAAACACTCTCCCATAGGAGTTGACACCTCTAACACATAGGGCAAAGATTCAGATGAAGCATTTAGTAAAGAAGCAAATTGCACAGAAATGTAAGAATGAGATGATCCTGGATCTACTAACGTACGCGCGCTCACATTAGATATAGAAACAATACCTCCAATCACTGAGGGATCATCTGCCTGATGCTGATTCATTGCAAACACTTTTCCTTGGACCTTGGTCTTTCCCGTAGCATCCCTTTTCTGACCCTGTGGAGCCCCAGCTCCTACCCCAGTCGGTTGACCTCTGAATCTCGGGCAATCCTTCGCAAAATGCCCCAACTGCCCACAGTTAATACATTTCCCCTGTTTCTTCCAACACTGGTCCTCCGAGTGTCCTCCCCTTTGGCAATATGAACAGAGTCTCCTATTTTGGTTCCCTTGGTTCCCGCAGTAGTACCCGGGTTCCTTGGGATCGGTTGCCCTCGGAACTGAGATTGTCCCCCAAAGTTACCTCGGTTATCAATCCTTGGTTGTGACTTGCTCTGCACTCCTTGCTTACTCGGGTTAGCTACCTCGGTCTTCCTCTTATGTTCCCCAATATCTTGCTCTATAAGATAGGCACGGTGTACCGCATCAAGGAATGTCACAATCCTCTGGGCTATAAGCTGAGTACGGATAGAAGTCTTCAAACCCTGGATGAATCTCATAGCTTTCTGCTCCTCAGTCCTCACAAGATAGTCACAATACCAGGCTAATTCTGTGAACTTAGCCGAGTACTGAGCTATAGACAACAAACCTTGCTCCAAGTTGAGAAGCTCGATCTCCTTTCGGTTTTGATCTACTACCGGAATGAAATGCTCTTTGAACTTCCACACAAACAATTCCCACGCATAAACCGTGTGAGTGTCATCCCAACTCGCTTTAACCCCTTTCCACCAATGCTCGGCGGCACCAACCAATTTATAAGCCACAAACCGGACCCTATCCTCGTCCGTGCACCCAAACACATCATAGATTTTCTCCATAGACTCAACCCATAGTTCGGCCTTCTTCACATCGGGCTCACCATCGAACTCTGCCGGTTTCAGTTTCAAGAATTGCTCCAAACCATATCGGGGTGGCGGTGCTTGCTCTACTCTCGGTCCTTGGTCATGAATTGCCTTTATGTCCGCCTCAAACATGCCTTGGAACATAGCACAACTCTCTTCCCGAAGATCATTCTGATTCTGAGCCCTACTAGAACCTTCACCCGTTCTTCTTCTAGCCATTGGAAACAACTACCTGCATTAAACATCAACCGTTACTCACTCCGGACACAACTACCCTCCTAGTCATACTAGTCCACCTAGACTTATACTTAGAGCCAAACCACAGCTCTAATACCAACTGTCGCGACCCCCGACCCCGCGGGCCCGGAGTACGCGAGCTGGACGTCGACTTAAACAATAAACTCTAAAATAATGAAGATAAAAATTTCCTTTTATACCAAAAGATGATCACATAAAGTTTTGAAATCCAACTTGAACAACAAAATATAACCTAGTGTAAGCTCCATAACTTACACTCAAAATAATAAAATATACAATTCTTAATGACGTCAAGTTTGGTACAACTATTCCCAAAAACAGGTTACACATTTATGTAATGTAAACCCACTAATAACAACTTGCCCCAAAAGCTCAACCCTCGCGACATCCTGTCTCGTGATCAGCAAGTCTAATCCTTTCCACCTGGGGGGGTTAAGGAAAAACAAAGACAAAAGAAGAGGGGGTGAGATAAATCTCAATAAGTTACTAATGCAACTACATGACATGCTATGATGCAATAATCAGTAATAAATCATATAGCACATAGAAATTATCATTTAACAGATAGCAGCGGAAATAAGCAAGTAACAAAGGATATTAGCCAAGGTTTCCCAACTGATAGAACCAAATAAAGGTCGCTGCGCAGCTTCAATAATCAACAATCAACATCTTCATAGTAGCATGAAAGCTTGAAGAGAAAACCCCCGGTACCGGAACCAATAACAAAGTAACGTGCCACAAAGGGCGGGAGCCATGCCACAAAGTCATGCTCCAAAACGTGTAGCTAGAATACTCACAAAAGGAGCTAGCTCATCCCATCTAAGGCCAATCTGGATGAGGAAGAAGGACCAATGGGCGATGCTATACTGGACTTGGCTTGTGCCATTATAGCATTATCTATTGCCTGACTCGATACACAAATAACCAGCTGGACTTTCAAATAAAAGCTAAGTAATAAACTCTAGCTTAAATAAACAACCACTGATTCCAAAGTAGGGAACCACTCCAAATAAATTACCACAAAGGTAAACCAATCCAAACCACACGTCAAAGATGTCCAACATTCCCAAAACGGTACTTAAATAAATTTCATAACACATTTATTCACAAAGGAACCATTCCAATTAATAACGTGTTCCACGATGTTAACTTAAGTTAATTTGAGTAGATAAATTAAAACTAGGGAAGCAATCTAGTTTAAACAAGCAAAAAGGAAGAATTTCCTGAAACAGGGCGGGCGGGCGGGCGCTTGAGAGGGGTCGGGCGCGCGCTTATTTGACCAGAAGGTCTGGCCGCTGGAAAAGGTATGGCGGGCGGGCGCCTGGTCCAACCCGGGCGGGCGCTCGGTCTGGTTCTTGGCCGGAAAACAGAGCTGGGTTCTTCCTTTTTCTTACCATTCTCACACCATTTCCACAACACCCAAAATCAATACTTCCCACATGATTCCCAAAGTACCCAAACAACATTTAACCTAAAAGGGGACCTAAATAATACCATTTATCAACCACAACCAAGATTAAATCTCAACATTCATCAAAATCACCAATTATAACCAAACACCAAAATAAATTCCAAATAAATTGCAAACTCAATCAAACATCAAATGTAACAACTTAAGCATTATATAAACATGATATGAACATTTTAGCATAAAAATGGGGGAAAAGCAACTTACTTGAGATTTCTCAAAGATGACGGAATTCAAATATTTTTGGTTCTACGCGATCCTATCGACGATCTAAACACATTTCATAAAATGAGCACTAAGAAATAGAGGGAGGAAGATGATCAAAATGGAGGAAGAATGAGAGAAAGATTTCTTACCTTTTTCACAACTATGGAGAGAGAGAGATTGAGTGCTGGGAATGAGGGAGAGGGTGAGGGAGAAGAGGGGAGTAGGGAGGGAGTAGGAGAAAGATTATTTAAAAACTTACACTTAGGCCCCCTCACCCCATACTAACAATTAACCCAATTAATCCCTCTAACCAATAATTCCCTACTACCCCTTAACACTGTATTCACCAAATAATGCTAGGCACAAATTAATATTATGAGATATAAAATGCGCACATAATTTTCCAAATAAATAAATAATTCAAATAATTAATTAAGTCATAACTAAATAATTAAATATTTATTATTAGAAAATAGAGATGGGTTTTCGGGTCGTGACAAAACCTCTTTGATCAAGTTGCATATGTTGGTACTCACCGGCAAATTATCTGTGATGAGAAGGTCAGAAAAGGGATCCCTTGGACTTGTCCGAACTGGCGAGCCACCCGTTGGCCCAAGTAGAAAGTGGTGGAGCGAAGCCCAGCCAGCAGATGAAGGAATGACCCACACTCGTAATGAGATACCTGCTCAAACCCCAATGCGGAGGCACCCACGTGATGTCTGCCGATGTGATCCGCCAAAGTGTCCAACCCACTCCTTGAACGGTAGTGCAGTTTTGCCTGTATAAACCTCGCCTTGGAAGCATAGAAGGGGTATAGTCTGGATTCGACACCGGCCGAATGATCTTGAGATGCTCCTGAAGCCAGATCTGCAATAGAAGGGGCTGCCCGACGTGAAAGCATCACCTCTGGGATAGTAGCCGTCCAGCCCATGCAAAGTCTCAGCCAAGAGGACAGTCATCACGTTGCCGGCACCACGCTTGCAAGAATCAACGATGTCCACCATCCTTGATTCGATGAAGCAATCGTAAGAAACGAAAACATCTCTGCAAATAGGCACATAACCAAGGCAAAGTCCCTACGGTCGGAGTACACCGGGTTCTGAGGGTCAGCCTCGCCAAAGAGTTCGGGGAAGCACAGTAATGTCAAGGTGGGTCCCATGAAGGAGAACCCTGAGAAGTCAATATCAAAGCCGAAGGTTTCAATGAGCCACCGAGCAGGTGTCCTGCGGGAAGTGGGCACCATGGCCTCGCCGTAAATGGTTATTGCCTGTAATGGCGCAGAATTCCTCAAAGGTGGGACACAGTTCGTCTTGATTGAAATTGAATAAGTGGGTCCGGGTTGTCCAGAAAACAAAAGCACCGCGGATCATCTCCCACTGAATGGGAAGCTTCCTCAGAGTAAAGAGCAACTTGAAATGATAGTTTTCTTCTAGCACCGCTCGTACATTATTTGGTATGAATTCACCCAGCAGTCGAGTCCTACCCAGTATTCTTCGATGTTAACCAGGGTTTGGCCAAGATTAGCCATTTAGAAGGGAAATGAGCTAAAGGATGCAAAGCAGGAAAGAAGGAGAAGTTGGTTGGTGTGAGAAATAAGAAGAGCTCCCCCTCCCCTTTTATAACCTCCCAAAAACTCGGCCTAAATCATCAGTATTCCAAAAGGAGTTGTCTCCCCGTCCCCCTAGCTAAAAAGCAAGGTTCGAAAAGTCAAAAACCCAGCAGAAGGTGTCAGTCGTCCGTACGGCGACTCTTAGAAAAGCTAACATTTTCCTTGTCCTCATCCCTAGGCATTGAACCTTGTCCCCTTTATCATGAATATAACCGCACCGCCCTCTGAAATCCGGGTTTGATTCAATGTTGGTCATTAATCGCGAGTCGGTGTCATTTTAAAAAAAAAAAAAAAAAGAGTATCCGGAATTTCAGAATAAAAGAAAGTTGTGCTCGGTCAGAATAATCCAATTTTTATCTGTGTGAATCATATCTGCCACTGCATGCAAAGCTAACTTGCAGATCAACGGACGAAGCCGATCCTGTTATCCCTCCCAATAGCAAAAAAGAATCAGTCGGGGTTAAAACAGCACCAGTGGATCACATAAAGCGGTGGTCTCTCGCTTAAAAAAGTACAAAAATCTCATCACACAGCAAAAACAAAGGCAGAAGAATCTGGACAGCGCAGAATGCAGCGTATCCTTGATTTTAGTTTGTGTACATAAATGGCTTCAGTTGTTATTGCCCTCAGTTTTCTCGAAAGAATCGGGATTACTTCCCCCGAACTGCGCAACATCGTAGGTCCCCCTTTTGAAAAGATATTTTGTTCCAGCTTGGTCTTCTCCGGCGCCCGAGATTACCTCCCGAAACTGCCGCAATTTCGTACGTTCTCCCTTCATGATTTCCATCCCTTTGCAAAGAGACATCAAATCTCAATGCACCCTTTACTCGGATTGTACCTTGCGTCAACCCTTGAGTCGTGTTGGTCTTAAACCTTCTCTTAATTGTTCGTCAGTTCTAATCAGAACTACGACTCGACTTGATTCCCACGGCGGGATACGTAGCAGTTCACAACGTTGGACTCAGTCGCCAATTCTCGCAATTTGTTGGTCAAATACAAAACCCCCACAGCAAAGCGACTTCGCTTCTCAACGCAACTCCCCAGCAATGCTATGTTGTTCCACCCTGGTCTTCTCGGGCGCCCGAGATTACCTCCCCCGAACTGCGCAACGTCGTACGTGTTGGTAGTGGTGCCCTAGCACGTTTAATAAACGTTGTAATTGTTATCATTTATTTCATATCAATAAAGAGATGTTTTGATTATTATTGTTGTTCATGTTTACTTATAATAATCTCCGTCCTAGTACTTGCTAAGCACTAGTATAAAGGCTAAATGATCATGGGATGATCATGTTAGATTATGGGTACTTGTTTGGAACAAGGTACTGGACATGACCCGCTGTATGAGATTTATGTCATGGTCTATGTCATACATATATCTCATATTAGTTATGTCATTTGAATCCTTAGACATGAAGTATTATAGTCTTCCACTTGATGAACATTGTGTTTGACATATCAAACGCTACCTTAACACGGTAGTTATAAAGGGTATGATTGGCATAATCGGATTCCGTTGGGAAGAATAATAAGCTAAATGGATTTGTCCCTCCACGGAGAGATGTCAAGCTGGGCCCCTCGAAGGAATGATGTTGATGAAATGTTCGGCCGGACTCAAATGAATTGATTGGATCAATAGCATTTGAATTATCAACATATTCGGAATCGAGAAAGTATTGAACAAACAAGTTGACTGTTTGACCATGACTTGTGTTCAATGACATCGTGGATAAAGGGATTGTGACATATTCTAAAGGAATGCGAACTTGTATCTAGTTACACTATTTGGGTAGGTATGACGGTTTGCTAGAACCTAATCATATCTCTATGAGTTCATGTTTTAGCCCATTGCCAACTTAGTGTAATCCTAGAGGGTCACACACAAATAGAACGAATCATAAAGGACTAAATGGGAATTATGGAAAAATGTCAGGTTTTGGTTTGGCACGACCGTGCGCCTTTAAACGGCACGACCGTGCCATAAAATCCAAACCAAGGCAAAAGGCTCGGTCCGTTTGGCACGACCGTGTCAACATAGGGACACGACCGTGCCAATATTCGGGGAAGGTCTGGCAGGTTCGACCCATTTGGCACGACGTGCCAAAT